>PIJE02000079.1:586914-637192 GCA_002895965.2 Coryphaenoides rupestris | reverse complement strand
GAGAGGAAGAATATTTAGTCAATTCCAGTACGCAAAAAACATAGGAACTGTGGCTGTCTCATCGAGAATAAGACTACCAGTTACCACTAGTGCTTCATATGACCGGACGAAGACCGCACAAAGTCTCGCCGGGAGGGAGCCTGAGGAAGTGTATTGGGCTCCTCTTCAGAACTATGAGATACAGGTGGTCTAAGAAGAAGAAGAAGAACAACAACAACTTTATTAATCCACACTTGTCTGGTCACAAACACAGCATGCCGAAGTGGTGACCGCCAAACACACACACATGCAGGGAGGGTGGCCCGTGGAAATTAAGTCTCTGCTTTTGACCCATCCTGGGTTATGCTGCCCCTCCAGGGGCAGCCAGGAGCAGTGGGCAGCCGTTCTAGACAGCGCCCGGGGACCATCAGCTCCAGATCTTTCGTCCACGTCTTGGTCAACGACTGGACAGGAGAAGCGATTCTTCGCATGTTTTTAATTGGGGTTCTGACTCGTAAGGAGAATGTAGCTTTACTGCCTCTACTGAGAGGATGCTCTGGGTCAGATTTATTCAGGAATGAGTTGGTGGGGAGCGCGTTCATGGGTAACTGCGCAAGAGGCGCTAGCAGGAAAGACCCTCAGGCTACGCCTCAAGCCAGCCATGATCACGCGGGTAAGGGACACAAGCAACAACACCGCGAGGAGAAAAGATCAGTGCCAATAGACAGCTGCTCTACTAGACGTACCATGCGGTGAGCCTCCGAGACACTCGCAATTACCCTCAAGCCAGCACAACACCAGGAAGGTTACGGCTCTTAAGCCGTTTGTGCTACACTGCGATCCCTCACAGGAGGGGCTCGGTGCAGTACTGTACCAGAGACTACAAGGAAAGCTGGTTGTCATCGGGCATGTGTCGAGGACACTAACTGCCTCAGACTCAAATTTCCACCTCCTTTCGGGAAAGTTAGAGTGGGCAATCTGTGAAAGATTTTGTGAGTACCTGTATTAAGCACCCTTATTTACATTAACATTTACATTTAGGGCATTTGGCAGATGCTTTTATCCAAAGCGACTTACAAAGAGTACATTTGTTGAAGGAGAGGCAGCAATATATCACTGTGGTACCTGAAGATAAGAATAGAGCTGTTTTCGAGCATTCCTATTTACGAGATGAATAGAACGAGTTTCATAATTGCTAAGTTGCCTGCATAAGTAGGTGGGCAGGCGTGCAATTCTAAACATAGAATAGAATAGAATAGAACTTTATTCATCCCGAAGGAAATTCTTGTGCCAGGTTACATAGCGATACAGTACAAACAGAATGATAAAAAACAGGATTTACAAATGTACAGTTAAAATATACAGTTAAAATTAGGGATGCACCGATACCACTTTTTTTCAGACCGAGTACAAGTAGGCCTACAAGTACTTACATTTGGGTACTTGCCGATACCGAATACCGATACGAGTACTTAATAAAACCATTACAGTTCTAATGACTTTGAAAACATGTTATTTTTTGTCTGCGGGGGTGCTCCGTTAATTCGCGGTTCTGATGGGGGGGGGGGGGGCGGGGGGTGCTCCGTTAATTCCCGGTTTCTGATGGGGGGGGGGGGGGTGCTCCGTTAATTGGCATGTCCCCAGCGTCCCCACTACATTCTGCGCAGTTGCTATTAAACATCCATAAACGCCAACTCGGTTGCATCTCTTTATTTCAATATTCCTTGGCTAAGAATATTACAAGGTTAACGTTGCGTTGCCAAAGTGGTATCGGTGCGGTTGTATCGGAGTAGTTTAGTACCAGTGATATATTGCTGCCTCTCCTTCAACAAATGTACTCTTTGTAAGTCGCTTTGGATAAAAGCATCTGCCAAATGCCCTAAATGTAAATGTTAATGTAAATAAGGGTGCTTAATACAGGTACTCACAAAATCTTTCACAGATTGCCCACTCTAACTTTCCCGAAAGGAGGTGGAAATTTGAGTCTGAGGCAGTTAGTGTCCTCGACACATGCCCGATGACAACCAGCTTTCCTTGTAGTCTCTGGTACAGTACTGCACCGAGCCCCTCCTGTGAGGGATCGCAGTGTAGCACAAACGGCTTCTCAAAGTCAGGGTAACCTATGAGTGGTGGACTCAGCAGGTACTCTATAAGCTGTCCTAGCACTTCCTGGTGTTGTTCTGTCCACGTGATTGGCTGGCTTGAGGGTAGCTGAGCTGAGCATTTGCGTTTACCCTCGCTCCTACCTGTATCTGACCCCTGGACCCCGTTAACTGGACTCTCCTCGAAGGATAACGAACTGTACAATGGCTTGGCAATGCGTGAGAAATTTGTGATGTATGTCGGATAGTATGATAGGAACCCTAACATCTTCCTCAGGTCCCCCGCAGACTTGGGCTTGCGGTCTTTGAGCACTTGTACTGGTGCTTTCTCAGCAGGATCCATGCAGTAGCCATCTTTGGATACAATCTTTCCCAGGAATTTGAAACTGTCTCTAAATACTTTTTTGTGGTCAGCTTTACCCCATGTGCTTGATAGCGACGTAGCACCTCTCTCAAATCCCGGAGGGGATCCTTACACCCTTGTATAACCCCCACAGAGTTATGAAAGCTGTGGTCTGTGGTCTGCTACCCTCCTCAAGAAAACCCTGGTGGTATGCCTTGCCCTGGTCCAGCACTGAGAAACATTTACTCCTACTCCAACTGTTTAGCATGTCTTACAGGGATGGGGTGACGGTTAGCAATGGATTTTTGGTTCAGCTCACGATAATATACACACAAACGCAAATTTCCGTCCTTCTTACGTACACAGACTATTGGTGATGACTATGGGGACCAGTATTTTCAAATCCATCCTCTATTCAGTCGTTTGGGTAAAGAGATGTAGGTGCGTCTTACCGGAGTTGTGTCATGCAGTCCAATTTTTTACTGCACGGATGGAATGCAGCCCACATGATTCTCGTCTTTCGAAAATGCAGCACATTCTTCTTGTAGCACCTGTTTCACTTTCTCCTGCTGGTCTGGAGTCAGGTGATCAAATGACACTGGCTGGTCCCAGGAATCCTGTTTGCATGTGTCCAGCTGTTGGTGTTTCCCTTTGCAGTTTTGGCTGTGTTGCCTCTAGCACTGGTGGCTTCAGCTCACTTTTCACTCACAATGGCTTGTCTTACATCTATGGGATGAATTGCCTTGACTTGCTGGAGCTGTCGCAGCACTGTGAGAGGGGCAAGAGTAATGTCATGGTTGCTGTCATTAGTGACAGGGATAGCCATCCTAGACCAATTTCCTTGCTGCAGGCAGATTACTTTTTCAGGAATGTTCATCCCCTCTGGCCACTTTGGAATCTCCTCTGGTTCGAAGGGGACTTCCCGTTTTGAGGAAAGGGGACCTGTCCTCACACTACACTTAATCTCCTTGGTCTGGCCTGCTGGAATCACAGTTGTTAGTCTTCCAACCTTTACCACGCCCTCCTTACCATTCTGGTCACAGCTCTGCACTATGTGGATCAGCTCATCTGCTTTTTTCACAGTCCATCGAGAAAGCTTCTCTTACCACAGAGGGTGTCACTTATGGGTGCTGTTCCATTCCAATCATCACTAGATGCTCAATGACATTGTAGCCGATGATTGGTAGCTCATTAGAGACAAGCACTGGCATGAGTAGTTCTGGCTGTGGTTCCCTAATTGATCCCAGCTTCAATTTCAGCTTGACCCAGCCTGCGAAGGTTAAGGGCTAACCCTTCTTACCCAGGAGTTCACCCATGCTCCATAACCGGATGTGTGGGAGGCAGGATTGTTATTGTTGATGATCGTGATCTGTGAACCTGTATCCAGTGCTTGTGTTGCCACTATTGAATTCCCTCCTTATTGTCATTTCCGGAAGCCTATTTAAAGCAGTAGGCAACACATCTTTTGGAGCTGATGCTTGACTATGAGTGTTAAGACATATAAACACGCAGGTTAGTGCTGGGGGGGGGGTTATGTAGAGTCCAGGTGAACTCTGAACAGGTGGGTCTTGAGTCTCTTGCGGAAGCTGGCGAGCGACTCGGCTGTCCTGACATGAGCCGGGAGCTCATTCCACCACTGAGGAGCCAGAACCGTGAAGAGTTGGGACTTGGAAGAGTGATGTTTGGCTGTTTTTAGTGAAGGCGGTACCAGTCGTTTGGCAGAAGTTGCCGAGCGGAGTGCTCGGGCCGAGGCGTAGGGTCGGACTCATTTTTGGAGGTAGGTAGGGGCGGCTCCGTTGACAGCCATGAAAGTCAGTACCAGTGTCTTGAATCGAATGCGAGCAATTACTGGGAGCCATTGGAGGTTGTGGAAGAGGGGGGTTACATGGGAGAATTTAGGTAGGTTGAACATGAGGCATGCTGCTGCGTTCTGGATGCGTTGTAAGGGCTTGATTGTTGAGGCGGGGAGTCCAGCCAGGAGAGAGTTGCAGTAGTCGAGACGAGTGATAACGAGTGCTTGGACCAGGATCTGCGCTGCTTCACGTGTGAGGAAGGGCCGGATCTTGCGGATGTTGTAGAGAGCAATTCTACAAGATCGGGCCACAGAGGTAATGTTGGCGTTGCAGGACAGCTGGTCATCCAGTACCACGCCAAGATTCCTTGCCGTGGGTGCAGGGGAGACTTCGATGTCCTCGATGGTGACAAGTAGGTCCATCTGAGGGCAGTCTTTACCCGGTATGAAGAGAAGCTCAGTCTTGTCGAGGTTGAGCTTCAGGTGGTTGGCGGTCGTCCATCTGCTGATGTCGGCCAGGCATTTTGAGATGCGTGTTGCGATGTGGGTGTCTGAGGGGGGGAAGGAAAGAAACAGTTGGGTGTCATCAGCATAGCAGTGGTAGGAGAAGCCGTGGGATGTGATTACAGAGCAGAGAGATCTAATGTATAAAGAAAAACAGAAGGGGTCCCAGTACTGAGCCTTGGGGTACTCCGGTGTCGGGGTCTGGGTGCAGGGTCTGGACAGGGAGCCATTTCATGTGACCTGATAAGTGCGATCTGTCAGGTAGGAAGTGAACCAGGATAACGCAGTTCCAGTGATGCCAAGCTCTGCCAGGGTGGAGAGGAGAATCTGGTGGTTCACTGTGTCGAAAGCGGCGGACAGGTCAAGGAGGATGAGCACGGATGAGAGGGAAGAGCTTCTGGCGTCGCGAAGGGACTCTGCATAGGGATACTGCAAGCAGGGCCGTCTCCGTGGAGTGCGCCGTTTTGAAGCCTGACTGATGAGGGTCGAGCAGGTTGTTCTTGGAGAGATAGGATGATAGTTGGGTGGAGACAGCACGTTCTATGGTTTTGGAGAGGAATGATAGGAGAGACACAGGTCTGTAGTGTCGGACGTCGGTGGTGTCCATGGTGGGTTTCTTAAGGAGTGGCTTGATTCTGGCGGTCTTGAAGGCAGTCGGAAACAGGCCTGAAGTGATGGAGGTGTTAGTTAGGGTGGTGAGGAAGGGAAGGATGTCGCCCGAGATGTCTTGGAGAAGAGAGGATGGGATTGGGTCAAGGGGGCAGGTGGTGGCATGGTTGGATGTCACAAGCCTGTTGACTTCTTCAGAGGAGAGGGGGTTAAAGCAGGTAAGGCTGGTAGGGGTGGGGGAAGGGGGAGTGAGGGAAGAAGCAGGGGTCAAAGAGGAGGTAATGTCCTTCACCTTCTTTGTAAAGTAGGTGGCAAAGTCATCAGCCGAGAGGGAGGAGGGAGGAGGAGGGGAGAGAGGGTTGAGGAGGGAGGAGAACATGGAAAAAAGTTTCCTGGGGTTGGAGGCGGAAGAGTTGATCTTTGTAAGATAGAAGGCAGATTTGGCTGCTGACACAGTAGAGGTGAAACATGAGAGGAGGTGGAGGTAGTGAGAGAGATCATCAGCAGAGTCAGATTTTCTCCATTTTCTCTCAGCTGCCCGCAACTCTGTTCTATGAGCCCGCAGAGTTTCGGACAGCCAGGGAGGTGGAGGAGAGGCTCGTGCTGGTCTGGAGGTAAGTGGACAGAGTGAGTCGAAGGATGAGGAGAGAGAAGAAGTCAGAGTGGAGGACGCTTCCTCTACTGACAAGAGGGAGAATTGTTGGGGGGGAGGTAGTGAGGAGAGGACAGTTGCAGAGAGAGTAGAGGGAGAGAGAGTTTTCAGGTTCCTACGGGAGGTGACAATGTGAGGTGTAACAGGTAGGGAGGTGGGAGATTTTAGGGGGAGGGAGAAAGCGACAAAATGGTGATCAGACACAGGGAGGGGGGTAACAGAGAGTGCCGAAGTGGCGCAGGACCTTGTGAAGACAAGGTCAAGTTGGTTCCCGGCTCTGTGGGTGGAAGGAGAAGGAGTGAGCGCCAAACCGAATGTGGCAAAGAAGTTGATGAATTCAGGTGATTGTAACTTCTCTGGCTGGATGTTGAAGTCGCCCAGAACGACAAGTGGGGTGTCATCTTCGGGAAAACAGCTGAGGAGGGCATTTTCTTGACCGACGATTGGCAATTCCAGAGTCCCCCTCTGACATCAAGGCCTGTGTAGGTTGAGATCGTAGGGTAGAGGAGATTGGAGGGGTAGCGGCAGCGAGTAGAGGGTCTTCGGTGACACCTGCCGCGGTAGGATGTCCAGACTGTAATGGACTGTAGGCACATGGCTAGCACAGGAGGAGGGAAGGTGTAGGACTAACCTGTAGCTGTAGGACTCCCGCAGAATGACTCCCTTGTCTTTGTTCTGGGTCTTCGTTCGCAGGGCCTGACGCTACAGCTGACGCTAAGATACTAGCTCTGTATTAGTAGCAAAGTGCACAAGGGGGGCTCATGCAGGGTTAAGCTCCTCCTTGTCGTTACCTCAATTGACTACAGCTGAATGCCCGAAACTGGGTGATTATCCCTGGGCGTGTCCACCTCTTAATATGCTAATTATCCCTGTCAAGTTTGCAACAACCGCTCTGTAATAAGTGAATTTGACCAATATCTCTGCCAACAATACTACAACAAGATTCCTTTTTACCAACAGTACCCCAACAAACCAACACTGTTATCCAAGTTACTTTACGATAGATACCTCTACCAACGCTGCTACAAGATTAGTCTCAAGTAAAACCAACACTGCAATAGGTTAGTTTACGAGAAATAGTTCTACCAGTCCTGTTACAAGATTAGTTTCAAGTAAAACCAACACTGCAATAGGTTAGTTTACGAGAAATAGTTCTACCAGTCCTGTTACAAGATTAGTTTCAAGTAAGACCAACACTGCAATAGGTTAGTTTACAATGTTAGTTTAAGTAAAAAACCAAACACTGCTACAGGTAGTTTATGATCAATACCTCTACCAGTCCTGCTACAGGATTAGCTTTTAAGAAAATGGCTCTACCAGTTCATCTACAAGAATAGCTCAGAAATACAACACTGATTCTGTTTCTCCACTTACCAACAGCAGAATACTATGCAGCCTTCTTCTACAACAGATTGAAATGTCTGCACTCGCTGTTACTCATGAAATTGCATAACACCAATAAACTGCATAAAACACATAAACTGCATCAAACACATACAGTCTACTCGTGCTAATTCTCAAACACATTCACACTGACATACTCGGCACGCTCACACAACCCGTATTCTCGTGGTTAACATGGTTATATTCCTGATCCCATGGTGAGCAACTTTTTCATGAGATTATATAAGTAATACAATAATATATACAAAATGAATGTGGGTCCCACACTATGTGAATACGGTTGATTGACACAACCTCATTCCAGTCATTCCATGCCTGGTTCATGGGAGGGTGGACCCAGTAAGAATGTGGGAACTGCATTCTGCTCCACAGACACACACACACTGTACACAATATGTGTTTACACCCACTGTGTGTTATTTTATTGAACACTATTGGAGGCAAGGGAAAACAGAAATGAGACAATTAAATAGAATTCTCAGCGGATATGCAGCAGATATGGAGAAACGGATGATGAAATATGCCAAAAAAGCAGACAACAATTTAATCCACAGCTAATTGCGGGAGGTATGCGAGAATGACTGATTAGGAGGCATTTTTAGCAGCCTTCCACTAACAAGGACGAAATAATGATGGAAACAAACGAGTAATAAGATGAACAATAAGAGTAATCAGTTCTGTCTGGATGAACTGATAACTGAATTGTGTATTTGCCGGACAAAACCTCTGTACGAGTGCAACAATTAGCGAGCGGGGAATCAGCTAGACAACCTCAGGCTTATGGTCTGCTCTTAATGCTGAGCAGCTCGGCCTCTATTTGGAATTGCCTTTCAATGGTGTGTTGTTAATGTATTTCCCCACTTCCCCTCATCCAAAAAGCCTGTTTTAGAATGAAAGACTATAAGGAATAGAAGTGACGTCTGGCTACAAATCCCAACATTGATGAGCCATGAATTAGCGGCTCTGTGTTCAAAGTGTGGCTGTCAGCTTTCTGCCTCTTCAACCTTTTCACCCAGGATAAATCCTGAGCTACATCTGCAGTCTGTTGGCATGTATATAGGGATTCCAATGCATGCACCCCCCAGCTACACATCCATCCTTCTATCCACTCCTGAGCAACGCGAGTGTGTAGTAGCCTTATGTAACTGGTGGAGACGAGAGTGAAGGCAAAGCCTGCTGCATCGTGCAGGGCAGGGGGGCTGTAGAGGAGAGATTTGAGGTATATTATTCTGTTTGAGTAGCAGAGGCCTCTCTCTGTCTCTCGAACATGTTAAATATATAAATATTATTGCAATAAAAGCTTTTGTAATGTTCTTGACAACAATAGGAGTCTTTGTGATGGCATCAGATGAACGTCATGGGCAGTATGTGGCAGCCCTTCAAAGAGTTTTGACTAACACTAACAATCTCTAAGAGGATCTGTTTGATGGCAAGGTTGTGGTTTGGCAGAACGCCTGTTCAAGCCACCTATTTTTTTCCCTCTAAATGAATGCCATGTGCAGTGTCACACATCCCCATAGAGCAGATTTTATTAAACTGGAACGACGTGACATGGCTTTTTTTGAAAGTAGAAAAACATTCTATCAATAATTGCACATCAATGGCAGCATTTTAAGAGCATGAAAATGTTCTCATGTTGGCTACCATCAACATGTTTCTGTCATCTCGCTGATAACGACCCAACATATTCCTAGTAAAGTCTCATGCAGACCATGATACTCTTGCTTTATGATATGGTTCATGGCGTTCGAGTCAAATAGAAGGAGTGTGTGTGTATCTTTACACACACAGTATAGCTCAGCACCTTAGAAGCGCTGAGCTATACTGACAAGCCAGAAGCCCGCTCATGGTGAGGGAATTAGAGTTTGAGTCGTCTGTGGAAAGTGTTGATTCACTGAAATCTCCCAAACCTTTATACAAAATGTATGAGGCACAATACATCTAGTCATTAAAGAATGACTACTGGGCTTTATGTAACATTAGAAAGCCCTTACTCTGAAAGGGCACAATTTATACTACTGTAATTAAGCAAATAAAAAACAAATGCACTTGCCAATACCAATTTTGACACTCACTGTTTACTTTAACTGCAGTTGCTATGGTCTGTTTGGCTAACAACATGAGCTTTTTTATTGAGAATTTATTGAGTTCTAGCACCTCACTATAACCTGAATTGTTGCGTTCAACAATGCTATAGATTTTTCTCTTCATAATCTATATGTTAATAAATGATGATTGTATCTCTCCTCATAATATCACATTTCATTGTTGGGGGGATGATATGGAAAATGAAATTCAGACAGACAGATTAAACGTTCAAAACAAACCGACCCTCAAATCCAAAACGGTGAGTCATGCTTGTGTGCAATTAAAGGGAGACATCCCATAATCACCTCAACAGAGTCTCAGTTGCATTTCCTGTGGGGTTATGCATACTTGGTTCGTGTTTTATCTTCTCGTATTCACTTATCCCTCAGTAAATTAATTTCTTTCCTCATCTGGTCCATTATTAGGCTACTCACTTCCAACTCCACTATTTCATAATCCGGCCATTTTACATCTATTACCTCGCCCGCTACCCCGAGACAGTGGGGCTGTAACAATCAGCTACTGTAAAAACTAAAGGCCCTGACACACCAAAGCAACATCGAAGAACTAGTGCAGGAACTGCAAAGACTACAACGGCCAACTAGCATGTAATACTTCTCCATACTAGCAGGTGGCGGTAGTCTGTATTCGTCATTCAAAAAGGGAATTGGAAAACCAAGGACTGCGGACATACAAACCATCACAAAGCAGCATCGCACCACTCTCTCTTACCACTTAGATGGTTTCGTACTATAGCTATTTCTAATCGAGAATATGTCTGAAGTTAAAAAACTACAGTGGATCGCTGATTTACTAAATCTGAACAGCCTATTAGAGTGATTTCTCTCACCGACAGCCTCTGTTGCCTATTCAACATTCTTAATCAGCTGTAAAAGCCGCAGACAAGAGCTGACTAGTACCAATGGTGCGGGAGACACCGCAAAAACTAGGGCCACAGACGCTCACCGGTGGCCCAACATTGGCTGATGGCCAAACCGACGGTCTGGTGTATCAGGGTGTTTACGTTGTTGGGAATCTGCTCAGTGAAATGTGACTACCAAAAGTGTACAGGGTGTACACCTTACATAACTGGTAGTAGCTCTGCTACATTTGATAAAATGTTCCTCTTAAGGTGAGCTTTCAAAGTCAGTTCCTGTTCACCACTCCCCACATTGAGTAGCTGTTACCCTAACTCAACAGACTGCTCACATCCCTTCCCACACCTCCAGACGGCCTCTGATTGGCCAGCCCCTCTGAGAGTGGCTTTCATCAGGTTAGGCCCTAAAGAGGCACATTTCTGCAATCCAAGCAGAAGTAGATGCTTAAAGCTCTTATATACACATAGGGTGCTACACCAGGACTGTTTAAATCTCCCCCAGTGGCACTCATTCCATAGGCTGAGAGAGGATCATGCCATCACCCCCAACACACTATGAGCCGTGTACGCCAGTTAACGGTCCCTGGAGCGAGAAGAATAAGAATGTGACACCAAGACGAGCAATGACAGGGAGAATAAATCTGGATTTCAGGCAGTGAATTTGACAAAGCAATATCCAAAATATGTAACAGAAACAGAGATCCTTCTATTGGAAGACACCTCCTCCCTCTCTCTCACGCCTCGTCACTAAACCCATGTCACTGGAGCATCCCGTTGCTGTCGTGACATGAGAGCGCCATAGGAACAAGGTTACTCATCCTCCCAACTGTGACTTCATATGCGTAACCCATCAGCCGCCAAGTAATTCGGCCTGGCCGATTATATTGTAAAGCAAAAGTACCTTATTTTAAAACTCTTTTCCAGTGCCACTACCCCAAGGGGAGGCTCAATGTATTAAATTGGCAAATCGTTCTTTCAATACACTTGCAAATTCAAAGGTTACCTATACCTCACGATAGCAGCAAACACAACGATAGTAGTTTTCCTCCTGCATTGGACTACTTTTGACATTACGGTGGCTCTGAAGTGCAAATCACAATGACAAACAAGACAACATAACAATAACTCAACACAATGGCAAATAAGAAATCACAGCGACAAATAGAGAATCACAACGGCATATCACAAAACATAATTGTAAATTACATTAAAAAAAGACAAAACACAACCAAACATCACAAGGACATATTCATTACTCAAGGGTATACTTTCATTCAAACCGACTGATGTGCATCCAATCAGTAACAAACCTTGTTGATAGGAACCCCCCTTTTTCTGGTAGGAGTTTGTCTTTGTGATTTCCGATTTGTGGTTGTGTTTTATGACTTGTCATTGTGATTTGCACTTCAGAGTCACCGTATTACGGTCTATTGTGGACACCAGCTGATGAGTGTTGACCTATAACTGCTAGAGGGAGGTCTACGGTAACCCCAGCTTCCAGATGTTAACACCTGCAGGTGGATCAAGTTGGCTAAAACAGTGTTCACCCACACCCCCCCACACACACACACACACCACACACACACACACACACACACACACTTCATTGGCCCACAAAACAGAAAAGGAGTCAGGCATTTCAAGGGACAAGGAATGCTGAAGCAGTCAGGTCAAAGCTGGTTTTAAACAATGGCAGTTTACACAACACCAGTAGAAGCACTGTTCTAGGTTGACATGTTTTTGGCATTTTCAATTTTTTCCTGTAGTTTAATGTACATTTATTTCTTGAGAATATAATATTTCTTTAGAATAGCAGAGAATAAATACATACCCCAACCCCCCTCTCAGCCTACATCATATACATCGTTGGATGTATATGATATTGTAATAATACCATACCATACTCCACACTAGGACCTGCGTCTACCTTGGCTACTGTATATATATTGTTCGTTGACCCAGCAACCATGTTGCTATAAACATCACACGACACAATCTACTGTCGTGTTCCAGATCCCATGTTGAAGGTAGGCTACTGTTGGAGACACGGAGTAGCATGCATATGTTCCCTTCTGCTGAGCTATGACCTCATCACTATTCCACACAGCAAGAGGATGCTTGTTGCATGCCTATACACTCATCATTGTGACAGGTTAAAAAATAAAGGTGACAAGTTAATAATACCGGTGAAGGGTTAATAATAATGGTGAAAGGTTCATAATAAACAGGTTCATAATAATGGTGACGGGTTATTCATGGTGACAGGTTAATGATAACAATGGAAGGTTAATAGTAAACAGGTTAATAATAATGGTGGTTATTAATAATGGTGACAGGTTAATTATAATGGTGACAGGCAAAGAACAAACAGGTTAATAATAATGGTGACAGGGCAATAATAAACAGGTTAATAATAATGGTGACAGGTCAATAATAAACAGGTTAATAATAATGGTGACAAGCAAATAACAAACAGGCTAATAATAATGGTGACAGGTCAATAATAATATAATGGTAACAGGTTAATAAAGTGTTCCTACTGTAGCAGCAACTCATGTTGTTTCGGAGCTTCTTTAGCACTAAAATGAATGTGGAAACACTTTGGCATGGCAAGGTTTAATTTGGTGGTCTGCAAATGACTTTTAAAGAAAGTCATCGAATGTTCTGCTCAAAGACAGCTTCTATTGCTTGGAATACATTGAGATAGACAAACTGTCAAAACACAATGTACACAACTGGCCACACTGAGTAGAGGACAGGTACTCACAACACAAGTACTGATACTGAGCCCGGCTGATATACTGACATTTCGGAGCCAATTCAAATGGCAATATTTGGGAGTGAAAAGGTATCTGTTATTCCTAGATGAGCCAATATGTGTAGAGAATCGCTCCTATTTGCTTGTTAAAATTGTGACAAAGATATATAGGCCAACCAGAGGATACTTGCTAGAAATTGTTGAATATATGACTGAATATATCATATTTAATAGCTTTCTTTTGGAAATGTAATTATAGTCAATAACTATGAATACAAAAATAGAAATATGAAAACAACCAGAATTAAAGAAAACAATGGTCACAAATATATAACATTTTAGACAGGGTTACACAATACGATTGTTTGTGAGACAAATTCCCTTAAGTATATTTTTTTATTGCGTGACATATACTGTATTATTGTATTGTATTTATTGATATGCATATACACAGCTTTTGTACGTTAATACCAATATCCAAAACAATATCAGCCGGGCTCTAAAAAAATACTTTTTTTTAATCATCCTGTAATCCAAATGCATGTTCTCTCCCTATAATTTCACATGCATGCAAGAATGCTGATCATCACTTTGCACACCCATACACACCACACACTCAATCAATGTGGAACAGTAATTTGTCTCTTTAATCTACTGCACTTCATGTCTTCGTATTGAGCTGCAACAGGCGTGACCCTCTGCTGAAACCCAGAATTAACTTAAAGGTGGCTAACTGGATGAGGGCCTCGCATATTAGTGCATGGGAGTTAATGCCAACTGTTTTAATGAGTTGGTCGGTAGATTAGGACAAAACATTTAATTCTCCTCACAAGAGATTAACTAATATTCTCTTTTAAACATTAGCCACGGTGGCTGTGGTCATATTGCATAAAGATGTGACATCCTGTACATCGCTACCATGCAATGCATTCAAAATATGTGACTTCCAACTTGAACAACAATAGAAAAAAAACCCTCGTGTTTGTCTGTCGAAAGCTTTTGTTAGCACCATATGCGCTAGTGGTCCAGGTAGTTTAGTTTGAAATGGATTGCACAGTGAAGCAGTCCCATATTCTCTTGCCATTCTCACCCTCTCTCAAAGGGCTCGTTCTTGTTGTGTCTTGGAAGCTCATGCTTTAGCAACAAGAGTCAGATTGCTGCACTGCGAACCCAACTGCAAAACAATCAAACACTTACTTTGTCTCTCATTTTACTTTCAGTAATTACAAAATGAAATATTAGCATCCATATAATCCTTTTTCAGACCAAGAGCTTTTCTTCACTATGATATATCCAGTAGATTAAAAACAAGGCGATAACTTTGCGTCTTATACACTGGCACTCCTTGGAGAAAATAATTGACATCAATTTCAAATGTCAGGGCTCTAGAAGTTCCTGTTATGTAATTTAAAATAAAGTGCAATATGAATATCCTGAAACAAAATGTGTCCCTCTTCTCTCAATAATGAGATATTGTGCATAGACGAAAAGAAAATCTTTTGACCATGACAAAAAATTGGGAACATGAAACAAGCGCTTTCTTGGTTCACTGAAAAGGCCCGGAGCCAAAACTCTTGTCCCACGGAGAACACTGTTGCTCCATCAGATCCAGCAGCTTATCTACCGATTCCTCTTTATTCTCCAACTTCAAGTACCTCCTCCCGAAGCCCAGGTCCAGCCGAGGCCAGCTGTGGTGAGTCTCCTCCTCCACTGGCGTCACCTCTGGCGGATGCTCCTTCTCCTCGGGTACATTTACACAAACCTGCAAGCTGGCCTCTCTCCGAACAATTCCCTTGTGTGGGACTACCTGACCACGTTCACAGTGTTTCAGGCTGCCCTCTGGTAACACTGGGGCCTCACGAGGGTTAGTCCTGTAGCTCACACTGTGGCAGCGCCTGGGCTGAGTCATTGGCACTTCCATGTCGTCACCTTCTAGAGTGGACATAGAGCTGGCCAACACCATGCAGTTGCTATACTTGGAGCTTGAGGGATGCTGAACTGGAAGATCGGCATGGTCTTGATGACCGTGGTTGAGCCGTGAGGTGAGGTCCGTCTTGCTAGAGTTGTGAGAGTTGGAGGATGAATGAAGAGAGGGAGTTGAGGCAGACTTCTGGTGGTGTAGCGCCTGGGTCCACTGAACTGCCTGCTTGTATCTCCCATCTGCCTTCTCTTCCTGCTGCTGTGGCTGACTTCTGGTCAGCAACAGAGGCTCTGAGCTGGCCAACTGCTGCAGACACAGGATGTTGAGGTGGGCGGCAGGCAAACTGCTCACCCACTGGTAATGCTTGGCCATGGAATTAGTCACAGCCATTTCAGTGAGGTCTGCCGAGGGCACAGCTGCAGACACGGAGCAAATAACATTGCGCATCTGTGCCAACAGCATCTGAGTCTCCCGGTCGCGGTTCTCATAGAGGACCGTGTTGGCACAGATTAAAATGAAGAGTCCCACTCCCATGATCACCGGGCCGAGGAGCTTCATGCGCTCGCTGTGGATGAGGCCGGCCGTAGACAGCAGACTCTTTGCTCCTAGGCTCCAGCTAGATGTCTGAGCGTTGGAGACGCCTTCCGTCTTGGTGGGTCCCAGCATGGAAGCACGAGACATCCTGTAAGGCCAGTATCCCGCCACGGCTAATGCCGTGCCCACAACAACTACCACGATCCCCAGCACCAGGAAGGCACCCGGTATGGAGCGAATGCGCAGTTTGCCTTGGATGACCCCGTCTTTTTTCTTCCTGCTCCGGAGGCTGAATCGAGACTTGTGGGCCTGGTGGGATGGGGAGTTTGTGGTAACGCCTTTGGTCTTCATGGCACAGGTCAGTGCAGAGTCTGCTGCTGCTCGAGCCCAATGAAAGGTCTGGAGGGAGTAAGAGTCAAGTTAATAGCAGAAGGACCACATTATCATTATATAAGCTCATTAAAACACACAGAGGCCTTTTGTATGCAGCGTTCATTGAAGATTTAATGGCAGTGGGTGCTATTGTTGTTATTAGGGGTGGGAATTACAGAGTAACTCATGATACAATACTATCACAATATGTTAATATCACAATACTATCACAATGCAATATTATGTTCATATGATTACCATTTGTTTTGAAAGAAGGCTGCATAGTATTCTGCTGTTGGTGATTCTGAAACAGAATCAGTGCTGTATATCTTAGCTATACTTGTTGAAGAGTTGGTAGAGCTATTTTCTTAAAGCTTGCAGCAGTGCTGGGAGAGCCTATTTCTCTTGAACTAACCTATTGCAGTGTTGGGTTTTTTGCTGTTGTGGTAGTGTTGATACTTTCTTAAAAGCTAATCTTGTAATAATTATCAACAAACTAACCTATTGCATGGTTGGTATTGTTGTTGTTGAAGAGTTGATAGTAGCCTGGAAATCCAGACCTACATCTAGAAAGCTGTAGGTCTGGTAATGAGCAATGAAAATGGCCCAACTCAAGGGGCGGCACCAAGCATGCGTTTGAAAATATCACTGCACGCAATTGGATAACACTACGACCAATCAGAAGAATACACGGGGTGACGTATCCAGAGGACGGAAACGAGTTTGTTTTGGAGAATAGTTTGACAGAGAGACGTAAATGTAGCCTAATGGAAATACCACGGAGATACCACTTTGGCAACGCAACGTTAACCTTGTAATATTCTTAGCCAAGGAATATTGAAATAAAGAGATGCAACCGAGTTGTCGTTTATGGATGTTTAATAGAAACTGCGCATGGTACCGAGCATGGGCGTAGAATTTAGTGGGGACGCTGGGGACATGTCCCCACCAATTAACGGAGCACCCCCCCCCCATCAGAACCGCAAATTAACGGAGCACCCCCCCCATCAGAACCGCAAATTAACGGAGCACCCCCCCCATCAGAACCGCGAATTAACGGAGCACCCCCCCCCATCAGAACCGCAAATTAACAGAGCACCCCCCCATCAGAACCGCAAATTAACGGAGCACCCCCCCCCATCAGAACCGCAAATAACGGAGCACCCCCCCCCATCAGAACCGCAAATTAACGGAGCACCCCCCCCATCAGAACCGCGAATTAACGGAGCACCCCCCCCCATCAGAACCGCGAATTAACGGAGCACCCCCCCCATCAGAACCGCGAATTAACGGAGCACCCCCCCATCAGAACCGCGAATTAACGGAGCACCCCCCCCCATCAGAACCGCAAATTAACGGAGCACCCCCCCCCATCAGAACCGCGAATTAACGGAGCACCCCCCCCATCAGAACCGCGAATTAACAGAGCACCCCCCCATCAGAACCGCAAATTAACGGAGCACCCCCCCCATCAGAACCGCAAATTAACGGAGCACCCCCCCCATCAGAACCGCAAATTAACGGAGCACCCCCCCCCATCAGAACCGCAAATTAACAGAGCACCCCCCCCCATCAGAACCGCAAATTAACAGAGCACCCCCCCATCAGAACCACGAATTAACGGAGCACCCCCCCCATCAGAACCACAAATTAACGGAGCACCCCGCACCCCCCCATCAGAACCGCAAATTAACAGAGCACCCCCCCCCATCAGAACCGCGAATTAACAAATCGTGAACGAGCCCCCCCCCCCCCCATCAGAACCGCAAAATTAACGGAGCACCCCCCCCCCATCAGAACCGCAAAGTTACACAAGCAGGCAAGTCACACCCCCCCCCATCAGAACCGCGAATTGAACAGAGCACCCCCCCCATCAGAACCGCGAATTAACGGAGCACCCCCCCCCCCCCCAGACAAAAAATAACATGTTTTCAAAGTCATTAGAACTGTAATGGTTTTATTAAGTACTCGAATCGGTATTCGGTATCGGCAAGTACCCAAATGTAAGTACTTGTACTCGGTCTGAAAAAAAGTGGTGTCGGTGCATCCCTAGTTTGTACAGATACTCAGTCAACATTTTCGATAGCCATCTTGCAATGTTTACTGACTATTCCGGACTGATTCCGTCGCAGCGCTGACGTCATCTGTTTAGCCCGCCTCTGGCCCGCCTATATCAGATACACCGATGTGATTGGTTTATGTTCGAAACAACGGGCATAGCTAATGAGCATGTTACTCGTTACCAGAGTACTCGCTGAGCAAATTCTAATTGTGCTCTCGCGAGAACTCTGGATTTCCAGGGTAAGTTGATAGGGCAATTTAGAATAGAATGTTAACCTTACCAAAGCACTTTTCATATTAATGGTGATAGTCAAAGTAAGAGTGGTGTAAACGGCCTCCTCCTTATCGTCCTCCCCTATCGCTGAGTGGGATAATCAGCAAGTTTCAGGGATTCATCTGTAGTCAATTGACGATGAGGAGAAGCTTAACCCTGCATGAGCCTCCCTTTCACACTTGGCTATAAATACAGAGCCAGTATGTCAGCGTCAGCTGTCGTGACAGGCCCCGCGAACGAAGACAAGGTAGTCTCTCTTGGGAGTTCTACAGCTACATCTTCGTCCTTCCTTCCACCCATCCTAGCCATGTGCCTAGACTCCTTTACAGTCAGGACATCCTACCGGAGCAGATGTCGCCAAAGGCCCTCCACTCGGTGCCGCAACCCCTCCATCTTCTCTACCCAATGATCTAAATCTACGCAGACCTTGATGTGAGAGGGGGACTCTGGAATTGCCAATCAGCGGTCAAGAAAACTAAGACTTTGGCCTACGCCGCCCTCCAATCTCTCCACTCTTTGGCTCTCACAGAGATGTGAGGGAATGGGTCTCCTCATCTCCCCAAAGTGGTCATACCAGGTCCATTCCCTGGAGCACTTGAACTCCACGCTGTCTGTTACCCTTCCAATCAAGCTCAACATTGCCGTGATCTACCACCTACCAGGCCCTCTCGGCAACAACTTCAACGAGATGGATGCCCTCCTCAGCCGTTTTCCTGAAGATGGCACCGCACTTGTTGTTCTGGGTGACTTCAACATCCAGCCAGAGAAGTTACAATCACCTGAATTCAGAAACTTTTTCGCCACATTCAGCTTGACGCTCACCCCTTCTCTCTTCACCCATAGAGCCGGGAACCAACTCGACCTTGTCTTCACAAGGTCCTGCGCAACTTCGGCACTCTCTGTTACACCTCTCCCTGTGTCTGACCACAATTCTGTCGCTTTCTTACGCCCCCTAAAATCTCCCACCTTCCTCCCCACTACTCCTCCTGTTAGTAGAGGAAGCCTCCTCCACTCTGATATCATCTCTCTCCTCCTCCTTGGACTCGCTCTGTCCACTCACCTCCAGACCAGCATGATCCTCTCCTCCCCCTCCCTGGCTGTCTGAAGCTCTGCGGGATTATAGAACAGAGCTGCAGGCAGCTTAGAGAAACTGGAGTTAATCAAACTCTGCTCTCATCTCTCTCACTACCTCCTCCTCCTCTCAGATGTCACCTCTACTGTGTCAGCAGTCAAATCTACCTTCTCACTTGCAAAGATAAACTCTTCTGCCTCCAACCCTAGGAAACTTTTCTCTATGTTATCTTCCCTCCTCAACCCTTCCTCCCCTCCGCCCTCCTCCCACACAGCTGATGACTTATTGCCTACTTTACAAAGAAGGTGAAGGACATTACCTCCTCTGTCACCCCTGCGGCTATCCTCCCTCCCCCGACACCCATCCCTGCTTCGCGTCTCTCTTCTCTGAAGAAGTCAACAGGCTTGTGACATCCAACCATGCCACCACCTGCCCCCTTGACCCAATCCTATCCTCCCTTCTCCAAGACATTTCGGGCGACATTCTCCCCTTCCTCACTACCCTAATCAACACCTGCTTCCAACTGCCTTCAAGACTGCCAGAATCCATCCACGCCTCAAGAAACTCACCCTTGAGACCACCGACATCCCGAATTACAGACCTGTATCTCTCCTTTCATTCCTCTCCAAGACCCTAAAACGTGCTGTCTCTACCCAGCTATCCTCCTATCTCTCTCAAGACAGCCTGCTAAACCCTCATCAGTCAGGCTTCAAGGCCACACACTCCACAGAGGAAGCCCTGCTTGCTGTAACTGCTCATTGACGCCAGAGGCTCATCACCTGTCATCTGTGCTCATTGTTGAGTTGTCTGCTGCGTTCGACACAGTGAACCACCAGATTCTCCTCTCCACTCTGACAGAGCTTGGCATTGCTGGATCTGCGTCATCCTGGTTAATTTCCTACCTGACAGATCAGGTCACATGGAATGGCTCCCTGTCCAGACCCTGCACCTTTGACACCGGAGTCCCTCAATGCTCAGTACTAGGACCACTTCTGTTCTCCCTATACACTAGATCTCTAGGCTCAGTAATTACATCCGACTGCTCCTCTTATCACTGCTATGCAGACGACACCCAACTGTTCTTTACCACCCTATGACACCCAAATCGCAACGTGCATCTCTAAATGCCTGGCTGACATTAGCAAATGGACTACTGCCAACCACTTGAAGCTTAACCTAGATAAGACTAAGCTTCTCTTCATGCCGGTGAAAGACTGCCCTCAGATGGACCTACTTGTCACCATTGAGGACATCGAAGTCTCCCCTGCACAGACTGCAAGGAACCTTGGCGTGATGACAAGCTGTCCTGCAACGCCAACATGACCTCTGAGGCCCAATCTTGTAGAATTGCTCACTAAAACATCTGCAGGATCCGGCCCTTCTTCACATGTGAAGCAGCACAGATCTTGGTCCAAGCACTCGTCATCACTCACCTCGACTACTGCAACTATCTCTTGGCTGGACTCACTGCCTCCGCAATCAAACCTTAGGGTTTGATTGCAATGCATCAAGAACGCAGCAGAACGCCTGGTGTTCAACTTACCCAAATTCTCCCATGTAAACATCTATTCCGTAACCTCCACTGGCTCCTGGTAATCACTCACTTTAGATTCAAGACACTGGTACTGGCCTACATGGCTGTCAGCGGAACTGCCCCTACCTACCTCCAAACATTAGTCAGACCCCACGCCCCAGCCAGAGTGCTCCACTCAAAAACTAGACAACTGGTACCACCTTCACTAAGAACAGGCAAACATCACTCTGCCAAGTCCCAACTTTTCTCTGTTCAGGCACCACAGTGGTGGAATGAGCTCCCTGCTGATGTCAGGATGGCAGAGTCGCTCAGCAGCTTCCGCAAAAGACTCAAGACCCACCTGTTCAGAGTTCACCTGGACTCTGCATAACTCCCCACCCCCCGCCTTCCCTCTGCCAACCCTAGCACTATCTTGCGTGTTTGTACATCTTGCCATTATTAATAGTACTTAGCATTGTTTAGCATATTGTATGTTCTAAGATGTTGGTAAGAACGTCTGCTCTTATCCCAGCTATTATGCAAGCAACCTAGCAATTCTGAAACTTGTTCTATTAGCGTTGCAACAGTGAATGCTTGAAACCTGCTCTATTCTTGCATCTCTGGACTTATAATTACACTAAATTTACACTATTGGATTATCTGTCTATTGTTGGATTATTGGATTTACACTATTGGATTACTTTTCTTTTGGACTATTATTTCTTTTTCTGTACTATTGGACCATTAAATGTAATAGTTAAATGGTAAATGTTTTAGTAAGAACATATAAAATATGAAATTTTAGCTGCTAACCTAAAGTAAGAAAATGTGGCAGATATAATTTTTTGTCAATTTGTTTTATTATTAGGCTGCATTATTGGACTACTATTGGACTTACAATCACACTACACTTACACAATTGGATTACCTGATGATTGTTGGATTATTATATATATTAGACTTACAGGGGTAGACCTTCAATTACACCAGGAACTCGGCTACGTAGAATTCAGGCACTCTCACTGTACTATACTGCACTGGACACTTAATCTATCTTTTATCATCTTTACTTTATCATCACATGTTGCTGCTACTATCTACGAGTTACCATTTTTATGCTAGGATAACTACTACTAGGATAAATACTGTACACTTTTAATACATTTTTGCCCCAACAGCCAAAGCATTACTACTTTACTTTTTTGTACTTTTACCGTACTTATTAGATACTATATTACTAATTGTTCAGAGTTGTTTTCGTATTTATGTTTATAAGAATACTTTTCAGAGGAAAACTTTTTACTGCACTTTTTACTGTACCTACTGTTTACAGAATTTATTTAGAGGAATACTGCAGGAGTGAATGGGGAGTAAGCATTCCCTTGTATTTGTTACATATGGCAATAAAGACATCTTGATCTTGATCTTATGTACCAGAGCGATATATTGCTGTCTACTTCAACAAATGTACCCTTTGTATTATCATCTATTATGATAATATCACGATACAATACTATTACGATTAGGGGTGTGCATCTCTCCAAAAAAGATGATCCGATACGTATCTAGATACATGGGGTACGATACGATTCAGGGACGATATATTTTTAAAATGGAACGATTCGGTTCGATTCGATTCAGTAGGATTCGATACGATTCAATACGATTTGATGGGATATGATACAATCTGATAGTTCCTTGTTTAAAGTCGACAATCATTTTACATTATGCATTAACATAAGTCAATCCTGTAAATGTGGCATTGCTTACCTTCAAATAGATTTATCAAAGACCAGGGAACAAGTATTTTGTCACTTTTGACATGTGAATTCAGAAACATGTCATGTTTATTAGTGTAACATATTGCATTTTAAGAACTTTACAAAGCCCCTCTGACAATAAAACTAACTATTCAATTTCACTGTTAGAAATTAGAGCCAAAGTTCTGGAGAGGTCTGTGTAGGCTCAGATCAGGGAACAATGAACTACTGAGGTAGAAAATTATAACAATTTCAAGACATCCCTTGTGCAAGAATATCAGTCTTTTAAAGTGTTGTTTTGCAATGTAATAATAATAATAATAATAAATGTTATTTGTATTGCACTTTACATTTAAGAAAAACTCAAAGTGCTACAGATTAAAAAGCATGAAAGTGCTAAAAACTAAGTAATGTAACATGCGTTCACATTGTGAATCGTATCGGACATTTTTTGTCTTTCCCTCGCAAACAGAGCGCTATCTAACGTTACTATGACAAGTCTCGTGAGAGTTTAATATGTGTGTGTGTGTGTGTGTGTGTGTGTGTGTGTGTGTGTGTGTGTGTGTGTGTGTGTGTGTGTGAGAGCGAGCGAGAGAGCGCTGCAGACACTGAGCAGACGGAGGATTCAGCAGCACAGCAACAACATAAAACCGATTCATAACTTTGTGATCGGGCCATCGGCCGGTTCATGCTACGTTTAGACCGATCCAGGGGCCCGTGTACCGATGCACTCGCATCTTTTAAATCAAAACCGATTTTCCGATTCAAATTGGTTATTTGTTAGACCCCTAATTACGATATGATACTATCACAATACTAAACGAATATGATACAATCCTATCACAATGCTATACTATTACGATGCAATAATATTGCAATATGATACTATCATGACACATTGCTCACGATAACGATGCAAGTTAGTTACTTCCTTTCACTTTACCCTCGTTCATTTGATAAGAGCCCCCACAAGGAGATAAGAAACGAGTGCCTCTGTTCAGTCAAAATGGTAACAGACTTAATGTAGGGGAATCCATTTAGAACGCCAGCATGTTCTACGAATAAAGTCAACTTTGGCACAGTGCATCAATAACATACTGCAAGTGGAAGTAACACAACCCAGCCCTAGTTGTTATTATGCTGGGCTATTGTGGCAGTATTTGATTGTGTGATAAAAATATGTTGTTATCATGGAACTGCAGTGCATTCTCAACATCATGCGATATTACACATCAATAAAGGAAAGTGAGAACTTTCCCAGTACGGATGCAATGGTACAGTTGGCCCTCAGTTTGGTATGTATCAAGGATTTTGGGCCATGGTAACGGTATGGTTTCGGTACCTTTTATATTTAAATAAAATAAGAAGAACACATCACCTTGTAGGAGGCATTTAGCATGTTTATACTTTTTGTAATGTAATGT
Source organism: Coryphaenoides rupestris (assembly GCA_002895965.2). Classification (NCBI taxonomy): domain Eukaryota; kingdom Metazoa; phylum Chordata; class Actinopteri; order Gadiformes; family Macrouridae; genus Coryphaenoides; species Coryphaenoides rupestris. The sequence goes on along the minus strand of PIJE02000079.1, from coordinate 613,153 downwards.
AAATAGTTGTGTGCGTTTATAAACTACAACATTTTGACCACTAGATGGTAGTATGTACAGTCCAATACGCACATGTGCACGCAATATGTATGCTATCATTTTTCTATAATTTCCAAAATGTTGTAACTGTGGCCACAGACTATATGCACGTTGTATATTTGGAGGCACAGAACATCTCTAGAGCGAATCAGAATTTCCCTGGAGCCTATCAGCACTCTGTATGCAAATGTCAGGCTGAAGAAGTGACAATGGCAATCGATGCAGAGAAAATTACATTTGAAGAGGCACCATCGTCTTTTAAGTCCGCTTTGTGGGAATACTTGAGTGCAGTATGATGACGAGAGTAAGAAGACCCTCAACAAACAACAAATACAGCCTGCAAACACTGTTTAACCACTGTCGGCTATATGAATGAAAACACATCTAACATGATGTCGCATTTAAGTCGCCATCCCCGGCCATATCTCTTGCAAGTGGAGGAAGGAGAGTGACCGCTTTTGCGCAAGCAACTCTCGCGGCTGCCTTCCAACAGCAGTTTGCTACAAACAATGCGGTATCTTTGGGTGCTGTTCCCGTTTGTTGCAGAAGGGTGATTACAGAGAGAAATAGATTGTGTTGAATACAGTGTTGAATGTGAAGTGATCCAGAGTTATTATTCAATTTTATTTGCCATGATTATGTTTATGTGTATGTTTACGCTAAGAGCCGTGTGCTCCCCCCCTATTCTCGGATTGCATGTGATGTCACGCCAAATATTGAAATAAAAAGATTTCTATGTTAGATGATAATCACATCCAAGATGGCAGCCATTGAGTTTTTCTGTCCTACGTTGTGCTCTCTAATTCATAAATACTACTGTATTATGACTTGCCTGCATTATGCACTGTTTATGACTGTGGCAATAATAACTTTAGGATCCCGAAAATTCTAAAAAATAACGATCCAAACAAGACAGATCAAAACCTTTCAACTACTCGCTGAAAGCAATGGCTGAAAAACATTTCACGTGCTGACATTAGCGAAAGTAAAGCAGAAGTTTGTAGTGATCACTTTGTTACTGGCAAGTTTTAAATGTTATACGTTCAAAGTAATCATGAAAACCAAATAGCTACAACACTTTGTATTCGTTTCTAGGGCAACCATGTAAACTTTACGACCAAAGCAACCCAGACTGAGCTTCTACGCTGCCATGGGCCACATCATGCTAAAGTTACCACAGCCACACAACTTTCCAAGAGTAAAACATTACAAGAAAGAAGCAAAGAGAGTCAAACTTGAGGCACCAAATGTATTGCTGGATATACAAAAGTCACTGGAAGCAATTCCATCTTCCTCCAGTCAGGCTACACAGCCAGAAGCTGAAGAAAGTACAGACCCTCCTACACAGCCAGAAGGTGAAGAAAGTAGAGACCCTCCTACAGAGCCAGAAGGTGAAGAAAGTAGAGACCCTCCTACAGAGCCAGAAGTTGAAGAAAGTAGAGACCCTCCTACAGAGCCAGAAGTTGAAGAAAGTAAAAGTAAGTAGAAGTAGTAGTTGAAGTTGGTTGCCAGACTGATCTCACTGTATTTCAAATATTTGAAATGGAGAAGTGTGTAGGGCCTTAGCCATCCAAGGTGGTGGTTGAGAGCATAAGCTTCTCTATTCTAAGGGTACGGAGGCACCGCAAAGTCTGATCTCGACTGAAGATCAGAAGAACCCAATCACAGTTCGCCCCCCACAAGAGCGATAAAGACATCTCCAAGAGAGCCTTGGAGATGAAAAGACACTCGGTCAAGGCTGCTCCCCACAGCAGTGAAATGACAAGAAGTCTGTGTCCCCGTAGGAGATAACAGACATTCCACCGGGCCTGCTCCACAGGGGTTAGTAGCCAGGAAGACTGGCAACCAACTAGCCCTCACCCCTCCCTTCGGGAGAAAAGGGGCGTGACTCAAAAGTCCACCCAACGACCGTCACTTCTGCTCATTGGTCTGAATTAGAATGAATTAGGATGAATGAATTAGGGCGTATCTGCGCTCACCGAGCATATAAGATCGACACGGAGAGGGTCTCTTGGCCTCTCTCCTGGACCCAGTCGACTGGTCCTGAACCCTTGCTGGTTCTCTCTTAGCTCTTGGTCCTTCAGACTTGGTCCTTCAGACTTGGTCTTGCGTCCACGATGCTGAGCGGCCGCCTCCACGCTGTGCTTCGTGTCGGCATTTTGTTGCGGTAATTCTCGGTTATTAGACTAGACAAGCTAACTATGAGGATGAAGTACCTCTACTACCTTTAAACACTACTAGCCACAACGTAGCATCAAGATTTCTTAGCCAAGCGTCAGTCAAGAATAACTACCACGACATTGACGGACCGCCACTGCGACGCACAGTTTTTGCTTGAATATTGTGTTGAAGCCAGCCTCTGTCACGTAAAGAACTCTGAATCGTTCAATTTATGCAAACTATTAACCGTAACTTTGATTGAAAGTATTAATTATGAATCATAGTCAAAGTTTATTTTAGTACATTTTATGTGACTTAATCTACTGTCCGGTTATTGGTCCCTGATTTCAGGGTGGTGCCCCGTTAATATTAATTCAGATGAATACCTTTTTTATTTTAATAATTAATCATTTTCTTTGATTATTATTAATATAAGCTAATAACTGACCGTAGGACCAACAAGTGTATACAAAACATGACGTGAACTAGTAGAATTAAAGAAAAGGCTAATTGAAGTTGATTTGGAAGAAAAAAGCTTTCAGGCCAGTGATGAAACAAACAAATTCTACACTGGAATTCCTGAGTTCATAATATTACAGCAGTCTATGCTGTCCATTCTGGAGCAACAAACACTCAAGAACTGGTTCTAGTTCTAATGTGACTTCGACCCAACATGACTCTTCAAGATTTAGCCTGCAGATTTAACATTTCAAAATCTACTGCATCAAGAATTTTTGAAAAATGGATCAACGTGTCTCATTGAGGCTTTGCCGATTGATTTCAAGCAAAATTATGGAAATCGCGTTGCAGCCCAAGCAATTACCTGGTCAAATAATAAACACAATAACACTGTTTCTGATTGCAATAACTCCTCAAGGAGTTATATAATGTATATCCAAGGCATGGGGAGGTAGAGCCAGTGACATGTGACAGATCATTGTGGTATCCTAGAATGGCTTGTCAGCCATGAAGTCTGTAGCACCAAGTAGTTACAAGTAAAATATTGGGGTATTCAACTGCTGGTATTGCAGCCAAATCTTCCTTAAAAGATACAAAAAAAATATGGATCGAATTCGAAGCAGACTTCCTGTTTACCTGTGACCTTAAAAACACCCGACTCATTTAAAGATTCAAGAACTTTATTTGTCACATACACATACAGGATATGCAGTGAAATTAAAATGGGCAATGCTCAGCGGAATGTGCAAAAGAATACCAGAGTAGGGCTGGGCGATAAAACGATAACGATATGTATCGCGATACACGTAATCAATATCAATAGAAAATGCGTTCGACAGAACGTTTCGATATTTTTTTTTCCTCGTTGGAAGAAACCGGAGCTAAGAGTCTAGCTCCGCTTTGAACCAGAGGTTGCGAAGCAAGGTTGGTTGCATGAACAAAGGCACTCGTCCTCTGGTCCCTAGCAACGTATGGAGTGACACGCTAATAGCCAATCATGTAACAGTATCACGTTTGGTTGCGCCATCTCGTTGTCTCGTTTGTTTCTTGAATAACAGAAACAGCGTGGTGTGAGAAGTGAAAGATGAGCGCCGCAACGAGCGAGGAAATTGTCGACAAAAATGGAAAGATCAGCTCACCAGTATGACAGTTTTTTGGATTTTATAAGTCAGACCAATGTTGTCTGTAAATTATGCACCGTCGTCCACCAAGACTGGTAATACAACCAACTTGTTTTACCACCTTAGCCGCTTTTGTAACACTTTATTTTTGTTCAGCACTTTATTATTGATAATTGTTTTCATTGTGATTTTAATTTTCATTCAGACTTACGTTTATATTTATTTATTTGAGTGTTTTCCATGGTTGTGTTGACATTCATTTTCCCTGTCTGCCTACAATCAGGAAGGTTATGTTTAAAATAAAAATGTTTAAATTTAGTATATTTTTCTCCTGGTCCTTATTTTAAATAGGTCATACAAATTATCAATAATTATCGATATCGACCGATATGAAACACTTATATCGTGATACAGTTTTCAGCTATATCGCCCAGCCCTATACCAGAGATAACATGAATTGGAGGGATCAGAATGAGAATATTTACAATATTTACAGTAAAAAAGGCCAGCAGGAATGAGAAATAGATATTAAATCAACATTACAATATTTGTGTATGTTTAAGGAAAAATGCCCAGCCGAATGTGTAACAGAACAAATTACCAGAGAATCCAATATCCACACTATTTACTATTTTTACAGCTAAAGGAGCAGGTATTTTTTTAATATAATAATAAAAGTTAAAATAATAAAATGTAGGCATATCAATAAGGAAAATCAATATCAAGTAGACATATCAACAACAGGGCAATATAAAAATGTGGCATCAGGTTATATGCATGGGAGTAGGCAGTGGGGGGACCCTAGTAAGGTCAGAGTTCACAGTCCTGATGGCCTACGGAAAGAAACTCAGTTTTAGTCTCTCTGTTCTAGCAACGTGACTGCGAAGGCGCTTGCCTGACCGCAGAAGTTGGAAGAGGTTGTTGTTGGGGTGGTGAGCATCCTTCATGATCCTGCAGGCTCTGGTTCGACATCTCCTGGAGTATAGGTCCTGCAGGGTCGGGAGTGTTGTGCCAATAGTGCGGTAAGCCGAATGCACCACCCTCTGCCCTCCTGTCCTAAAAGGAGCTGTTGCTGAACCAGGCAGTGATGCTCCCTGTCAGGATGCTCTCCACCACACCAGCATAGAAGGTCTGAAGGATCCTCCGGGACACACAGAACTTCCTCAGCTGTTTGAGTTGGTAGAGGCGCTGCTTCGCCTTCCTGTCAATGTGAGTGTCAATGTGTGTAGTCCAAGTCAGATCCTCTGGTATGTGGACTCCCAGGTACCTGAAGCTGCTAACCCTCTCCAGAGCAGTACCATTAATCCCAAGTAGTGTGGAAGTCCTCTGATGTTGTGACCTCCTTAAGTCCATAATCAGCTCCTTAGTTTTGGAGACACTCAGCATGAGGCTGTTGTCTTGGCACCATAGTGACAGGTTAGCAACTTCCTCTAGGTAGGCCTTCTCATCGTTACCGATGGCCCACCACTACTGTGTCACAGTAGTGGTGGGCCTGGTCACAGTCATGTGTGTACAGGGAGTAGATTATAGGGCTGAGGACGCAACCCTGGGGGGTTCCTGTGTTCAGGGTGAGGGGTCTGGAGGTGTGTTTGTCCACCCTGACGACCTGGGTACTGGTGTTTAGGAAGTCCAGAATCCAGGCACACAAGGGGGTGTTCAGACCCAGCTCAATCAGCTTGGCAGCCAGTCTACTTTGAGCTATGGTGTTGAAAGCAGAGCTAAAGTCAATAAACAACATTCTCACCCCCCTTTCCGACTGTCAAGATGACAGAGGGAGCTGTATATTACCTGGGAGACAGCATCGTCTGTGGATCTGTTTGACCTGTAGGCGAACTGCAGTGGGTCCATGGATTGAGGTAAGACGGCACAGCTATAGTCCTTAATCAGCCTCTCAAAACATTTAATGACCACTGATGTGAGAGCCACCGGTTGGTCGTCATTCAGGCATGCTGGAGAGGCAGTCTTGGGCACAGGGACAATAGTGGACCACTTGAGGCAGGCTGGGACCACGGACTCAGCCAGGGAGAGGTTGAATATTGTGGTGAACACTGGAGCTAGTTGGTTAGCACAGGTCTTCAATACTCATCCGGATATGCCGTCGGGACCTGCAGCTTTTCTGGTGTTCACCCTCATCGGAGCAGAGAAAGTGCGCTCGTCCCGAGCAATGATACTCATTGCAGCTATGGTCCCGCTAGCGGTGTCGTTGCTTGCCTCGAACCGCGCAAAGATTAAGTGCAGATCATGCTAGGGATGCGACGGTACTCACAGTTGAGGGGGTTCTGCCCGGGTAATCCGTGATAGTCCGTAGCCCTTGCCATAGGTGTCCGGTGTCGTGCTGCTCCATCTGCGCCTCCACTCCGTCTCTGTACCTTCTCTTTGCGTCCTTCACTGCTCACCGTAGTCCGTAGTATACTGCTTTGTATTCGTCCATGCTGTCGAATATGAGGCTGCAGTTGTAGGGAGCAGTATGGGCGTTCAGGGTGGCGCGGATGGAGCCATCGACCCACGGTTTTGGATTAGGAAAGGATCTCACCTTAACCGTGGGGACGATGTCCTGTACCGTTGCTATGAAGCTCGTCACCACGCCATAAACTTGCTGTCGTCACTGGAGCTGGATCGGAACATGTCCCAGTCGACGTTGCTCATGGTGTCCTGCATATCGTCATCAACTTGGTTGGACCACTGCTTTACTTTCCTCGTCACTACCGCCTCCCGTAATATTCCCGTATATATATTTTCCAGAGACTGGACATTAGCTAGAAGGATGCTGGTCAGAGGTGGACGGTGTGCCTGGACTCTCAGTCTGTGCCGAACCCTACTCCGTTTCCCTCTGTGTTTCCTTCTTTGTTTCCCTGGAGACGTGTCGCCGCTGTTGTTGTTGTGGCTCGCTCGTACGGTCTCCGCCGGCCACTCAGGATCGATGTAAAAAGTATCCAAGAACCTTTGTTGTCGACCAAGGTTAATGTCCAGGAGTGTATCTTGCCTGTATGCTGTTAGTGCCGATACATTTGTGCAAAAGAAGATGATGACCATGACGGCGACTAGACACGGCAACGGCATCTTTTTTCATATCACCTGACCAGTGTTACCTCATAGACTAAGCAGGTAAAACCCAGCAAGTTACAAACAAAAGTTGGATAAGACATGCATGTGTGCTGTTCTCCTCAACATCTCCCACAGAATAATAAACATAGGGCGGTGTCATGGAAAAACAGTCAAACTAACTGGACACACAAACATGGTCAAAATGACTCTGAGATCACTGTTCAGTCTCAATGCTATGTGTGTGTGTGTGTGTGTGTGTGTGTGTGTGTGTGTGTGTGTGTGTGTGTGTGTGTGTGTGTGTGTGTGTGTGTTATTTATCTCCTTGATAATTGTTGGCCCATCTAATGGGATACATGTTGCTCCCAACTAAGGCTATGTCTGTAAGATATAAATAAATACTATATCTAGGCCTACACTCTAAATTGTAACTGGTCTATTTTTAGGGCTACATTATAGTCGATTAAATTTTGCCTTTTACTTTGTAATGTTGTAGTTCATTTGTACAGTACGTCAATGCACTCATAGCTAAGGAGACAGTCCTGATGAGAGAACCCATCATGTGGGCTTATACTGAACAAAAGGACTAATTGTGATTCATTGAGCAGCAAAGACATGTAGCTGCATGCAGAACGTGCCTGTATGCGTTAATGTACCAGTCACCTGTAGGCCTAGCATTAGATATAACCGCCTACTGCCCCAAGTTATTCAGCACTAGGTTGCAACTCACCAGGAGTCACAAAAGAGGAGACGTCTTGATCCATCAGTCACTGATCATCCAACATGTGTGTTCTGGTTTGTAAACTAGATGATGTGTGATTGTTTCGTTTACTGGCTAATCGTATTTGAACGATAGAAAAAACTAAAGTTGTCCCTTTTCTGGGGAATGATATTCGACCTTTCGTTGTAATAAAGCTTGTTTGACTGGGGTAGGGTAGACCCGCAGGAGCATGTTACCTCCTCTCTGCAGGAATGCCTTTACTTACTGCAATACAACAGCCAACGCATAGCAGACTAATACTCTTCTGTCAAGATGTCTAAGCATTGTATCCCGTACATGAATTAAAAGATCCACAAACAACCATGGATACACCATTAAGAGCCCAACTACTAACATCTGAACGTGACGTGTAGGCTACACGTTTGTTTCGATGACGGCGAACAATCCTCAGTTGGGGTCGCGGACGCAATTGCCGCAATCGGTGTTTTGCCATCAAAAGAGTCCCAGTCCGTGACTTACCTTAACGGAGCATCTTCCTACAATGTTGGCCGTGAAGATCGTTGCCATCCGAGCGGATACACATAGTGTGGGTCGACCGGTGCTGCTGCTGCTGCTGCTGCAGGAGTCTCACCATGCCCTGCATCGTAACTAAAGGCTTCATAGATGATGGTGATAGGCGCTGTCATCTGCCCGACAACCTGTAGAAAGATCAGGCTGTGAAAAGGGTTTAGAAAAGAGATGAAGAGGATGAAGAGGATGAACACGAAAGCGAAATTCACTGAGTAGCCGACCCAGCTAGCGACAGTAAAAAGATATTAATAATGTATAAGCGGAGGTGCCGATGTGTACCCTGTGTCATATTGTATGAAGTCAACCGGGATCTATTGTGACATATCGGACCATTTAAAGCATGCACTTCATACAAGGGACTCATATGTGTGTCGGTGTGTCCATGGTTTCACTAAGCAATTTGATTTTGGAATATTTATTTTCTCCATGACTTTGTCCTTGGCCAGACTGCACCAGTGGTTTTGTTGCTCCTCTCCACAGCTCATTCAAACCTAATGGGATCTAAACATCCCTCAACCAAGTCAGATGCTCCCCCTTTTGCTCCCATTTCATACAACTTAATGCAGGACTCACTGCAGCTTTATTTTCTCTGGGATGACGCGTTCCTGTCACATTTTCAAAATAAAAGTTTCCAAACTTGATTAAAGCTCTTTACAAATCGCCAATTGCAGAGTAAAGGCTGTGCATGGATGCATTAGGATGCCACATGTTGGTATGAAATATTGATCTACCTTTTCTCACAGCTAATCTTGACTCAAAACACCCTGATTCATATTTTAACTGATTTAGCTTTCTCGTACATTACTCTCGTACATGTTTTTGTGACGTACTACAAAGAAAGTATCCTCATAATTATATTGTCAGTGTGTTGCATATCATTTTACATTCAAATACTGAAAGCAACCAGCAACCATGTAAATCAATTCCAGTGAGTCCTGTATTGTGTTATTTTCCACACCGCCCAACTCTAAATGAGTTTCAGTAATTGACTGAGTGCAGGATTCCTTGGTTAAGTAAGCGCTCCATCTACTGGTAGTAATTAGAAAGAGCAGCCACGTCTCCAAGATTAGTATACATCAGAGTATTCTATGCATAGGGGCTAAGTAGAATTATAGACAAGTAAATAATATAAGTGTAGGTCTATACATATATATATAATTATTTAGTATATTTACATGGATATTTATGTATGTCAAACACAATACATGGAAGGCACTGTCAAGATGATTATGACTTTGCTCACCAGAAGACAGCAGCCATGTTCAACTTTGTTCTATATACAGGGCAATGAAGTCAGTTAATATCTAATGGACAGTGCAGTAGTTTGCACAAACTGTCACTAATACATCAGCATCTTAATCTGTTTATGTTTATCTGGCGTTTTGTTTTTGTGTCTCTAACCCTCCTGTCATTCCAGAATTCAGCCATTCCCCTCTGCCATGCTGTCACCTCATTCCCCTGCACCTGGCAATCTTCCCACTCATCTCCCTCAGCTGTAGTTAATTCCTTGTTAGTTCCCATGCATCTATACCGCCCACTTCCCCTTGTTCCAGCCACAGATTGTCTTGTTTGTATTTCGCCAAGCTATCGTGCATTCCCAGTTTGTATAACTGCATGACGCATGACCTACCTGTTTAGATTCTGCCTGTCTGCCTGTTTCTGGATTTTTGATTTGTCTCCTGGCCCTTGTCAGATTGCATGTTATTTGGATTAAGTACACTTGGTCTTACCTTACAACTTGTCTGTCTCCTTGTCGTGTTTTTGGGTTCTAACTGCCAGTACTCTGAACAAAACACAAACACTGTAGAATTAGAAGTAGAACTAGGGACTTTTCATCTCACACCCTTGGAGATCAAAGTGGCACAAAAGCTGTTTGTTCACAATTTATACTCCCACTTTTTTTGCAAATACTTATAGATGCCGGAGGAGCTGGAGAGTGTTGCTGGGGAGAAGGACGTCTGGGGGGCCCTGCTTAGCCTGCTGCCACCGCTACCCGACCTCAGTTAAGTGGAAGAGGATGGATGGATGGATGGATGGATGGATGGATAGACAAAGATTAGTAGAATACATCTTGCGATGCACCTTGAAAGTGGGTCTTGCAACAGACACCCTAGCCCAGGCAACCCAGCAGGGAGCGATCAAGTCACAGCTTGTATCCAGGTAGTACTACCTCACCCATGACACACCTCTCCTGATCCACAGCCTTCTTAAGGCAGCTTCAGCTGCCTCTGTCCCCATCTTTGGATTGACTTGCTTGCTCCTGTGATGCCCATCATTGCAGGATCTCCCTTATACGGGTCACCATGAAGTCTTCGTTCAGGCTGATTAAGTGGACGTTTGTTACAATTGTCACAACACAATGTGATGATTACATGAGTCTTGCTTCTGTGATATGAAATATCTCCAAATGAAACCGGATATGAGTGGGCTTGCATGTACACATGCAAGGACTCCACATGTCTAAGTGAAAGAGACATTAGTATAGACGAGGTGATCTCCCCAGGGACAAGCATTATCAGATTCATGAGCTTAAAAGGTTAAGTAAACACTAGAAGTGAAGCGTCAGGGTGAGGGGATTCTCATATATCACCACTTAAAGTAGAGCTCCACCCGATGAGCAGTGAGGAAGGAATGAGTTAGGATGGACCACTTGGAATTTCATTGTGCATTCCAATCCAGTGGCCTTGAATCATGTCTTTTGGTCACATGGGTTGGGTCCCCATGTGAGGGCTAGAATTCAAATAAGATGCATGTGCATTACGCAATGGCTCAAAAAGCCAAAATCTCTAATCTTTCTTTCACTATCAACCACACATTGTGTACAGGCCAAATTGGAGGTTGAGTGCTACAGCATTCTCACGCGGTCATTTCATTTCATCATTCGTACAATTGCTGTGCATAAAATTGTATTCATGTTTTCCAAAAAAATGTGACTGTGTGTGTGTGGGGGGGGGGTAGAGTTTATGGTTAAAAAATGCAACCTCAGGGCAAGCACACCACATGAAATCCCACCTTTTCGCTGACCCTTGAGGGCAACAAGTGCAGAGAGAGAGATACAACTGAAATTGTATTGTACATTGTATATTTGAAAATCTGTTAGTTTATTTTTATTATTCTGTTGATTTCACTATTGTTGTATTGTACTGTATTGCTATGCAACCTGGCACAAGAATTTCCTTCGGGATTAATAAAGTTCTATCTTATCTTATCTTATAAACCTCCAGCTACTAGACAGTAGACCTTAAACGCTGACATTAGCTGTCATGTGTTGGTGTGACGTGACAAAACCAGCAGAGCCTTCTGCTGGGTTTTAAGGTTTTCCCATGGCTCCTTATCACTACTTTCTTGCAACAGCAAAAATAATACAATACATCTGTATTGTATATATCCGCCCAACTCTAAATGAGTTTCAGTAATTGACTGAGTGCAGGATTCCTTTGTTAATAAGCGCTCCATCTACTGGTAGTAATTAGAAAGAGCAGCCACGTCTCCAAGATTAGTATACATCAGAGTATTCTATGCATAGGGGCTAAGTAGAATTATAGACAAGTAAATAATATAAGTGTAGGTCTATACATATATATATAATTATTTAGTATATTTACATGGATATTTATGTATGTCAAACACAATACATGGAAGGCACTGTCAAGATGATTATGACTTTGCTCACCAGAAGACAGCAGCCATGTTCAACTTTGTTCTATATACAGGGCAATGAAGTCAGTTAATATCTAATGGACAGTGCAGTAGTTTGCACAAACTGTCACTAATACATCAGCATCTTAATCTGTTTATGTTTATCTGGCGTTTGTTTTTGTGTCTCTAACCCTCCTGTCATTCCAGAATTCAGCCATTCCCCTCTGCCATGCTGTCACCTCATTCCCCTCACCTGGATCTTCCCACTCATCTCCTCAGCTGTAGTTAATTCACTTGTTAGTTCCCCATGCATATATACCGGCCCACTTCCCTTTGTTCCCCGCCAGATTGTCTTGTGTATTTCGCCAAGCTATCGTGCATTCCCAGTTTGTATAACTGCATGATGCATGACCTACCTGTTTAGATTCTGCCTGTCTGCCTGTTTCTGGATTTTTGATTTGTCTCCTGGCCCTTGTCAGATTGCATGTTATTTGGATTAAGTACACTTGGTCTTACCTTACAACTTGTCTGTCTCCTTGTCGTGTTTTTGGGTTCTAACTGCCAGTACTCTGAACAAAACACAAACACTGTAGAATTAGAAGTAGAACTAGGGACTTTTCATCTCACACCCTTGGAGATCAAAGTGGCACAAAAGCTGTTTGTTCACAATTTATACTCCCACTTTTTTTGCAAATACTTATAGATGCCGGAGGAGCTGGAGAGTGTTGCTGGGGAGAAGGACGTCTGGGGGGCCCTGCTTAGCCTGCTGCCACCGCTACCCGACCTCAGTTAAGTGGAAGAGGATGGATGGATGGATGGATGGATGGATGGATGGATGGATAGACAAAGATTAGTAGAATACATCTTGCGATGCACCTTGAAAGTGGGTCTTGCAACAGACACCCTAGCCCAGGCAACCCAGCAGGGAGCGATCAAGTCACAGCTTGTATCCAGGTAGTACTACCTCACCCATGACACACCTCTCCTGATCCACAGCCTTCTTAAGGCAGCTTCAGCTGCCTCTGTCCCCATCTTTGGATTGACTTGCTTGCTCCTGTGATGCCCATCATTGCAGGATCTCCCTTATACGGGTCACCATGAAGTCTTCGTTCAGGCTGATTAAGTGGACGTTTGTTACAATTGTCACAACACAATGTGATGATTACATGAGTCTTGCTTCTGTGATATGAAATATCTCCAAATGAAACCGGATATGAGTGGGCTTGCATGTACACATGCAAGGACTCCACATGTCTAAGTGAAAGAGACATTAGTATAGACGAGGTGATCTCCCCAGGGACAAGCATTATCAGATTCATGAGCTTAAAAGGTTAAGTAAACACTAGAAGTGAAGCGTCAGGGTGAGGGGATTCTCATATATCACCACTTAAAGTAGAGCTCCACCCGATGAGCAGTGAGGAAGGAATGAGTTAGGATGGACCACTTGGAATTTCATTGTGCATTCCAATCCAGTGGCCTTGAATCATGTCTTTTGGTCACATGGGTTGGGTCCCCATGTGAGGGCTAGAATTCAAATAAGATGCATGTGCATTACGCAATGGCTCAAAAAGCCCAAATCTCTAATCTTTCTTTCACTATCAACCACACATTGTGTACAGGCCAAATTGGAGGTTGAGTGCTACAGCATTCTCACACGGTCATTTCATTTCATCATTCGTACAATTGCTGTGCATAAAATTGTATTCATGTTTTCCAAAAAATGTGACTGTGTGTGTGTGTGTGGGGGGGGGTAGAGTTTATGGTTAAAAAATGCAACCTCAGGGCAAGCACACCACATGAAATCCCACGTTTTCGCTGACCCTTGAGGGCAACAAGTGCAGAGAGAGAGATACAACTGAAATTGTATTGTACATTGTATATTTGAAAATCTGTTAGTTTATTTTTATTATTCTGTTGATTTCACTATTGTTGTATTGTACTGTATTGCTATGCAACCTGGCACAAGAATTTCCTTCGGGATTAATAAAGTTCTATCTTATCTTATCTTATAAACCTCCAGCTACTAGACAGTAGACCTTAAACGCTGACATTAGCTGTCATGTGTTGGTGTGACGTGACAAAACCAGCAGAGCCTTCTGCTGGGTTTTAAGGTTTTCCCATGGCTCCTTATCACTACTTTCTTGCAACAGCAAAAATAATACAATACATCTGTATTGTATATATATATTGTTTATAGTTTATCTATCTGGAAAATAAGGAAAATAATGTCTCCCCAGAGCCCCACCTCTCTCAAATGACTGCAAAATATTTTTCTTTCTAAAACATTGCTGTGCATATACTGTAGTTGTTGATGGCTACAATAATAGCTTCAGTACTTGCTCTGTTCTTGCTTTTCAAATGGTTGGCCATTTGCCAACGCAATGAACAGTGACAAAATGAAACATGAAACATCAATCATACAGTCTAGGTAGGAAATTAGAATTAGACCCATGCCATGTTGCTTTGGATAAAAGCATCTGCCAAATGCCCTAAATGTAAATACCATAATTATACATGGTGTTAAAGCTGCTAGCAGCTATTAGTGTTCTCCCTATTTTGTTTTTATTTAATTGTGTTGCCATTGGGTATCATGGTTCTCATGCATTTGGATCCATAGCGATGGCCACTAGTAAAAAAGAGCTTTGTGTGTGACTGTCACTGTCAAGCAGCATCCTTCCATCCCTGATCCCGACCAATCCACGGCTTCATCTTGACACAGGGGGTCACAGGTTCCATGTTTGTATATAAAGAAGTAGGCTTAGCCAGCATAGAGGACAACAGCTGATGTGCCGTTCCAGGTGTAGGCCTACCTCTCACCGGTGAGGGGGAAGTGTTGATGGAAACACCGCCCGGCTCACCCTGCAGTACATAGTGCATGTGTGCTACGTATACTGTGGGTGCATGATATGACTGGAATGCCAGGAATTTGTGTGCTGGAATGCCAGGAATTGCTGCCCTCTGTCAAGGAGACATTTAGGTCGGTTGACCTCAGAGCGTAGTGTTTCCAGTGTTACTGATATTTATCTCTATCTCTTTACTAACCAAGGCTGTCTAATATGTAACTTTGTTACAAACTTGTAGCTCTCCGGGGGGGATTTTCACGTACAAATTCATCATAAGGCAAGTTGTGATTCTTTATCTTCCCCAGGATAACACTGTCTGTACTCGTTTGTATTCTGGGTAATGGCCTGAAGAAAAAAAGATAGAAAGAAAAACAGACAGCTGATTCACATTATGTGAATCACTGTGTATTCAGGTACTTTCTGTGTATTCATCTATTTTCTGTATTCAGGTGGTAAAGTGTCACTCGATTGTTTTTTGGTTTGTGTGGGCTGGAAAAGGTTAGCTTGTATGAAAGAAATCACAGAAAAATGTATTTGTGTAATAGGTCATTATCATTCATTTCCCATAGAATATATGAATTAATTGATTCATAGGTATACTTACTCTCTAAAGACTATTTGTTGGACTATATCTCAAATTAAGGGTGAGGAAGCCAACATCTATCAGCAGTACATCAATGGGATGGGACATCCAATACACCCCACCGGCACATTCTATGGAATTTCACAAATGACGCTTACGTCACACATTCAAGTCCACTTGGGAGAACATTCCGGTGTGTTTAATACAGAGTTTAATAATTAACTTCTCTACTTGGGGTCCAGTAATCAGTCAACCTTTACCTTGCAGACAAAGAAGATTTCACTGTGAACAGGACTTTGCTTTGGTTCTATAACGTGAGATTGTCCTTCCTCTTGCTCTGATTGCTATGTAGGAGTGTTAAACTAACTCAAATAGTTGTCAGCCTTCTCCATCATTAGGTTCATAGGAAGATCTGGTGCTTAGACCAAACATTAAATATTCGTAACAGACCTATTTACAACATTATTGAATATTGTTGAAAGGGTTAGAGAGGATGGAGAGGTTAAGATTAGGATCGAGGGGAGGGAGAGGTTAAGGTTAGGGTTAGAGAGGAGGGAGAGGTTAAGGTTAGAATCGAGGGGAGGGAGAGGTTGAGGTTAAGTTCGAGGGGAGGGAGAGGTTAAGCTTCACTATTTTTCAGGTCTTTTTCCCAAGTCACAAAGTTATGACAGCACAACATGGCGACTGGTCACTTGCAATGTTGGCCCTGGAGCATCATTAATTGTGATGTTGTACGAACAATACCAACATGGCGATATCACGTGCTGCAATGATCAATGATCAATGAGATGAGATTGACAATGTTGATCAATGTTAAACAATAAGCACTTCTCCATATCATGGGATCTTGCTGCAACCAGTTGAGTAAGTCTACGACTACTTAAATAATTATGCATGCTTTTCTGTTATTACATTTTATATAGAAATCTCAAAAATGAGATAAATAGTAGGATACATATTCAAGTAGCATACATACTGTATGTGATTTTTTTGAGTTTGTTGTTTACATTTGTATTGCCTAATTGTTGTTAGTCAATCTCTTTGATACTAATCTCAGATCTGGAAGTTTAAAAATGCTATAGTCGAACTTCTGGGGGGGAGACTACACAGAGCCAGCGCCGGAAACCAGCAGGTACGAGGTGTGGAGCTATGCAGCTTCCTGTTTTGTTATGGATATATTCGTCTAGACTGAGAGAAACTAATTTGAGAGTGCCAAGATGGAGGTTTCAGAAGACGATTTTAACAAATGTATTAGTTAGCCCTCCAATAGTGCTGTAGAAGAGTCTTGCAATCGGTTGATAACAACTTCCACATAGAAATTCTTTCTAATGTTTACTCTGGAAATTCTCAAGTAAAGTTTACTTACCAGTAAAAAAACAAAAAACATCAAATGCTTTTAAACAATATAACCTTCTTTTTTTTAACAGTGACTAAACATTAACTTTAATTCTTGTTCTTGCGTCAATCATTACTGTAGATCACTGATGCCAGCCACACTGGTGCAAGAGGCAGAGTAATAGCTCACAGTAGTTCCAACATATACAATCTGGTTGGCATTACCAGACAAAACATTTCTAAATCAGTGCTGCCAAAAATAATTTTAAGAACAACTTCCACTAAAACACTTTTTTTTTTAATCGGACATTTGACCTCTCTGATGCATTTTATCTCAGAAGGCCTTGAAGAGAACATGAACAGAGATAGAATATCCAATGAAATGCCCAGAAGTATCACTTTAAAGTGCAATAACTTTGCAAGAAACATTAAGTGCAATCACCAACATATCACTTTCAGGTATTTTAAAAGGGAACTCCAACAATTGTATGTAACAATTCACAATGTGTTTTATCACCCCAACCTGCAATGCTTCCACACGCCAGTTTGGTAACGACTGCCATAGCAGAATATACAAACTTGTTGCCATACAAAGTGGGCTCGGGCTCAAAATTAGAAAGAGGACACATCTTCTCTAACTACCTTAGTTTTTTGGCATCAAATGAGCGACTAAACCATCCTCCAGCCTCCAGCCTCCATCCTCCATCCTCCATCCTCCAGCCTCTGCTGTCCTTCCTGTTTTTTGGGCGTGTCTTCTCCTCTGACATCACCCGCTGCGCGCACACAAGGTTGCCAGGTTCACTCCGATTACCCACGTACATTTTACTTGCGTTTGTCAGGTTGTACAATCACTGCAGTAGTTTAGTTAATATTACTTGGTGTGATGGATACAATTTACATATTGAAATGAGGATACATAATTACAAACAAACACCAAGTAACACATTGAAAAGTAAAAGCACTGAAATAATAATTTCTTGTAGAATTTAAACAAATAATCGAGTTTTTGCCTAGTATACATTTATTTTCTTTTTTTAAAAATCCATGAAAAAAGCCATGACACACTTTTTTAAAAAGTGAAATGTCCCATTAAAAAATAATTGAGCTTGTCTGCCATCATGATTTGTGAGACTCGTCTAAGTCTATGAATCTAAGGCTGCTATGGTCCGCTATGAAGCTGTCTCATTGATTGGGGAAATTTTGTACGTCTTGTAATCATTAAATATGGACCCCACCCATCCACACCACCTAGGCCAGCACCTCCCCCAATTGCTGCCCTCCGGAAGAAGATCGAAGTCCATATCCACCTCAAAACATTGCTTAAAAAACAGCTTCTTCCCCACTGCAACAGATATGCAGCACTGCACTTTATTAGCGCTGCAGTTTTGTAATGATTTACATCATTATTTACATTTGCTGTGTCACATTGTATCTTACTGTTGTCTATGTTGTCTTGTTTTAAGCTGATGTACATTGAGAAAAAAGCCTTGCTCCTTAAACTTTTGAAATTAATTTAATCAAACAATGGGCCAATACTGTAAGTCTGTCTATACATGCGTTTTGGAGATAAGTCTATTATCCATGCTGCCCTAGTGCAAGTATAAAGGATCAGACCCATCATTGGTGTTAGGAGTGACACCTGTGTTTGTCCTACAATGACACCTCAATGAAAAAAGTCTATTGCATTTTAACCAGGAGCTTGGAAATACAAAGGATCTAAAGACTCTGTGAATGTTATTTGGCATAGTTTAGGGTTAACCCTTTATTAAGAAGAAAATACAGGGAAAAAAATGCCAGACTGGGGCCTCCTGTATGCCAATGAGTTAGAGGTAAGTTCAGACCATACCAGATCACAATCCTGCAAATGCTCTGACCCAGATCATGGCGATCACCTCGGTTTTGAGTGAGCTCGTGTGACATAATCCTGAAAAGCAGACAAAGGCATTTTCTATCAGCAGGTCCCAAGTGGGCCCCGGCTGGTCAGCTCAACATAATACATGTGCACATGGTTGTACACTTATCTAGCTTTTTAGCTGAGGAGGGAGCTGCTATAAATCACGTTTATAAAAAGATTGAAAAAACATGTATACTTAACAATAATAATATCAAATATTAACTTAAAATGAATACATTTTTGTGGGGTGTTTTACAGTATGACAGAAAGAAAAAAAAGAGAAATACATATAAATGTCGTCCTGGTCCTCCTATGTGGTCTCAGAGTGTCCAGGCCTGGAGATGCACCCTCCTCCAGTACATGACATATTGTCATTTAGCAGACACCGACTTCGGACGACGCCGGAGCTCATGAGGGTCTGGGTCTTCAGATGTTGAAAGGATCGTTCCCTCAGCTTGTAGGCCTTTAGACCCTCATTACAAACCAATTGGTTGTAATTTTCATACATTTATTCTTTGTTTATTGTGTTTTTAGATAATTTTTGAAATCACCTACGGGTGGTTTCAATGGCTATGCACCCGCATGCTACAGTCTAACTAATGTATGGGCATGCATCCCTGAATGTATCCCAGGCCTGATTAGAGCCCCTGGTTTTGCCCCCCATCGTCCAATGTGGCATTGTAGTGCACATAAGGATTTTGCATATAATAAGTCATCAAAAGGTATGTAGGCCTATAAGAGACTTAAATGATCCCTGTATGTTAAGATGCTTCCAAAACAAAAAACCTTTGCATTGTAGTTTTCCAATAATTGTCAAATATGTAACAGATTAATGCACAAATGCTGTATGCATGGTTAGGTTACAATGTCCACTGTATGATGCATTTGTACATGTTTGTACGTGTTGGATGATTATTTACAAGTTGTAGGGGCCTAAGGAACAGCATTGCAAGTGTAGGCCTAATGTACAGTTGGTCATGCCAGTGTGCCTTCTACAAGTGCACTTCGGGGCACGTTAATTACATTATTTGTCATTTTGGGAACCCCACATATGTCCGATCTTTTAATTGTATCCCGTGTCAGTCTTGTGGGTCTTTTGTATGGTTCCGTTTCCTCCCGAACACCGCAGACACGCTCCTCACAATCCCCCTGATGCCCACCGCTCCTTTCTGCAGGGCTCGGGTCCGGCGGATGAGGTCGAGGAGTCCGTGGAAGGCGAGCGCGGCGCCGTGGTAGTTCTCCGCGGCGGATATCTCCAGAAAGCCACAGTCTGCTGCGATGGCGAGGAGCCGCCCCTCCTCGCTGGACACCGTGCGGCGGTGGCGGAGGTCTCGTTTATTGCCGACGATGACGATCGGAGGAGCGGCGGCGGCGGCGGGACACGTCTTGCGCTTGGCTTGTCTGATCCGTCGCACCTGCTGCTCCACCACGGCGAAACTTGCCCGGTCGCAGATGCTGTACACCAGTATGAACCCGTCTGCCCATCGGAGCTGTTTGTTAATGTTGTGATCGGCAGTACCCTCCTACAAAAAAACAAACACACACACACACACACACACACAATGTGGTCGTGCATACAGTCAATAGACGGAATTGGGAATGTCGGAAAGTATCTACGTCGTAACCTACAGTTGAACATCGGATCTTCTAGACTCACCTGAGGACAGACGGAATCCCATATGTTGAATAACATCTCCCGTCCATCGATCATGTCACAGTGGCTGTATACTGATTCTGTAGCGGGGGTTTCACATTGTATGTTAGTTAGGATCGTTTCAATAGGAGTTTAAATGGTATATGTGCTGATGTGCTGTAAAACGTCAGGCCTACCAATATCTCCATATTCTCCGATAAATCTTCTGGTTAAAAACCGCACGGTGAGCGCTGGATACAAATATATTTCCAATGTTATTGGGTTGTTTTTAGCGACAACAAAGTGCATTTATGAAGAATCCATATTTGTCCTGATGCCTACCAGATTTTCCTACGTTTTCTGCTCCAAGTAGCGCGATATTTGCCTCGAACTTCTGTGGATTCCCATCCATCGTTTTGCTTCTCTGGAGCGCAGACTCCACAACCATCTCCGAGCGATTGCAATGCATGCAGCCCAACTGTGCACAGTCCACCTTTCATGGACAGTAATGCATGTAGGAGGTGCAAGGAGGAGGGCTGACGTTAAATGGCAACTAGAATGACCTGCAACTCGTGTCCTGGTGGATGATTTGATGGTTGGTAAGGTGGAGCTCTTCCAGTTGCCCTCAACATAATCTCTGCAACCATAAGTATTTAAGTCTGATTTGTGAGATTACTCTAAACATAGCCCCAAAAGTTAGCAAATCGAAATTTTAAGGCTTTTAAAATGGAATTAAAATGGGTGTAATGCCAATTAAGTGGATTAAGTATGAAAGATGAGTCCATGGAGTCAAAACCATGCATTTTATTGATTTTGGACAAGCATCTGAAATATTAGCGTACATTTTAACTCAATAATGCATGGAAAGTTGAGCAAACACTTCTGTCCAAGGAGACCTATAGTAAATCTTAATGCATCCAGCAGATGGTTGTTAAACATCTTGATTAAAAGAAAAAGTCCTACAGTAGTCTGTGGACATACAGGCTCAAACCCAGTGTCTTTCGACTGGAACTGTATTCATGGTAAATTTTAGACCTAGAATAGACCTAAAATTACCTTTGTTTGTATGGTGGAGATATCAGCCTACCAGTTGCTACAGTCCACTGTGTAGGCTGGTGGCTCATCTATCCAGCATACTTCTAGGTGACACACTTGTGATGTCAAGTGGGGGCATTTCAACCGGTTTTTGAAACTGTTTGGAATGGCTAATCACGCTAAATATATATATATATCTATATATATCTACACTCAGCGGACACTTTATTAGGTACACCTGTTCAACTGCTCATTAACACAAATATCTAATCAGCCAATCACATGGCAGCAACTCAATGCATTTAGGCATGTAGACATGGTCAAGACAATCTGCTGAGGTTCAAACCGAGCATCAGAATGGGGAAGAAAGGTGATTTAAGTGACTTTGAACGTGGCATGGTTGTTGGTGCCAGACGGGCTGGTCTGAGTATTTCAGCAACTGCTGATCTACTGGGATTTTCATGCACAACCATCTCTAGGGTTTCCAGAGAATGGTCCGAAAAAGAGAAAATATCCAGTGAGCAGCGGTTCTCTGGGTGACTGAGGCTACAATTCGCACAGGCTCACCAAAATTGGACAATAGAAGATTGGAAAAACGTTGCCTGGTCTGATGAGTCGCAATTTCTGCTGCAACATGCAGATGGTAGGGTCAGAATTTGGTGTAAATCAGCTCCGGCTGATTGTCAAACCTCAGCTTCAGGAGGAACAATGTGGATTCCATCCTGGCCGTGGAACAGTTGACCAGCTCTTTACCCTCGCAGGGTTGTTGGGGGGGAGGCATGGGAGTTTGCCCATCCAGCATGTGCTTTGTGGACTTGAAGAAAGCTTATGACCGTGTCCCTGGGGAATCCTGTGGGGGGGGGGTACTGTGGGAGTATGGCGTACCGGGGCCGTTGGTATGTGTCATTCGGTCCTTGTACAAACAAAGCGAGAGCTGTGTCCGTATTCTCGGCAAAAAGTCAAGCATGTTCTCAGTGGGTGTTAGACTCTGCCAAGGTTGTCCCTTGTCACCAATTCTGTTCATGATTTTCATGGACAGAATCTCAAGGCGCAGCTGAGGTGAGGAGAGTGTCCAGTTTGGGGACCTCAGAATTGCATCTCTGCTCTTTGCAGACAATGTGGTTCTGTGACCTCCAGCATGCACTGGGTGGTTTGCAGTCGAGTGTGAATCGGTCGGGATTAGAGTCAGCACCTCCAAGTCTGAGGCCATGGTTCTCTCTGGAAAACGGTGGAGTGTTCCCTCCAGGTTGGGATTGAGTTGCTGCCTCAAGCTCCTTCAATTCAAGTATCTCGGGGTCTTGTTCACGAGTGAGGGCAAAATGGAGTGGGAGATGGACAGACAGATTGGTGTGTCTGCAGTAATTTGGGTAGTGACCGAAAGAATGAGATTGCGGATACAAGCGGCCGAAATGAGTTTCCTCCGCAGGGTGGCTGGGCTCAGCCTTAGAGATAGGGTGAGGAGCTCAGACATCCGGAGGGAGCTTGGAGTAGAGCCGCAGCTCCTCCACGTCGAAAGGAGTCAGCTGAGGCGGTTAGGGCATCTGATTATGATGCCCCCCGGGCGCTTCCCCTTAGAGGTTTTACTCATCTGGCCTGGGAACGCTTCGGGATCTCCCAGGAGGAACTAGAGAGTGTTGCTGGGAGCAGGAAGCCTGGGGGGCCCTGCTTAGCTGGCTGCCACCGCGACCCAGCCCAGGATAAGCGGAAGAGAATGGATGGATGGATGGATGTTCAATCCAGAAATATTGAATATTGAATATTGATAAATGTACAAGTAAGTATGGGCAGATGTACAAGTGAGGGCAGCAGTAGCAGAAATATGGCATATGGCATGTAATAGCAGAAATACACATAAGATAAGAGAATCAGAAGCATATTTATCCAGAGTATTTAAATATAGCATAGGGAATATGGCAAATGTATCCAGAAGTAGTTGAATAATCTAAATATTATCAATGTTATAAAGTACATGTAAAGTGATCAATATGATCAATGAGATTGGTGTTGCTGTTTAAGAAGCCTGATGGCCTGGGGGAAAGAACAGTTTTTGGGCCTGGTAGTCCGTGCCTGGATGCTCCGGTAACGGAGCAGACGGCAGCAGCGTGAACAGTCCATGGCCTGGGTGGCTGTAGTCCCCAATGATTTTCCATGCTTTCCTAAGGCATCATGTGTGGTAGATGCTTTGCCGCCGTCTTCACCACCCTCTGGAGGGCCTTGCAATCAGCAGCGGAGCAGTTACTGAATGAGGCAGTAATGCAGCTAGAGAGGATGCTCTCAATGGTGCAAGGGTTTTGGCAGACATGCCAAACTTCTTGAGTCTCCTCAGAAAGTAAAGGTGCTTTGGGGCAGTTTTTACAGCCGAGTCCGCTTGCCTGGACCAGGTGAGGTCATCTGTGATGAACACACCGAGGAACCTGAAGCAGAAGACTTTCTCCACTTCGGCTCCGTCGATGTGTAGGGGGGCATGACCCCTGTCCCTGTCGCTTCCTGAAGTCCACGATCATCTCCTTAGTCTTGCAGACGTTGAGAGAGATGAGATCCAGAATGGTGGTGTTGTCTACACAGTCATGCGTGTACAGGGTGTACAGGAGTGGACTGAGTATGCAGCCCTGAGGGGCTCAGGTGCTCAGGGTCAGTACAGGAGGAGGAGGTGAGATTGCCCATTCTCACCACCTGGGGTCTGCCTGTCAGGAAGTCCAGGTTCCAGTTGAGGTGTTTAACCCCAGGCTCCTGAGCTTGAGAATGAGCTTAACAGGCACAATAGTGTTGAATGCTGTGCTGTAATCAATAATCAATAGCATTCTTACATATGTGTTTCCCTTATCCAGGTGGGAGAGGGCGGTGTGAACTGTCAGGGCAATGGCGTTGTCCGTAGATCTGTTGGGACTCTGTTGGGACGGTATGCAAATTGAAGGTGTCAGGAAGGGTGGGCCTTGGGCCAGGGTCATCTGTACCCTTTGACCCCTCCTCCGTCAGGCCTGCCTTTACAGTGTGCAGGGGCCTGCCTTAAGTTATATCTTCTGCATAGGCTACTGCATCGCATTTATTCTGTTTATTTCTAAGTGCTGCTTTAGGTAAACGTAATACGATAACGTACATAGCCAGAGACAAGCGCTAAGATAGCATGGCACTGCTCCGTCATCCTCCTCCTCATCCTGGCTCTTCTCACTTGTAGTCGCCTCCTCAGCTCAGCAGCCTCCTCTTCTGCTTCTCGGTAAAGCATACCGACGGTAGCTGCCAACATTGCCCAAATAAACAAATAAACAACAGAAGCAGTATGAAAGGGGACTGTCGTTGCTTCATTATTATAAAAAGACATTACCTTATTAGTGTGCAGTTGTGGAGTAATCAGCTGAGCTTTTTTGAGAGAAAAAGCCAGCTGTCTTTCTGGGGCACAGCAGGCGGCCTCTGGGGGTATTGTGCAAAACGCATAAGACTCATCATCTCAAATGTCAGGAGCATTCTGTGTGCTTGTGACCTTGCGATTTCATTCTTCCAAGAGCAAATAGCAAAGATGTTCTCCCCAAGTAAACAAATACCTTCCTGCATGGACTCCTTGCAGCTTAAAGCATCAAGCTTAACATTGCAGGGATCTATCATCCACAAGGTACCCTCTGTGACTTCTTTGATGAGATTGATGCCCTCCTCAGCTGCTTTCCTGAAGATGGTACACCACTCGTTGTCCTGGGTAACTTCAACATCCAGCCAGAGAACTTGCACTCTCAACACCCACAGGGCCGGAAACCACCTTACAAGGTCCTGCACCCCGCTCCCTATGCCCTATGTCTGATTACCACTTTGTCACTTTCTCTTTCCACTTGGCGTCCTCCACCTCCCTCCCCCTTAGTCCTCACACTGACACCACCCACTGTAACATCAAAACTGGGCAACGTTTTTTCCAGAGGGCCATACTGACTTAGATAAATTAAGCAAAGGGCCACACATTGGACAATTGCATGAAACACATAGCGCTGAATTATGTTAAACTACATGAATTCTGCTTACAGGTTGCTTACAATAGGCTAGTTACCAGCCCAGAAGGCCTGGGTGCTTGTTTAAAAAAACAAGAATTTCTGTTTCATAATGTTGACTTTTTTACAGCTGTATGTCTCAATCTGGTGTACTCAAGCGAAGGTTGAAGTTAACTGAGGTTACAATGAATAGATTACTTACATAAAACAATCCACTTGAATGCAGTCACTTTTTAATTTCGGAAAGGGAATACAGTCAACTTCTAAATTAGCCTACTTACATCTTGCCAATTGTCTGATATGCACCACCGCATGAAGCATCTTGCATTATGTTATAAATATGGTCCCATGGCAGACTGTTTTACAATTAATATGCCACTTAATATGAACAAATACATGGTCATATTCATGAATATATACATTCATTTTATAAAAAAAAAGTATGTTCTGTTGTTACTTGTGTATCTGTGTGACACTGTTTTTACTTGTGTAGTTAACTCAAATGTAATACCATTGCAGTACAGACCTGAATGAATACCACTGAATGAAGAAAAGATCAGGCTAATATTTATGAACAAACACATGTTATACATGGAATTAATTATAACTGGGAGATATTTATGAATGACACTGTGTCATGAAAAGCACCTACCCATGTAATTTAGCCCAATGGGAACAATTGAGACAATCACCACTCAAGAGTATCAAAGTGCAGCACAGAGGACAGATGTTTGTCAGTCAGCGTTATCTGTAACGTGACTTGTTGTAGTTAATCACAGAAAACATTACGTCCATATACGTGGTGCCAAACAAAACAAGCATCCTCTCTGTGTGTGCCTGCGCAGGTTCAGAAACTGCAGTGAGCCATAGAAGATGTCCAGTGTGGATGTAGTGAACGTCTGCTTGAGAGCAAGGGCGCACTGGATGCCAATGGACCTTTCCACCCTGTCAGTCACGCGGAGAATAATAACAAACTAGAAAAATTCCAGGGAAATTTTAAGGGTGCCTGCTAAGCAAGCAATAACACACACACACACACACACACACACAGATGTGTAGGAGAGGAGTAGAGAGATACACGTATGTACTTTGAAGTAATGTTTCATGAGCAATACCTAAAAATAAAATTGTACTTTTGTATTAGCAAGGTCATTACTAGGTATTGATCTTGGTAAATTGGTCACGCACGATGTG
>PIJE02000079.1:571749-586889 GCA_002895965.2 Coryphaenoides rupestris | reverse complement strand
AATATCGCTGTATGTTATTTGCCAAATGCCGCTACTTTATCTAAGATAGTTCTACAGAAAGGCCTGAACTATTTGACACAAGGATATATCCATCCCGAGGCGTTCCCAGGCCAGACGAGATATATAATCTCTCCAGCGGGTTCTGGGTCTGCCCCGAAAAAAGCATTTCACTGCTCAATGTACCTGTACACTGAAATAGGTGACAAATAAACCTTTGAATTTTAACTAATGAGCTAACTTTGTAGCTTTTTGTGTCGGCGCTGCTGTAAATTGATGTGTGGAGTCGCTATCAACCATTTGATTGTTGCACTTGTGAACTTTCAGTGTTTTAAGTACATCATAAAAACCACTGCGTTCAGTAATTGCCTTATCAGATACAGCACCTGTAAATAACTCGGACACAAAAATGACAGAACCACTTAGATCACATCCAATCAATGCTTTGAGGGTTGTGCTTGACTTAGTCACTATAAAGCTGACTCTGTAAAGCCAGTGCAGATGGCACCTGGGTCTTACATTCAGTACCATCAATAATGACTAAAGTAGAAGGAAATTATTTTCTAAAGTTTTCAGGCATGTTTTTAATAATAATGTCTCTATGAGGCCATATGTAGTTGTCCAAATTTAAAATACATAAGCTCTATCCATGTATTAAAAACAAGTCCTGCAGACTGCATGGATACTCCAAATCTCGATGAAACGCGCTCCCTGTAATCTATCTGGATATATCTGGTCATTATTGCACGTTCCCCAAGCGCATCTAAGAACCATGTTGTTCTAACTAAATGTAGCACGTTCCCCAAGCGCATCTAAGAACCATGTTGTTCTAACTAAATGTAGCACGTTCCCCAAGCGCATCTAAGAACCATGTTGTTCTAACTAAATGTAGCACGTTCCCCAAGGCATCTAAGAACTGTTTTCTAATAAATGTAGCAGTTCCCCAAGCATCTAAGAACCATGTTGTTCTAACTAAATGTAGCACGTTCCCCAAGAGCATCTAAGAACCATGTTGTTCTAACTAAATGTAGCTATAGTCTAATCTATGAACACAACATGTGGGACAAGCTTTGTTTGTGGGACATCATGGCGGCTCTATTGCAAGGGGCGTGGTCTTAAGAAATCAGGCAATCTTATTGGTTATTATTCTCCGCGTGACTGACAGGGTGGAAAGGTCCATTGACATCCAGTGCGCCCTTGCTCTCAAGCAGACGTTCACTACATCCACACTGGACATCTTCTATGGCTCACTGCAGTTTCTGAACCTGCGCAGGCACACACAGAGGGGATGCTTGTTTTGTTTGGCACCACGTATATGGACGTAATGTTTTCTGTGATTAACTACAACAAGTCACGTTACAGAAACGCTGACTGACAAACATCTGTCCTCTGTGCTGCACTTTGATACTCTTGAGTGGTGATTGTCTCAATTGTTCCCATTGGGCTAAATTACATGGGTAGGTGCTTTTCATGACACAGTGTCATTCATAAATATCTCCCAGTTTATAATTAATCCATGTATAACATTGTGTTTGTTCATAAATATATAGCCCGATGATCTTTTCTTCATTCATGGTATTCATTCAGGTCTGTACTTGCAATGGTAATTACATTTGAGTTAAAACTACACAAGTAAAAACAGTGTCAACACAGATACACAAGTAAACAACAGAACATACTTTTTTTTATAAAATGAATGTATATATTCATGAATATGACCATGTAGTTTGTTCATATTAAGTGGCATATTAATTGTAAAACAGTCTGCCATGGGACCATATTTATAACATAATGCACAGATGCTTTCAGCGGTGGTGCATATCAGACAATTGGCAAGATGTAAGTAGGCTAATTAGAAGATTGACTGTATTCCCTTTCCGAAATTAAAAGTGCCTGCATTCAAGTGGATTGTTTAAATGTAAGTAATCTATTCATTGTAAACCTCATGTACCTTCAAACCTTCGCTTGAGTACACAGATTGAAGACATAACAGCTGTAAAAAAGTCAACATTATGAAACAGAAATTCTTGTTTTTTTTAAACAAGCACCCAGGCCTTCTGGGCTGGTAACTAGCCTATGTGTAAGCAACCTGTAAGCAGAATCATGTAGTTTAACATAATTCAGCGGCTATGGTGTTTCATGCAATTGTCCAATGTGTGGCCCTTTGCTTAATTTATCTAAGTCAGTATGGCCCTCTGGAAAAAACCGTTGCCCAGTTTTGATTGTTACAGTGGGTGGTGTCAGTGTGAGGACTAAGGGTGGAGGGAGGTGGAGGACGCCAAGTGGAAAGAGAAAGTGAACAGTGTAATCAGACATAGGGCATAGGAGCGGGGTGCAGGACCTTGTAAGGTGGTTTCCGGCCCTGTGGGTGTTGAGAGTGCAAGTTCTCTGCTGAGTGTTGAAGTTACCCAGGACAACGAGTGGTGGTACCATCTTCAGGAAAGCAGCTGAGGAGGGCATCAATCTCATCAAGAAGTCACAGAGGGTACTCTTGTGGATGATAGATCCCTGCATGTAAGCTTTGGATGCTTTAAAGCTGCAAGGAGTCCATGCAAGGAAGGTATTTGTTTTACTGGGGAGAACATCTTTGCTATTTCTCTTGGAAGAATGAAATCGCAAGGTGCACAAGCACACAGAATGCTCCTGACATTTGAGATGATGAGTCTTATGCGTTTTGCACAATACCCCCAGAGGCCGCCTGCTGTGCCCCAGAAAGACAGCGGCTTTTCTCTCAAAAAAGCTCAGCTGATTACTCCACAACTGCACACAATAAGTAATGTCTTTTTATAATAATGAAGCAACGACAGTCCCCTTTCATACTGCTTCTGTTGTTTATTGTTTATTTGGGCAATGTTGGCAAGCTACCGGTCGGTATGCTTTACCGAGAAGCGAAAGAGGAGGCTGCTGAGCTGAGGAGGCGACTACAAGTGAGCGCAGGATGAGGAGGAGGAATGACGGAGCAAGTGCCATGCTATCTTAGCGCTTGCTCTCTGGCTATGTACGTATCCGTATTACGTTTACCTAAAGCAGCACTTAGAAATAAACAGAATAAATGCGATGCAGTAGCCTATGCAGAAGATATAACTTAAGGCAGGCCCCTCGCACACTGTAAAGCAGGCCTGACGGAGGAGGGTGCAAAGGGTACAGATGACCTGCGCCAAGGCCCACCCTTCCTGACACCTTCAATTTTGCATACCGTCCCAACAGAGTCCCAACAGATCTACGGACAAGCCATTGCCCTGACAGTTCACCACCGCCCCTCCCACCTGGATAAGGGAAACACATGTAAGAATGCTATTGATTATTGATTAAGCACAGCATTCAACACTATTGTGCCTGTTAAGCTCATTCTCAAGCTCAGGAGCCTGGGTTACACACCTCAACTGGAACCTGGACTTCCTGACAGGCAGCACCAGGTGGTGAGAATGGCGCAATCTCACCTCCTCCTCCTGTACTGACCCTGAGCACCTGAGCGCCCCTCAGGGCTGCATACTCAGTCCACTCCTGTACACCCTGTACCCGCATGACTGTGTAGACACCACCACCATTCTGGATCTCATCTCTCTCAACGTCTCAAGACTAAGGAGATGATCGTGGACTTCAGGAGCGACAGGGACAGGGGTCTAGCCCCCCTACACATCGACGGAGCCGAAGTGGAGAAAGTCTTCTGCTTCAGGTTCCTCAGGTGTGTTCATCACAGATGACCTCACCTGGTCCAAGCAAGCGACTCGGCTGTAAAAAACTGCCCCAAAGCACCTTTACTTTCTGAGAAGACTCAAAGAAGTTTGGCATGTCTGCCAAACCCTTGCACATTGAGAGCATCCTTCTAGCTGCATTACTGCCTCATTCAGTAACTGCTCCGCTGCTGATGCAAGGCCCTCCAGAGGGTGGTGAAGACGGCGGCAAAGCATCTTACCACACATGATGCCTTAGGAAAGCATGGAAAATCATTGGGACTACAGCCACCCAGGCCATGGACTGTTCACGCTGCTGCCGTCTGCTCCGTTACCGGAGCATCCAGGCACGGACTACCAGGCCCAAAAACTTTCTTTCCCCCAGGCCATCAGGCTTCTTAAACAGCAACACCAATCTCATTGATCATATTGATCACTTTAACATGTACTTTATAACATTGATAATATTTAGATTATAACTACTTCTGGATACATTTGCCATATTCCTATGCTATATTTTAAAACTCTCTGGATAAATATGTCTTCTGATTCTCTTATCTTATGTGTATTTCTGGCTATTTACATGACATATCCATATTTCTGCTATCGCTGCCCTCACTCTGATACATCTGCCGCATACTTACTTGTACATTCTATCAATATCAATATTCAATATTCCTGGGTTGAACATCCCATCCATCCATCCATTCTCTGCCGCTTATCCTGGGCCTGGGTCGCGTGGCAAGCCAGCTAAGCAGGGCCCCCAGGCTTCCCTGCCCCAGCAACACTCTCTAGTTCCCCTGGGAGATCCCGAAGCGTTCCCAGGAACCAGATGAGTGAAACCTCTAAGGGGAAGCGCCCGGGGGGCATCATAATTCAGTATGCCCTAACCGCCCAGCTGACTCCTTCGAGCGTGAGGAGCTGCGGGCTCACTCAAGCTCCCCGATGTCTGAGCTCCTCACCGCTATCTCTAAGGCTGAGCACCAGCCACCCTGCTGGAGGAAACTCATTTCGGCGCTTGTATCCGAATCTCATTCTTTCGTCACTACACCCATTAAGCTGCAGACACACCAATCTGTCTGTCCATGCTCCCACCCATTTTGCCCTCACTCGTGAACAAACCCCGAGATACTTGAATTGAAGGAGCTTGAGGGCAGCAACTCATCCCAACTGGAGGGAACACTCCACCGTTTTTCCAGAGAGAAACCATGGCTCAGACTTGGAGGTGCGATCTAACTCCCGACCGATTCACATCTCACTGCAAACCACTCCAGTGCATGCGAGAAGTCACAGAACCACATGTCTGCAAGAGCAAGAGTATGCAATCTGAGGTCTCAACTGGACACTCCCTCCTCACTCAGCTGCGCTCTTGAGATTCTGTCCAATGAAAATCATGACAGAATGTGCAAGGGACAACCATTGGCGAGAGCTCTAACAACCCACTGAGAACTGCTTGACTTTTCTGCCGAGAATACGGACACTGCTCTCGCTTTGTTTGACATGAGCCGAATGACACATACAAACGGCCCCGGTACGCCATAACTCGACAGTACTCCCCCCAATCCAGCTCGGCTATACTCATTCCTAAGCAAATTGTTCTTCAGTCGAAGGAACGCTGCCAGTGTAGGTAGCTTGTTCGCCACAATTTTAACGATCAGGCACTCCTGCCTCCCCCCCAAACAACCTGCGAGGGTAAACGAGCTGGTCAACTGTTCCATCGGCCAGGATGGAATCCACATTGTTCCTCCTTGAAGCTGAGGTTTGAACATCAGCCGGAGCTGATTTACTATCCAAATCTGACCTACCATCTGCATGTTGCAGGCAGAAATTGCGACCATCATCAGACCAGGCAGACGTTTTTCCAAAATCTTCTATTGTCCAAATTTTGGTGAGCCTGTGCGAATTGTACGCTCAGTCACCCAGAGAACCGCTCTCACTGGAATTTTTCTCTTTTTCGACATTCTCTTGGAAACCCCAGAGGATGGTTGTGCATGAAAATCCCAGTAGAATCAAGCAGTTGCTGAAATACTCAGACGCAGCCCGCTGGCACCAACACACCATGCCGACGTCAAGTCACTTAAATCACTTTCTTCCCATTCTATATGCTCGTTTGAACTCGCAGATTGTCGTTGACATGTCTACATGCTAAATGCATTGGTGCTTGCCATGTGATGGCTGATTAGATATTTGTGTAATGAGGCAGTTGAACAGTCGTCGTACCTAATAATATGTGTCCGCTGAGTGTCAGATATATATAGATATATATATATTAGCGTGATACCATTTCCAAAACAGTTTCAAAAAACCGTTGAACATGCCCCCACTTTGCAATCAACAAGTGGTTCACCTAGAAAGTATTGCTGGATAGATGAGCCACCAAGCCTACACAGTGGACTGTAAGCACTGGTACGGCTGGGATATCCTCCACGCACACAACAAAGTATTTTCAGGTCTATTACTAGGTCTAAAATTTACCGATGAATACAGTTCCAGTCGGAAGAAGCACTGGGTTGTGAGGCTCTGTAGTTCCACAGACTACTGTACGGACTTTTTGCCTTTATCCAGATGTTTAACAACCATCTTGCTGGATGCCTTAAGATTTACTATAGTCTCGCTTGGACAGAAGTGTTGGCTCAACTTTCCATGCATTATGAGATTAAAATGTAGCGCTAATATTTCAGATGCTTTGTCCAAAATAATAAAAATGCATGGGTTTTGACTCTGGACCTCATCTTTCCATACTTAATTTATTTGGCATTAAGCACCCTTTTAATTCCATTTTAAAAGCCTTAAAAATATTCGATTTGCCTAACTTTGGGGCTATGTTTAGAGTAATCTCACAAATCAGACTTAAATACTTATGGTTGCAGAGGATTACTGTTGAGGTGCAACTGGAAGAGCTGCCACTCTTATACAACCATGCAAATCAATCCACCAGGACAACGAGTTTGCAGGTCCATTCTACGTTGCCATTTAACGTCAGGCCCATCCTCCTTGCACTCCCTCTAACATGCTTACTCGTACCATGAAGGTGGACGTGCACAGTTGGCTGCTGCATGCAATCGCTCGGAGATGTGGTGGAGTCTGCGCTCCAGAGAAGCAAAACGATGGATGGGAATCACAGAAGTTGTCGAGGCAAATATTCGCGCTACTTGGACGCAGGAAACGTAGGCGAAAATCTGGTAGGCATCAGGAGCGACAAATATGGATCTTCTAAATGCAACTTTGTTGTCGCTAAAGAACAACCCAATACATGGAAATATATTTTGTATCCAGCCCTCACCGTGCCGGTTTTTAACCCAGAAGATTTCATCGGAGAATATGGAGATTTGGTAGGCCTGACGTTTTTACAGACATCAGCACATATACCATTTAAACTCCTATTGGAACGATCCTAACTAACATACAATGTGAAACCCCACCGCCTAAACAAGGAATCAGTATACAGCACTTGACAGTGATCGATGGAGCGGGAGATTTTATTCAAACATCATTGGGATTGCCGTCTGTCCTCAGGTGAGTCTAGAGAAGATCGATGTGTCAACTGTAGGTTACGGACAGTAGATACTTTCCGACAGTTCCCAATTCGTCTATTGGACTGTAATGCACGACCACATGTGTGGTGTGTGTGTTTGTGTGTGTTGTGTGTGGTGTTGTTGTTTTTTGTAGGAGGGCCTACTGCCGATCACAACATTAACAAACAGCTCCCGAGGGCAGCACGCGGTCATACCTGGTGTAAGCATTCGACCGGGCAAGTTTCGCGTGGTGGAGCCCAGCCAGGTCGCGCACGGACTCAGACACAGCACAAGCCCGCAAGACGTTCCCCCGCCCCCCCACCCTCCCGCCGCCGAGCCCGCTCCCGATCGTCATCGTCGCAATAAACGACGCCTCGCCACCGCCGCACGGGTTGTCCGCGAGGAGGGGCGCTCATCGCCATCGGCAGCAGACTGTGGCTTCTGGAGATACCGCCGCCGGAGAAACTACCCACGGGCGCCGCGCTCACTTCCACGGACCTCCTCGACCGACTCATCCGCCGGACCCCGAGCCCTGCTAGAAAGGAGCGGTGGGCATCAGGGGATTGTGAGGAGCGGTGTCTGCGGTGTTCGGGAGGAAACGGAACCAGCAAAAAGACCCACAAGACTGACACGGGATACAATTAAAACGATGGGACATTGTGGGCCGTTCCAAAATGACAACATAATCGTAATTACGGCCCCGAAGTGCCACTTGTAGAAAGGCACACTGGCATTCCAACTCGTACATTAGGCCTACACTTGCATGTCTGTTCCTGAGGCGCCTACAACTTGTAAATAATCAT
This sequence comes from Coryphaenoides rupestris, assembly GCA_002895965.2. NCBI lineage: Eukaryota > Metazoa > Chordata > Actinopteri > Gadiformes > Macrouridae > Coryphaenoides > Coryphaenoides rupestris. The sequence goes on along the minus strand of PIJE02000079.1, from coordinate 578,900 downwards.
CCACACACGTACAAACATGTACAAATGCATCATCACCCAGTGGACATTGTAACTAACCATGCATACAGCATTTGTGCATTATACTGTTACATATTTGACATTATTGGAAAACTTAAAACAATGCAAAGGTTTTGTTTTGGAACGGCATCCTTAACCATACAGGGATCATTTAAGTCTCCTTCATAGGCTAACATACCTTTGGAATGACTTATTATATGCAAATCCTTATTGCACTACACATGCCACATGTGGACAAATGGGGGCAAAACCAGGCGCCTCTAACCTCAGCCGAACTGGGAATAATTGCAGGGATGCATGCCATACAATTACAGTTAGACTGGTTACATGCGGGTGCATAGCCATTGAACTACCCCAGCGGATTTCAAAAAGTTATCTAAACACACAATAAACAAAGAAATAAATGTCATGAAAATTAAACCAATTGTTTGTAATGAGGTCTAAAAGGTCTACAAGCTGAGAGAACGACATCCTTTCACACATCTGAAGACCCGCCAGACTCATCGAACTCCCAGGCGTGTCCCGAAGTCGGTGTCTGCCTAAATGACAATCTGTCATGTCAGCTGGAGGACGGGTGCATCTCACCAGGCCTGGACACTCTGAGACCATACACCATAGGAGGACAGGAAACGACATTTATATGTATTTCTCGTTTTTTTTCTTTGCTGTCAACTCGTAACACACCCCACAAAAATGATTGCCATTTAAGTTGAATATTTGCAATTAAATTATTGTTAAGTAATACATGCCTTTTCTTTCAATCTTTTTCATACAACGTATTATAGCAGCTCGCCTCCTCAAGCTAAAGCAAGCTATGATATGTACCAATACTCATGTTGGCTTAATCTATTATGTTGATGTGACTGCAGCCGGGCCACTTGGGACCGTTCGCTGAATAGACAAAGTGCCTTTGTCTGCTTTTCAGGATTATGTACACGAGTGCACTGCAAAACGAGACGTGCATCGCATGATCCTGGGTAGATGCATCTGCAGGACTGTCGGTGATCTGGTTATGGTCTGAACTTACCTCTAACATCTCGGCACGAGCAGGAGGCCCATCTGGCATTTTTTCCCTGTAATTTCTTCTGAATAAAGGGTTACCCAAACTATGGCCAATATAACATTCCACAGTAGTCTTTTATCTTTGGTATTTCCAAGCTCCTGTGTAAAATGCAAATAGACTTTTTCATTGAGGGGCTGGTCCATTGTAGGAGACAAGACAGCAAGTGTCACTCCTACACCAATATGTGGTCTGATCTTTAGCTCTGCACAGGGCAGCATGGATAATAGACACTTATCTCCAGAGCCGATGTATAGGACAAATACAGTTAGCCTTGCTTTGATTAAATTAATTTCAAGAAGTTTACACACGGACCACGCAGCCTTTTTCTCAATGTACATGCAGCTTAAAACAACTAAGCATAAGACAACAGTAAGATACACATGTACACAGCAAATGTAAATAATGATGTAAATCATTACAAACTGCAGCCGCTTAATAAAGTGCACGTGCTGCATATCTGTGCAGGGGGAAGGAAGCTGTTTTAGCAACTCTCTGAGTGCGGCACTCCATCGGACTTCGATCTTCTTGCCGGAGGGCAGCATTGGGGCAGGTGCTGGCTACGTGCGTGTGACTGGGCCTGGGGGTCCCATATTTAATGATACAAAGACGTACAAAATTCCCCAAATCATGAGACAGCTTCATAGCGACCATAGCAGCCTTAGATTGCATAGACTTAGACGAGTCTGCACAAAACATGATGGCAGACGCCTCAATTATTTTTTAATGGGACACTTTCACTTTAAAAAAGTGTGCATGGCTTTTTTTCATGGATTTTTAAACCAAAAGAAAATGAAGTCATGACTGGGCAAAAAACTCGCATTTTTGTTTAAAGTTCTACAAGAAAATTATTATTTCAGGCTTTTTACTTTTCAAATGTGTAGACTTGGTGTTTGTTGTAATTAAAATGTATCCCATTCGTCAATATGTAAATGTATCGATCACACGCCACAGCTAATATTAACTAACTACTGCAGGTGATTGTACACCACCTGACAACCAAACGTCAAACCAATGTACGTGGGTAGATCGAGTGAACCTGGCAACCCTTTGTGTCGCGCGCAGCGGGTGAGTCACGAGAGAAGACACGCCCAAAAACAGAAGGACAGCAGAGGCTTGGAGGATGGAGGATGGAGGAATGGCAGGCTGGAGGCCTGGAGGCCTGGGATTTAGTCGCCTTTGAAATGCCAAATAAAACTAAGGTATTAGAAAGATGTGTCCTCCTTCTCTAATTTCTGAGCCCCGAGCCCACTTTGGTATGCAACAAGTTTTGATATTCTGCTATGGCAGCGTACAACTGGGCGTGTAAGATGCCACGCGTCGCGTGATAAAACACATTGTGGATTGTTTCATCAATTGTTGGAGTTTCCCTTTTAAAATACCTGAAAGTGGATATGGTGGTGGGCTTGCACTTTAAGTTTCTCTGCAAAAGTTATGTGCACTTTAATAGTGATACTTCTGGGCATTTCATTGGATATTACTTATCTCTGTTCATGTCTCTTTCAAAGGCCTTCTGAGATAAAATGCATCAGAACGAGGTTCTAATGCTCGCGATTAAAAAAACAAAGGTGTTTAGTGGAAGTTGTTCTTAAAATTATTTTTGGCAGCACTGATTTCTAGAAAATGTTGTCTGGTAATCGCCCAACCAGATTGTATATGCGTTGGAACATGTGAGCCTATTATCTCTGCTCTTGCACCAGTGTGGCTGGCATCAGTGACTCTACAGTAATGATTGACGCAAGAACAAGAAATTAAAGTTATGTTTAGTCACTGTAAAAAAAGAAGGTTATATCTGTAAACAGCATTCTCATGTTTTTTTGTTTTTTCTGGTAAGTAAACTTTACTCTTGAATTTCCAGAGCTACACATAGAAACGACACTTTCTTGGGAAGGTTGTTATCAAACCGATTGCCGATGGACGAGGAATCGAGAGAGAATCATCAGCAGGGGGGCGTTGTTCAGTGGACATTTCGGTAACATGCTGCAGAGTGTGTGGGAAAGCTTGTGGGACATAGCAACAGTAACTAGGGGGGGGCGGGACTTGCTGCTTGAATAGGGAAAGGTCCATTAGTTCAAGTTGCGCATCCAGGGGCACTTTTTCACTGTCTGAATGAAAGGGGAGAGTACACCAGCTCCAGTCTCCTTCAATCTTAGACAGTGCCCTCTGTTGGAATCTAGTTAAATAGCAGTAACAGATTCATTGGCATAATGCTGCCGTCAATTGATTTTTGGGGGTCGTTTTGTTTTCCTTTGAAGGCGTTGCAGGCCGGATTGAGATGGTCCACCGGCCAATTCCGGCCCTGGGGCCATATTTTGCCCATGTCTGGTCTCCCCAATGTGTACTGACCATTGGACATAGTGGGAAAAAGCCCGGTGGGCGGCTGCATCTCCGGCCCGACAAAAAAAACTCAATTACATGTTCACCCGACATGTGTGCATCTTTAACTGTCATTCGTGATGCACTTGCCTGCACTTGGTGAGTGTGTGTTCCGGGACCGGGCTCACTGGCCAATCACAACCAAGTTAGTTCATGCACGTAAATATTCATATAGAATACAGCAGTAGTGTGCAGAAGTCAGATGGCAAAGAAAATGTCTAAAAGTAAAGGAGGGGCAGAAACACCAAGAGAGAAAAGGAAGCAGACATTAGATGTTCAAAAAAAATGTACATACTGTTTGGGCACCAGCCTCCTCAAGTAAGTGGCCACTGGCCAGCAATGCTATTGAGCAACAGCATTACATTATAAAATAGGCTACATATTCACTTAAAACTGCTGTAACTTGTGTGCTTACAAAACAATCCCACTGACATCTATTACTTTTTTTTTGATGGCTTGTTACAAGTGTGCCGACTGAAATATGTCCTGGAATAGCCATGAGCTACTTTCCATTGCAAAAGCATTCAAAGGGTGCTTCCACACCTGAGCTGTTTGGTCCGTTTTAATCAAATCCTGGAGCGTTTCCCTGATAGTACGGTTCGTTTCGGGTGGTGTGAACGCTCATTCGAACTCTGGTCCCCTTGAAAACGGGGGTCTTGGTCCGCTTCCAAGTGAACTACAGTTTGGCAGTGATGGGAAGTAACGAAGTACAAATACTTTGTGACTGTACTTAACTAGATTTTTCAGGTATCTGTACTTTACTTGAGTATTTATTTTTTGTACAACCTTTTACTTTTACTCCCTAGATTTAAACACTAATATCTGTACTTTCTACTCGTTCCATTTTCAAAACGGGACTCGTTACTTTAGTTTTATTGCATTTGAGGGGAATTTTTTTTACATCATTGCACGTCTTCCCAACATTAAGAGCGATCTCAACCTAAATGGCAACAACACATAGAAGAGACGCTACGTCCATCCGCGTTAGAGGAGCTCTGATTTCACGCATGTGACGTCAGATGTAACAACACAAAACAGACTTAGAAATAAAATACGAGAGGAACATGTGAGGTAAATAGTGAGAACTAAACATGATGAACAAGAAGACCCCCCCCCCCCCCCCACACACCACACACACACACACACCAAATTTTACGTGTATTGTGTAAAATTTTAGGGGCAGGATTATGGCTGCTGGTGCCACTGACCCCCACCACCGCATTACCCCACCAATACTGCCTCATCACCACCCACACATTCTACAGTAAAACTATGGACAACAAACATCAGACATCAAGACAAAAATATGTATTTTTATAAATTAAAATGTGCGCCTGTTCGCGCCCACTGGCCATTTGTAGCCCTAGGCGACAGCCTAACTTGCTTATGCCCAGAACCGGCCGTGTGTGTGTGTGTGTGTGTGTGTGTGTGTGTGTGTGTGTGTGTGTGTGTGTGTGTGTGTGTGTGTGTGTGTGTGTGTGTGTGTGTGTGTGTGTGTGTGTGTGTGTGTGCAGTGCACATGTGTGTGTGTTACAACTATTATGAATAATATGTCAGTAAACATCATCACTATGACAAAAGAGTCTATAAGTTTAAAAAATGTCCAATGTTTCCAGTTCTGTTGCTGGCATTGAAAGCTGATGTTCTGCATTGGAGCCTCACGTTAATATTGGTCCACGTTAAGTTGATTATTTTCAATATATTAAGAATTAAAATGGCTACTTTTTACTTTTGTACTTTGAGTACATTTCAGAGCCTGTACTTTTAACTTTTTACTTGTGTCAAGAAATTGAATCAATAGGCTATTTCAACTTTAACCAGAGTCGTTTTTTTACACAAGTATCTGTACTTCTACTTAAGTAAAGGATGTGTATACTTTTGCCACCTCTGAAAATATGCATATTCATTTCCCATGTCATAGTGGATAAATGAAGAGCACAACAGTGACAAAGAGCAATGTAAATGTAATACAGTATCATCACGATTGGTATTATTTGGATATTTAGATTTGGGATCTAAATGTATTGTATCTGAATTATTGTTGTAAATATTGTTTAAGGAAATGTTTATATTTACTGTAGTTTTATGTATAGGCATTACCCCTTGTAATGGTTTGGCCCAAGACTGATTTCCAACAGGATCATTTGTGTGATTTCTTAAGGCCTATGGAGAGACCAAGTCACCTATCTACAGCAAATAGAGCTTGTTTTGTCCATCCACTTTGTTTTTGTTGTTCATGCTGAATACTTTCAGAAAGGCAGTAATAGAAGTAGAAATAAAGTTCCTATTCCCTTTTATTATTATATTTATATTAATATGATGTGATATGAGGTTCTGTTAGCTTTGAACAAAAACAGCCGAAAAAAGTTACTTTTTACTTTGACTACATTTCAGAGCCTGTACTTTTTTACTTTTACTTGAGTAAAAAGTTGAATCAGTACTTCTGTAGTCTTTGGATTGAACGACTGTAGTTGTAGTGTTCTGACGGAAGGTCGCAGGTGTGTGACGTAGGAAGGGCGGGGACGTGTGGTTGGATGAGGAGTCACGTGTGTGTAATAAACGGTTCATGACGCTCTAATCGAGTACGAGTTCCATAGTTTTTGTGCCTACACAAGGGAATAATTTGAAGCCTTACACTTTGGACGCTACATTGGTGGCAGCGGTATTTGGAGTTTGTATTTTTCGCTGTTGGATTTGTTTCCCTTTGGACAATTACGGGACTTTCTAGTCGGCTCCACTGGCTAGCTGTGCTCGCATGTGCCCGAGCTAGAGCGTCATGTTGGTAGGACTGAAATGTGAAAATATGGACAGAGAAATGGAAGACGACTATTACGGTAATTCCTCCTCGTGGACTGGCTCTGTGAGTAATGTTAAAGTGGAGCTTCCGCAGCCATTCCGTGGCGACGGCCAGAAGCCGTTTTCTACGTGGATCAAACAGTTTGAGGCTGCAGTGCACGCACAGACCAGAGGGGCAGGGCGCGGGAGTTACACGGCTACCTTGGTAAACATTCTCCCTACCAGACTGGACGGGGCAGCTTTCCTGCTGTGAGACAGTTTTCCGGCAGAGGTACAGTGCGATTATGCACGTATGAAGGAGAAGTTAATGGAAGTGTTTGGACAAAAACAATTCCTCCTTTATTTCCAGACGTGCGTGGATGCGCGTCCCCGCCAGGTGAACGAGAGCTTGGAGGTTTATGCAGCCGACATCTCCAGGCTTGTGGCCGAGGCGTTTCCTGATTATGACCACGCTGCAGTGAATGGTGAGAAGTTTTCTTGCCGGCCTCGATCCTGCTCTCCAAGCTAAATGCCATGAACAGGGGGCGACGGATATGGAAGAAGCGCTACGGATAGCAGGCCGTTGTGAGTGTGCCAGGCAAGTAATGAGGACGAGTGTGCCTGTTTCGCCCTACTCTCCACCACATCCTGCTGTTGTAGCCACACTTGATTCATTACCTGCTGCTGCTGTGGTCTATAATGCAAAGGCAACTGAGAAGCTTGTCCATGTTGTTGAACGACTCACTCTGAAAATGGACGAGTTGCAGACTGAGGTGAAGGACTTGAGGGCACGTAGCCGGGGTTCTGAGAGTGACAGACGGGGTTCCCCCTTTCCCAGAGATCGTCGACATGAGCCAGGGGTACGCAGGGAGCAGCGAAGTGCCTGTCGTTGTGATTGTGGCGAGGTTGGCTGCAGATCCAC
>PIJE02000079.1:161875-571724 GCA_002895965.2 Coryphaenoides rupestris | reverse complement strand
GCACGCATGCGATGTCTCGGGTCCCTCGCTCTCGTGGAGACCATTCTCGGGTGTTGTATCCTCCCTGCGGTCTGCGCTGTGGAGAACGGCCCCTTGCGTGGTCATCCATCCGGGAACCCCAGGCGGTGGATCTGCAGCCAACCTCGCCACAGTCACAACGACAGGCACTTCGCTGCTCCCTGCGTACCCCTGGCTCATGTCGACGATCTCCGGGAAAGGGGGAACCCCGTCTGTCACTCTCAGAACCCCGGCTATGTGCCCTCAAGTCCTTCACCTCAGTCTGCAACTCGTCCATTTTCAGAGTGAGTCGTTCAACAACATGGACAAGCTTCTCAGTTGCCTTTGCATTATAGTCCACAGCAGCAGCAGGTAATGAAAAGCAACAGCAGGATCTACTTGAACAGGAACAATCATTTCGCTGAAAGGTGCAATGACAGTATCAGCAGACATAGAGATGTTACAACATTCAGGTATAAAGTCTGTGACCTGCATGAGAGGAACAGTAACATCCCCAAGGTGAAGTAGTCCCCACCAATGTTCATAATAGCACGAGTCTGTAGCAGGAAGTCAAAACCCAACAGAATAGTTTGAGTTGCCCCCCGCACTACATGCACAACCTGCTCCCAATACTCACCACCCAACCGTATGGGAAGGGTCATCATACCTAAGGTGTCCAATAATTGTCCATTTACTGCACGTGCAAACGTGTACTGCTTATTTAACACACGCTTACGCAGGGCTGGAATAGACATTCTGAACTCTTCAGCAATCAGTGAAACATTGGAACCAGAGTCAATTAGTACAGTCACATCAACACCCTCTACCAGTCCTTTAACATAGGCTGTAGATTTAGACTCACCCACCAAACATGAGTCCATTGGTGGAATACGATTGACTGTCGTTGGGTTGCCCTCGCGACCCTGAGGTGGCAACACTGACGTCCGGGTCTCGACACCAGCTACCTGGAGTTTCCCCGCTCCTGCCTGTGCGGGGATGTAGATGGTGATTGCCTGGAGGGAGACAGGAACCTCACTCCATGCCTCGGCTGCCGTTCCTCACCAAACTGCGGACCCCGGGGGCCCTCACCTTCCTGTCGGCGCGGCGGGAACTCAGCAGCGATGTCTCGGGTCCCTCGCTCTCGTGGAGACCATTCCTGGGTGCTGTATCCTCCCTGCGGTCTGCGCTGTGGAGAACGGCCCCTTTCGTGGTCATCCATCCGGGAACCCCAGGTGGTGGATCTGCAGCCAACCTCGCCACAATCACAACGACAGGCACTTCGCTGCTCCCTGCGTACCCCTGGCTCATGTCGACGATCTCTGGGAAAGGGGGAACCCCGTCTGTCACTCTCAGAACCCCGGCTACGTGCCCTCAAGTCCTTCACCTCAGTCTGCAACTCGTCCATTTTCAGAGTGAGTCGTTCAACAACATGGACGAGCTTCTCAGTTGCCTTTGCATTATAGTCCACAGCAGCAGCAGGTAATGAATCTTTCCTGGGGGCTCTGCTCATATTACAGGAGATTTGTGAAGGATTTTGCTCAGCATGCCGCACCCCTGAATCACCTCACAGGAAAAGACATCCCATTTGCATGGACGATGGACTGCCAGGAGGTTTTTGATTTCCTGCGAGACGTCCTGTGTGCTGAGCCGATCATGAGCCACCCGGATTTCACCCAATGTTTCGTGCATCACAAATTGCTGTGGGGGCGGTGTTGGCACAACAACAGGAGAGCCTTGAGAAGGTGGTTGCCTACGGCAGTCACTTCCTCACAGCCGCTGAACGGCACTGGTCTACGTATGACAGGGAGTTGTGGGCAATAGTTTGGGCCGTTCGTAATTTTAGGCATTACTTAGGCCTTCTTCCCTTTACTGTTGTCACAGATCACCGGCCATTGTTGAGCTTACGACGGCTGCTGATTGACAATGACAGGACGGGGCGTCGTAGTCGTTGGGCCCTTGAACTGGACCCATATGACTGGGTGATCGTGCACAAGAGTGGAGCCCAGCACACTAATGCAGATGCCCTCTCACGCAGACCCAAAACACAGGCAGTTCAGTCGGACGATGGTGTGCCTGGTGCCCCTGTCACTCTGTCACATGGATGCAGCAACGCAAACAGGTATCGACCATGACCCCGGCGCTGTGTGCGCTGTTGACACTCCTGATACAGCCCCAACTGTGGACCCCAACCCTAGCGCACAGACTCCTGCAGATCAGGCCCTAATCTACACCCTGTCACATGGTGGCTCAGACATCAGGGAGCTCCAGTGGAATGATCCGGACATTGGGCAGGTTCTGTCCTGGCTGGATGTTGGTCACAGGTCTCCTCGGTGGAGGTTGAAAGGTGCCAGTCGGGGTCTGAGAAGACTATGGCAGGAATTTCCCCGATTAACCCTTATCGATGGACTGTTGTGCAGGGTGGTGCAGTTTTCGGATGCAGGCCAATCTGCACAAATCGTTGTACCCGCGGCCCTGGTCCCGGAGGTCCTGGGGCACTTACACAGGGCTCCACTGACGGCTCATCTGGCGTATGACCGTGTCTTAGCACGCGCTAGAAGTGTGTGTTATTGGCCCTTGTCGTGGCAATTATACGATAATAATTGCGTCCAGGGCGAATGAGTCTAAAGCAGACAAAATACTTGTAAAACTAAGAGTGTTTAATGTATGCATACACTCCTCTCTAGCAGAGTGAGTCCAGACTAACCTTCACAAGACAGTTTTAAGCACAATTTTCACAGCATGAGATTCCTGGCTTGACAAAGGATAAACAATTGGCCCCTTTTCATGTTGTCTTCCAGACACATTAATTGTATTAGTTTCCTGAATAACATATGCATTCAAGGTTTCATTACAGTGACAACAAGGCAAACACAACAGGGGTTACTTGAAACGAATGCTCCAATCACAGCAGCACATAGTTTCTTGCATTAACATTACTAGATCCTTTGAAATTGACATCAAATGTCTTCCTGTTTCAAGTATTGAAGCTATCGACCAATCATCTCAATGCCTTCTGCCAGTGGCTGTTCACAGTAGGGGTCCTCTCAATGATATGCAGATGAGGGCATGTTGCTTGTAAATGGTCAATATGCTATATTTCCACCACACCCTGTATGCAGTCACATTCGGGCATGGTGTGATCAATGTTACGCCTGCCAAAGAAGGAAATCTCTGGTGTCCCGACATCAGGTGCCTATGAGGTCGTCACAGGCAGAGAGACCTTTCCAACGTGTCGCAGCCGCATACTGGAGTTGCCAATCACATCTAAGGGCAACCGCTATGTTTTGGTTGTTGAAGACTATTTCACCAAGTTTGTTAATTTATATGCCATCCCTGACCAGAAAGCCACCACGGTCGCCGAGTCTCTCTTCAAGGACTACGTTCTGGAGCATGGAGTGATGGAAACACTGCACACACATATTTACATTTAGGGCATTTGGCAGACGCGTTTTATCCAAAGTGACTTACAAAGAGTACATTTGTTGAAGGGGGGTAGACAAACATTTGTACATTTGTACACACATAGGTAGACAGTTTGAATCAGACGTGGTGAGACAGTTGTGCAGGATGTTGGGGGTGAAGAAAACACATACCACCCCATACAATCCAAAATCTGATGGCATGGTGCAGAGATTCAATAGGACGCTTATTGATCAGCTGGCGAAGACTCTGTTGTCTTGTGAAGGGGAGTGGGACTTGTTTCTACGACAGGTGGCGTTCGCCTACAACACCAGTGTGCACTCTAGCACTGGGTTCACGCCTTACTTCCTCACACACGGTAGGGAGGCCCGTAGCCCAGTCGAAGTGTTGCTGGGTCCGCCTGTGCAGGACGGCCCAGGGCGAGGGCCCCCGGAGGATTTCACTAGTTCCCTCCTAAAGTCTTTGGACACAGCGTTTTGTCAGACAAAGAACAACAATCTGGCAGCGAGTAGAAGTCAAAAGGCTTACTATGACAGACTGAGACATGTCCCTTACGAAGTCGGAGACGTTGTGTGGTTGAACGATCCTGCAGAGAGCCGCCGTAAACTGGCTCCGCACTGGAAGGGACCTTACCTGATACAACAACGAATGGACAGGGACGATGAGGTGGGAGTCACTTATCGCCTCAGTGGCCCGTTTGGGGATGAGTCCCCTCTGCAGACTGTTCATTATGACAGGCTGCGACAATACAGCCTGCCGGTGGCTCTTCCTTTGGCAGGCCCACCAAGGGTCCCGTTCACCTTTTCCCAACCTGCTCCATTACAGGAGGGTACTGCCAGCCCCGTTGGCTTGCTCGTTCCTGACTGGGACATGGACCACAGTCCTGAGCATGCTCTTGCCGCGCCTGGAGTCTCTCGGGCTGGGAGATCTGTAAGGGCCCCTGAGCGCTTTATGGACTATGTGATGGGTTGATTGTTAGGATACCACAAACCTGTTGTTTCATGCCCTGTGTTCATGTGGGTAGCTATAGGGCATGGGGGGTATTATGCTCTTTAGTCATTAACCCTTGTTATTTTTTTTTGTCTGTGTTTTACTGTTGTATTGCACTTACGAATTACTGTTTAGACCAGGTTATGACAGGGTTTCTTTCCTTGAGTCTATGCGCCTGTCGTTGGCTTGTTTATAGCGGTGTCTACGTGCTCAGTTTCCCCTTCTGTACATGGGTTTATCTCTGGGTTGTTTTTTTGATTTGTATTTTTAGATTTTTTGGGGGTAGTGGTCATTTGTGATGCGTGTGTATTTATGTTTGTTTTGTATAGATAAAGATGTATATTTGTGGGGTTTTTTGCTCATTTGTGTTTTTTTGTTGTGTTTTTATTTATTTTTTTGTACATGGAAATTGGGACATTTCTTTCAGTTAGGGGGGACGTATGTAGGCTTTGGATTGAACGACTGTAGTTGTAGTGTTCTGACGGGAGGTCGCAGTATCTGTAATTTTACTGTACAGAATGTGTGTACTTTTGCCACCTCTGCAGTTTGGTTTGCTTTAGGTGTGAACATGATCCGAAACAACTACAGGAAGCGAACCAAAATAGAGTGCATTATGGATGGTCCCAGTGGAATCCACCGTGTGTGTTCGTCTTTCCATTTGTGTGCGTCTGTAGCCTACTGCTAAGCAGAGTCCTGCGTCGGGTCGGGTGAGCCGGAAAAAATTCACGGGTGGTATTTTGTCTTTTTTGGGGGATAAAACAAAGAAGATGCGGATTGGATCACATTGGTGGATCACTGGTTGGGAGGGCGGGATGCCAGGGCTAGGACCAATACCAAAAGACTATTGGTCCTAGCCCTGGCGTCCCGCCCTCCCAACCAGTTTCTGTGTTTGGTTGTGTGCTGATGGAGGGTGCAGGCAGGAAGAGGCAGGCAGAGTTGCGGTACCAAGGGGTCAATCTAGATCGGCTGTTTATTTCCACTCCCTTCATTAAGTACAAACAAAAGGTAACCAAAATGGCCGCCACACATCAACAAATCACTTAAGAACTGCGTGATGGCAAAAATCTTACAGAAAACACGAGAGCGCCCTCTGGTGGCCAGTTCAACTCCTTACATCCACCCCCTCCCTGTTTGATGGTGTCCCAGTCATCAGACCAACCTAACCTACCCACTGAACATGGATAAACCTTTTCACTGAACAAAACCTTTGTGGCGTATGTGTGATGTGGTGTCGTGTGTGTGTGTGTGTGAGCACACTAAGGCTTGCTGAGCTTAGTTATTGCCCACTGCTCTTCTTGTTTTGACCCTTTGCCACAGTTCCTGTCTATCTTATGCTGGTCACCTCCCAGCCTTGGGACTTGCAACTCATATGACAGACTTTTAGGGGGGTGTCTAATACTTGGTGGATTTCTCCCAGGAGCATTGGATTCCTTACTGATCAGTCCCCTCTGACTGTCCTGTCTCCATGTCCTCTGTGTTTGTTTGTCCCTATGTCTGTCCCAGCTAATTGGGATTTCCTTGTGCACTCTGTGTTCTCCATCTCACAGTCCTCTGCTGTCTCTGACTCAGCTTCCGTGGTGCTTTCATCCCCATCTGGCTTGTGACCTTCTCCTATCTCTTCCTGGACAGGTCCCATGGGCAGGAACATGTACTGTGTGAGGAGATTGCGGTGGATAACTCTCTCCCTTTCTCCAAACTTGGACCGCACTACATGCACAGGAATCCCGGCTTGTTTCTTCACAATGATGTATGGTTGTGGCTCCCACCTATCTCCCAGTTTCGGTCTCCCCTCCACATGACACACTTTAACCAGGACTCTATCCCCTGCTCTGAAAGCCTGACTCCTTTTCGGTCGTAGTGGTTTTTCTGTTGTTTCTTGGCTTGTCGAGACGTTTGGTCAGCCTGGGCATAGGCATGTGACAGACAGTCATGGAGGATCAGACATATTCACTGTCCTCGCACGGCTCCTCATTGGTGGAGAGTCCAAATGCCAGGTCGACTGGGAATCGGGGATGTCTGCCAAACATCAAGTACACTGAACAAAAATATAAACGCAACACTTTTGTTTTAGCTCCAATTTTTCATGAGTTGAAAGCAAAGATCTAAGACTTTTTCTATGGACACAAAAGACCTATTTCTCTCAAATTTTGTTCATAAACTTGTTTAAATCTGTGTTAGTGAGCACTTCTCCTTTGCCGAGATAATCCATCCACCTGACAGGCGTGGCATATCAAGATGCTGATTAGACAGCATGATTATTGCACAGGTGTGCCTTAGGCTGGTCACAATAAAAGGCCACTCTAAAATGTGCAGTTTTATCACACAGCACAATGCCACAGATGTCGCAAGTTTTGAGGGAGCGTGCAATTGGCATGCTGACTGCAGGAATGTCCACCAGAGCTGTTGCCCGTGAATTGAATGTTCATTTCTCTACCATAAGCCGCCTCCAAATTCGTTTCCGAGAATTTGGCAGTACATCGAACCGGCCTCACAACCGCAGACCACGTGTCACCACGCCAGCCCAGGACCTCCACATCCGGCATCTTCACCTGCAAGATCGTCTGAGACCAGCCACCCGGACAGCTGATGCAACAATTGGTTTGCATAACCAAAGAATTTCTGCACAAACTGTCAGAAACCGTCTCAGGGAAGCTCATCTGCATGCTCGTCGTCCTCACCGGGGTCTTGACCTGACTGCAGTTAGTCGTCGTAACCGACTTGAGTGGGCAAATGCTCACCTTCGATGGCGTCTGGCACTTTGGAGAAGTGTTCACTTCATGGATGAATCCCGGTTTTCACTGTACCGGGCAGATGGCAGACAGTGTGTATGGCATCATGTGGGTGAGCGGTTTGCTGATGTCAACGTTGTGACTAGAGTGGCCCATGTGGCGGTGGGGTTATGGTATGGGCAGGCATATGCTATGGACAACGAACACAGGTGCATTTTATTGATGGCATTGTGAATGCACAGAGATACCGTGACGAGATCCTGAGGCCCATTGTTGTGCCATTCATCCATCACCTCATGTTGCAGCATGATAATGCACGGCCCCATGTTGCAAGGATCTGTACACAATTCCTGGAAGCTGAAAACATCCCAGTTCTTGCATGGCCTCCATACTCCCCGGACATGTCACCCATTGAGCATGTTTGGGATGCTCTGGATCGGCGTATACGACAGCGTGTTCCAGTTCCTGCCAATATCCAGCAACTTCGCACAGCCATTGAAGAGGAGTGGACCAACATTCCACAGGCCACAATCAACAACCTGATCAACTCCATGTGAAGGAGATGTGTTGCACTGCGTGAGGCAAATGGTGGTCACACCAGATACTGACTGGTTTTCTGACCCCCCCTGCATATCTGTGAAATCCATACTTCAGTGCCTATAAATGTCTCTTTTCAAGATAAAACTGCACATTTTAGAGTGGCCTTTTATTGTGACCAGCCTAAAGGCTGCTACATACTCTGCGAGAAGCGAGAACTTTGTTCTCACCAGGGCTGCGAGAACTTTGTTCTGGACATATCATACTCGGCGAGAAACTCCTCAGCAAGCCCACAGCAGCAAACTTCTGCGCTGGCGGAAAGCGCATTAACCACGCCCACTTAAAATTGACCAATCACACAATAGTTCTCGGACACGACGCAAGAAAAAAGTTCGGCCCGGACGATGTGTCGAGAACAAGCTGCGAGAACTCCTGACATAGGGCTGCGAGAACAAAATGACGTCATTTTGTTCTCGCAGCCCTAGGTGCGAGAACTTAGTATGGATCAGCCTTAAGGCACACATGTGCAATAATCATGCTGTCTAATCAGCATCTTGATATGCCACGCCTGTCAGGTGGATGGATTATCTCGGCAAAGGAGAAGTGCTCACTAACACAGATTTAAACAAGTTTGTGAACAAAATTTGAGAGAAATAGGCCTTTTGTGTACATAGAAAAAGTCTTAGATCTTTGCTTTCAACTCATGAAAAATTGGAGCTAAAACAAAAGTTGTGTGTTTTTAAATGTTTATATTTTTGTTCAGTGTAGTATGGTGTGTACCCAGTCGAATCGTGCTGTGTGCAGTTGTACCAAAACGGCAGAAGAAATTCTTCCACAGGACCTTCGCCACTGT
Organism: Coryphaenoides rupestris; assembly: GCA_002895965.2. NCBI lineage: Eukaryota > Metazoa > Chordata > Actinopteri > Gadiformes > Macrouridae > Coryphaenoides > Coryphaenoides rupestris. The sequence goes on along the minus strand of PIJE02000079.1, from coordinate 563,198 downwards.
GTGGGGAAGTAATTAACGGAATGCTATTTATTGACACCTGTGTACTCTCCCCACAGTAAGAGGCTGGGTACTACGAACGGCACGGGAGAACACCGCCACGTCTCCGACGCCGATCCCCTCTTTACGGACTAAATCGAACAGCACATTGTTCATTAGAATTTATGTTTTTCCTTAAATGCACTTCTGTTGATAATTAAAAAAACATTGGACTATTTGTCAGACAACTCTGTCCTCTCCTTATTTTCAGAAAGAACCCTAACAAAGCCACGGAAGTGGCATTGTGGCAAAAAGTGGCATTGTGGCAAAAAGGACTTTGCTACATTGGCACCCGGAATCCTCAATCCACAAGGTACTGGACACGCCGGACACAGGAGCAGCAGCTGCAGGCATATGCCCACCAAACGAGGGCCATCCTCGACATGGCCACTTGCCCAGTGAGCGGCAGCTCGGGCCTCCTATCTGGACCTTCGCAAGGCACTCAGGGACCGACTCGGACTCACGGAAGAAGGTCACCGGAGACGTTTTCGCAGCGGGTCGATGGCTGCGCCCCGACGAGAGAGACTCACGGCAGATGCTGGAGGAGGTGTTGAGAGAGGGCTTTGTGCATGCACTACCCCCACCAACAGCCGAGTGGGTCATGTGCCACCGGCCAACGTCCCTGGAGGCAGCGATCAACTTGGCCGAAGATCACATGGCCCTTCCACCACGGCCCAACAACAGCACATTGTTCATTATAATTTACGTTTTTCCTTAAGCGCGCATGAGCGACTTCTGTTGATTATGAAAAAAACATTGGATTATTCGTCAGACGACTCCGTCCTGTGGCCTCTCCTCCATCACTGCTCATTGTCTCTTGCTGTTGGGGGTCTTATTGCCCAGATACCACAGGTATTAAGCGTTTAACGGCTCCACTGACTGGGGTGTTCCCTCATCTTGAGGTGCCGCAGTTGGGGGTTGATTGGCCCAGGCCTGGTTGGGGTTCGGGAGTATAGCCCTGCAGACATGGGCCACATGTCCCCACTTCCCACACCGGTGGCACGTCCCATATCGGGACAGTAGGCATTTCCTGGAGATTGCTACGGGGCTCTCCATGGGGCAGCAGGGGGTGGTGTATTGATTCTAGTTTCCAGCTGGGACAGCTTGACCAGTTGCTCCTCTTGGCTGTGAGCTAGTCTCTTTACCAACTCAGACAGCTCGGAGGTTTGCTGTTGTCCTCTGCCCAGTGGCGGTTTTAGCAAGTTTTACGTGGGGTGACATCAGGCTGGTGTGGTGACATCAGTGTCTACTAACGTGACACTGATGTTACGACATGTTAGTTACCTGGGTTACAGCAATGTTGCCGTTAAGCTTTGTACTAAGCCTTCAGTAAACACAGTCGCAAGTTGTAACCCCGTTTCTGAGCATAACAGGAATATAACAGGTGGCATGAGGTTCCAGCTGGGGGGGCAGAGGTCATCTCTCCAAAAAAAATTTGACTTAATTTTCTGCATTCTGGTGATGTTTTATGCATATTAACAGAATATATATAAGACACATTATGAATGGATGGGACTGATGAAGACGGACACGTACTTCTTTCCAGACACACGTTCCAGGAAAGAGGCAGAGGTGAGGGGTGACCAACATTTAAGGGGCAAGATGGACAGGAAATGGGTCACAAAAGGGGAGGAGCTACAATGAACATTTCCTGATGAATAAATAAAATAAATTAATGAAAGAATACAATGAATAAAATAAATAAAGAAGAGGGAGCTGAGCCGGAAGGCGAAGCTTTCGATTTACTGGTCCATCTACGTTCCAACCCTCACCTATGGTCACAAGCTTTGGGTAGTGACCGAAAGAATGAGATCGCGGATACAAGCGGCCGAAATGAGTTTCCTCCGCAGGGTGGCTGGGCTCAGCCTTAGAGATAGGGTGAGGAGCTCAGACATCCGGACGGAGCTCATCGAAAGGAGTCAGCTGAGGTGGTTCGGGCATCTGATTAGGATGTCCCCCGGGCGCCTCCCTTTGGAGGTTTTCCGGGCACGTCCAACTGGGAGGAGACCCCGGGGCAGACCCAGAACCCGCTGGAGAGATTACATATCTCATCTGGCCTGGGAACGCCTCGGGATCCCCCAGGAGGAACTAGAGAGTGTGGCTGGGGAGAAGGAAGCCTGGGGGGCCCTGTTTAGCTGGCTGCCACCGCGACCCGACCCCGGATAAGCGGACGAGAATGGATGGATGGATGGAAAATAAATACAATTATTTACTCAGACCATAGCCACTGAAGGTATGGCGAGTAGCATGAAGCATTTCTCAGATAAATATTGATAGCAACAAGAAATAGTCTTCTTTTACCGCATCATATAATAGTGTACTTTGATGGCCTAGAGCATGTAATTAAGCTGGAGTGCTTTGTCGTGATTGATTGTACGGCAAGTCAAAATCGCATATCGAACGTCAAACCAAATAAACCCAGGTGGATTTTCCTGGGCCGGTGGCAGGCCCATTTTGTCTTTATTCAGGGGGGGCAAAGTGAATTCTAAACTGAGTAAAGAAGTTTACACCAACTACTGAGATATATCACAAACTTTCATGAAGTTTCAAAACCAATTTTTATTATTTTAATTGCCTAAAAATAGGGTGGCAACTGGGGTGGCACGGCCTTTTTTGAGGGTGGCAAGTGCCACCCCTTGCCACCCCGTGGAACCGCCATTGCCTGTACCCCATACATCGCACGACCACAGGTACACCACACTCAAAATTAACACCGCCGACCCCGGGGGTCTCTCCCAATAACACACCTTTCCCCAACGATGGCGCAACATGACAAAGTATCAACACAGATTAGGAACAGATAAATACACACAACACACACTACAAATGACACGACAATTTGAACACACGAACATTACTTTTTAACCTGAAACAGAACTAAACATGCATATTTTCATCTCCCACACTATCCCATCTCCCATCGTACCCCCAGGGTTGCCACATAATGTAAATTACCTGAATACCTATGTTCCCAGGCCAGTCCAAAGGCAGATGTCCAGGCCCACATTTTTTTCCCAGTACACCCCTTGATCTAGCCCTTCATTACCACCTACATTTACTCTCCTGTCCACTGATGAAGCCTCCTCCACTCTGTTATCCTCTCTCCACCTCCTTTGATTCTGTCCACTTACCTTCATGCCATCATCTCATCCCCCTCCTTGGCTATCCTTTCTAAAACCCTGCATTGTGTCATCTCTAAGCAACTGTCCTCATTTGAAACCCATTCCCTTATGGCACACTCCTTCCCTCACTTATTTTGTGTGATGTTCGTAGGTTCTGGAATTGGAATATAGTACTTAGCATCATGCAGCATCTTATCCTTGCGATCTTTCTGTTTAGCAGCAAGGGGTTAACCTAGCAATAATGAGAAACCTGTTCTCTTCAAATCTTACTGTACAGTCAGCAATATATTGTGGTTACTCTTCAGACAAATGCACTTATTGTAAGTCGCTTTGGACAAAAGCAAATGCCAAAATGTAAATGTTTAAATATTGTATACTTCAGAAGCTACAAAATATTATGTAAATAGGAAATGCTTATTAAATAGGCCTTTTGTTTTATTTGAGGATGGCTTATCTGAAAATGCTGTTCCCCGTCATATCCAAATAATCATGAACTTCTGCTCTAAAAAAGAGAGCATTATTGAGCTGGTGTCGAGAAGCCATGTGGCATACTAAAGATAAAGGCACCTCTAATATAAAGAATTCCTGGGAAACTTTCTAGATATTTTCAACATGAGTAAATATCTGCTGTTTAATGGTTTAATGTGAACTGATCTTTATTTTAGTCTGGAACTGACGAGCCTGGTTCTCTCAGATTTCACAGGACTCAGGCCTATGTGACAAATTGAAGTAGGGCTTTTTCAGACATGTTAAAAGAAAATGTTTTAATATGTAATATGTTAGCAGCATATCCTTATCAAAATATCTCAAATGTGGCTGCAAAGGACCACCTGAAAAATATATTTATTTGGCTCATTTACATTAAGCTAATAAATCTAACAACTAACTATATTGCCATGTCAGGCAAAAATCTGAAAACAGTAAAAAAAATAAAAAAAAAAAATCCATATTGACAATTAGTGTGGTACAAAACATCTCAGGTTTATTAGGTCAATCATTTGCATACATCTCAGAACCTTAAACATTCATTAAATAATGCACAATTTTAAAACTAATTAGTGGGCACAACATGAGATTCACTGTGGCATTTTTGTTCAGGTAATGTACTCAGTACTGAGTTGTAGCTGAAAACCTTCCAAATGTTCCTTTAATTTTTCCCTGACATCTTCTCGAACGACTGTACTAATAATGTTCCCAGTAGATGTCTCTATATCTTGGATCTGTTCATCTTCTGTTATCGGCCCCAAATCCGGGTGAAAAGTAATTTGTGGCTCTAGTATCGTTTGCACATTTTCAGTCCTATCATCTGTCCTGTCCACACCTTTTAACCCATCCTGGGTAGTGTCAGGCACAAGTAACAGCTGTCCCTCTGTCCTTTCTTGAACAAAAAATACTTGCTGGCATGGCTCCTTGTAAGGCTGTGCGCCCTTGGTTTGACCCACTATGGCACCAAAGTCTGACAGAGCCGGCTGCAGATTATGTACCTGGTAGTTATGCAGTGACTCCCCATCCAAGATGACCTGTTGTAGGCCCACATGAGCTGAGGTTTGTAGTAGACTCGGGGAGGTGGGCAGTTTTAAGGCACTTTGAAGATGAAGACTAGTTTTAAAACCATCACCAAGTGGTCCTTCCAGAACCACTACCTGCACATCATCAATGGTTTCCACAACACCTGGAGAACGGAACTGGAGTTCATGAGTTTCTCGTATGGCTTTACCTTCACTATTTGTCAACATGTCCTTGTGACTTCCAGGTGGCTTTACAGGCACAATCCGTTTGCAACCCTCCTCTTGAGAAGTCAATATGCCATTGCGCAAGACAGAGCGTACATTTTTGTTCATAGCACTGGAAACTTGGCGTGTATCTCTGCCAAAGCGTTGTTCACCAGCTCTGTTGCAGTTAAAACAGTATTCCCCCAGTTCCTCTTCTGAAAACGTATTTGGACCAAAACACCTGGCCCAGTCAGTTGGTTCAGGGCTGGCATTTTCACACAGTGCAGACTCCTCGGCATCCATATCAAATTCCCCCTCTCCCGGCTGAATCAAGAAGGACCCATCACCACCAGTCCTGCCCACAGCTACCCTACTCTGTCCGCTTGCTAGCCAGTCCCTCTTTGTCTTCTGTCCATCATCTTGCGGTGCACGCCTCAGACGTTTCTCTCGGAGCCTCGACAGTGTGGTCCGCAGCCGGTTCTCCCGCCGGCGCGCTGCGCTCAGTTGCCGCAGGGCCTTCTCCAAGCAGTCCATGGCACGCTCGTAACGTCTTCTCCACAGAAGAGGACACAGCTGGGCATAACTGTGCTCCTTAGGCAAGTAGAACCCTGGGGGAGGGGGGAGGCGCCTCATGTAGCGCGACGGAGAGACGGGGTGCTCGAGGGGTGGAGACTGCTGGGGATCCGGCGGAGAGGGGCATGCATCTTGCAGAGAGATGTTCTCGGCCTCGGAAGCGGCCTCATTTGAAAAGGCCAATGTGTTGACATCAGCCTCCGTGGCCAGGCTGTGCTGTTGTTCCTTCGGCGGTGTCAGGTTTTGGACTTCCTCTTCCTTTGCTGTTTCAGCTTCCATGTTGTCCTCCTGAATCATGTATTGGACAGCTACCAGTGCCTGTGGTTTCTTTCTAAAAGATATAATAGCAAGCCTAAGTGTCACAACAAAACATGGAGTTTACTTGTCATTAGTCACTGCTACGACCACATAAGACAATAATTAAAAATATATAACTTATGCATAGTAATAGGATTAGATATACACATCACAAATTTCACTAGAAATATTAAAAATGAAACATCTGCATTTGATTATAGGCTAGGCTCGACCATAACTCAAGACATTTACAGATATATATGTTTCCCTGTTAGGCTAAATTATTATAGATGTTCTACATTTTAATTAGAGAAGGAGAACTTCACTTCATCACTTTCTATTAAAAGTATATTAACCTGAGGGGAATGGGATCCCGCTTTCTAGGCCTGCCAGGTCCTTTGCGTTTGGGTTCCAGCGATGCATCAAATACAGTTGGAAAAGCATCTTCTCTCAATCTACGTATTCCACTGCGAAACATAAATCACAGAAGATACATTTTACAAGCAATAGTAGCCCCGAGAGATCCTGATATTTCACGTTTGCATTACACAATGAATATCAATCAGGCCTTGGCTTGGCAAAAATTGATTCCCAAATATGGCTGTAAATAGAATAGAACTTTACTTTAGGAAATTCTTGTGCCAGGTTACATAGTGATACAGTACAATAAAAACAATATGGAAAACAGAATTATAAAAGTAAACTAACAGATTTACAAATTTACAGTTAAAATATACAAATGTGTAGGCAAGGTAAGATATTCCGACGGCAAAAAACAATTTGGCATGATTGATTTTTTTACAGTTAATATGCCTTAACTGTCAAAAAAGAAATTCCAGCCAATCATTGTGACACTTGTGAACTTGGCGAAAGCCATTGGGAGTCAAGCCAAAACATGTTATCTCAGAAAAGGTGCCGCTGTTGTTTTTTAAAATTTGTCAGACTGTGGTGCTGCTTGTTCTTTACGAATTAGGCTACCTGACAAGCCCCCAAGTGCTGAATGGTGCTGTCAACGGGATCAAGGCCAGACTGACCTCCCAAGAGGTCTGAATGTGAACTTTGCGAGAATGGATATTCTCAAGAGGCTATTGACAGTTTCACAATTCAAACTTCCTGTGCAATTTTAAAATAAAAATGAAATCCTTTGGCATGGAGTTAGAAGAGACAATCTTCTAACGCCATACTTTTGGGGTCAAAGATACACAAAGAACAGTCACAGACCTGTAACCAGTGAGCTCAAAACTTTCTGGGGTGAAGTGTTTCGAGCAGAAATAAACAAAGTCTGTTTGAGGATCCCAAAGACCCTTGCGATGGGAATTTGTAATCCATAAATTCCTTCGGCTGGCTCCCTTGGGTAATCTAGACAAAACCAAAAACATAGTATTGATAAATTGTCATTCCTAAATGTGGAGATACTGGGATTCAGAGACGTCACAGTTTCTTACTTGTGGAAAGTAACGCCCGCCTTGCGAGTTTCACGGTTGTCGCGACATTTACAGCCTCCAGCTGAGCAATGTCTCGGCATCTGAAACCAAATGTACAATCCGATTTGTAATTTAAAAAAAAAAAAGTGACATTAAACAGAAAGCCCCTCATATAGATAATAGATTATACTTTATTGAAGTGTCTCCTTGGATGAGTGGTTGGTGCTAGTCTGCACATCTGGGCAGATGACGCTCCGTGCTCCCTGTGCCCATGGGCAGTAAGATTCCTTGTTTTCGAGAAATCAATAACTATTTATAAAAAATATTTTTAACAAATATATAACAAATATATAACAAATATATAACGGGCTCGACACAAACTTGTGACATGTCACGTCGTGGTTTCCATTTTGGTTTAGGTTGTTCGCTAATCACAGATAACATCGCTCACACTGGACTTTTCGTGTTAAGTGATCTATCTATTTTGGACGCTACGCTTACTCAAATACGTGCAAACATTAACGAAATCTTAATGACACGAGTAAAAGCGGACATCCTCATGATAATATAGCAATAAAGACCTTAGCTCTGGACCTCACGAAGATGGCTGCTCTTCCCTTCCTCTCCGCGGGCTTCTTCCTCTATGGTCCACATTGTTGACTTTAATGCAATGATCGCCACCTACTGTCTAAATGTAAATGTTAAAATGTAAGACCGGCGTGTTGCTGTATATATATATATATATATATATATATATATACAGCAACACGCTGGTCTCTCGTATATATATATATATATCTATATATATATAGATATATATATCTATATATATATACAGGACCGGATCATCAAGTTACAGACCCCTGGGCACAAATGCTCGATGGGCCCCTTGCCAACATGTTTTGGTGGCCGGGTTTTTCTATCTATCTATCTAACTTTTTAACTAAAAGCCTTAACATATCCGATATTAAATGGGGAAAAAAAGGAGCCAGAGCTTTGACAATAGCTTGATAATATGTTTAATGTTGTCCTTTCACACACACCTGCTGTTGTCTCTTTCCTGACGGTGTCTCTCCTGCTCTACTCCTCTGCTCGGCTGCTGCTCAACATTAATGTTAACAGCGTTTTCATCCTGGTTTTGTTGAGCAAAGAATGATTGCAATTGATGGCACACTACTTAATATTAACGCCTCCCTCCCTCCCTTCTTTTTCTCATTTTCTCTTTCCCTTGCTGCACCCACTTCTGCTTGGTTGTTTCATTCATGTTGGCTCCCTAGCTTGTAGTTCAAGACGAACATTAACATTAGGAAAGGAGCGTATGGGATAAAGGGGCGGGTGTATCACAGACTGCTTCTGTATTTTATCAATCAGACACTTTTGTTTTGGTTAAAAAAAGGTAAGTATAAAAATCTCACTAAAATTGGGGCGGCAGTAGCTCAGGAGGTAAGAGCGGTTGTCTGGCAACCGGAAGGTTTGATCCCTGCTGGTTTGATCCCTGGGCTCCTCCTAGCTAAGTGTCAGGTGTCCTTGAGCAAAACACCACCTAACCCCAACTGCTCCTGACATGTTATTTTGCATGTTAGCAAAATACTGTAAAACGCTATATCCAATTTACACAACACAATCCATTACAATTATTTATTTTAATAAATAGTTTTTTGCTGATTGGGCGGGCCCCCTAGTGGCATGGGCCCCTGGGCCTGTGCCCAGAATGGCCATTGGGTAATTCAGCCCTGTATACAAACCCTTGTATTATTGATAAATGGTGCTAGATGTATATATTCATGTATATATATCATGCCATTCAATGTGTTTCTATGGCCTATACAACAATAACTCATTGAATGAGATATTTGGTACAATATAACACCATGAATACTGGCCAGTTCAGCTTCAGATTCAGTCATGGTCGGAGTTATTGACTCAGCCATTGGAATAAATCCCAAATTTGGCCACATTAGTTGGACATGGTAGGACAGTAATTGTATTGGGCAAAGGCGGGCATAGTTAGCAGGAGGTGGCTATAGGATTGTGTTAACCGTACAGAATAGAGACAATATGGTAATGTTATGACAGTGCGCGTTAACCTTATCAACGTTAACCTTATCAACCATGGTTTACCCAGTAACTAAGCTTCTCATAAAAAAGAAACCCAGAAGCCCTGATGGGAGGAATAGTGTGTAAAGACAAAGACAATCTGGAAGTATTGTGATGGGCAGCTAAGCTGGACGGGCAGTGTGTCCACTATAGAGCACATGCTTTATACAGGCCGATTTTAGAGTAGGTGTGACTCCCACAGATATTTGTCCCTCAATCACAGCAAAAATGTAATGAAAACAGGAGGATCACAAGGAGGACAAAAGAAGAAGGCGTGCTCCTGATGATATCCCAGAGGGCTGTGAGACGCACATGGAAGAACCTGAGACCAAGGACATAGCATTCAAACACATCACCAGCGTTCTGGATGATGTGCTCGTAGCAATAGGAACCTCTGCCCCTGCCAGGGAGGAAGCTGAGTCAGAACTTTGCTATGTTCAAAACAACTGAGTCTACTAACTGGAGAGGAGAGAGCGTTTCATGTGGCACTCACTGGGAAATGCATAAATCCTCAAAAAATGTAAAACGCAGCATAGGTGAGAAATATTCTCAATAGCATTAATGACCTGATGGGTGATGTCCGACCTCAGAACCTGATCTGGACCCAGCCAATTTCAAGGACTCTCAGCAGACATCACAGTTGCAACAGTAGTGTCGTGGCAACCACATTGTGGTCACTAGTTTGTGGTAGTGGTGGTGGTGGCGTCTGTGCACAACACGAGCAGCCTCTCTCACCAGAAACAGACAAGCCCCGGCCATTAGATCTGAGACAAGGATTTTGTGGTTGCGCAATGGACATGGTTTTGATGTTGCCAGATTGGATCAAGTTCTTGATTAACTCTATACAAACAAAAGTATGTTATTTGAGTGTAATTTGTCAGAAATGTCAATAGCTCCTGCCACATGCTACTGATGAATTTGACACAAGCAGGTGATGGTAAACCGGTTTATTGCAGAGTATGTAGAATGTTTTGCAGGCAGAGCGAATGGTGCAACGGTAACATGTTGGCTGGTTATTTCTGTGTACATTGATTTGTCAATGCACCATAGGTGTACAGCCTCCCCCAGCCCCAGACTAACTCAGGCCAGGTGAGGCTGCTTAAACCAGCCACAAACAACACACTCTCCACAATGGCCTAACCCTCCATCGGATATTAGTGAGTGAAATGCTCTGTGAGAATACCTGTTCTATTTGAGAGCCTTCATTCATTCATCTTCTGATGTTTTCTACTCTCCCTCTTTACAACTCAAATCTTACCTACAGCACCTATAAATAAGGACAATTACTATTCTGGAGATGCTGGAGCATTTGTTTAAAAAAAAAAAAAAAAAACACGGAAAATTTGATGAATTCCTGTGCGTGTGCGTGTTTCTTTAATGGACTACAGATGTGGGATATAATCACTGACAAATCTACTATTGATTGAGACTTCATAGAACGGTTTCGAGACAGGCAACTGTACACAGTATAGTACAAGAATGCAAATGTGCTCAAACTAATGTTTATGCAAATCTGCTGGTGAATATAAGTTTTGCACTAGTATCTGCATTGTGGCACATTTGATAAAATGATGAAGCATAACATCAGTACACATCAATGTCATTTTAAACCAAAAATAATCTCTTTGGGCTACTTTAATTTCTTCAAATGTTTATTTAATAAAATGGTGTAAATTATCCTATGGGGGTCACATTGGCCAAACACAAAGATAACATTGGTTGTTCTAAATTATAATTTAAAGTCATTTATGGAGCTAAATTTCAGTATAACTACCTCGTTCTCTCACATGTGTTACGTTTAGGTTTGAAAGCCCTGTGGTTTCGTTGTTGTCCACTAAATCTACTCAGAGAGCAAATGTAAAATTGTAAACTTACTTTTATAGTTTTTAACGTATGCTCAACCTACTAATCATTAATATTAATTAGTATTAATTCAAAGAAAACAGTCCCAAGTAACGTTATATGTCGTTCAGATAGAATTATTTTATGACATTTGAACTAATAACGACCTACAGTAAATTACTTGTACCTTACTTTTTTCCCACATCAAATACTTCGTCTTCCAGGTAATATCTCTTTGGTTTGTCTTAGTATTGTCCTTGTCATGACCGTAGACCAATAACGTTAACGACCAACATAATGAAACAAAAAACTTGTAAACGTCTAAAATTTGACTTTGATCACGGCGAATGTTAACGTTTAACCTTGTCCAGTTTACTATATTGAGAACGACCCTCGCTGAGGACACTAGTAACACAAACGGTTGAGGACTGGACGACCGCCAACCTACCAATGTTTCTGCTCTACAGATTCGGGTCCACTGTTCTACTATACGCACGGCCTAGGGGCCCTGAGAGTGTCGTGTTACGTCGACGTAAACCTGTGGAACAGTTCCGACTCGTTCGGCACGACACACCACCGATCACTGACCTGGTTTGGGGTCTTCGCGAGTTTCCTCTACGGTAGCGGTAGGGGCAGTGGCCTGTACGGGTAGAAGACCTCCTACAGCGAGGTAGGGACCAGACTCCACCACCAGACAACCTTTGTCCTACCCCCTCTTCCAAGCAAATTAATTTGCGACTGTGGGATGTAAGTGATTGGTTGGTTGGTTGGTTCTTTTGTACAAACGTACAGCTGATTATTTGTTCTAGGTTATGTGGTATTATCACCTGGTATTTCTACGACATTCCATTCTAAATTCACTAATAAAACCACAGTAAACAATCTTTACCAGTCACTCCTCACTCACTTTACACGACACTATAGACAAAACTCAAATGACACGGACGGAGACGTACTCTGATAAGTGTAAAATCTGACGAGGCCCGAGTAAAGACCGGTTAGTCCTGTAGAAAAGCGACTAACCAAAAGCCCCTTAGGTAGAACGGTCAGTTCCACTAATTTTACGTTGAGAAGGGTTACCTCCTCTTTGTATTATCCCTCCCCTGCAAACAACCAAAAAATAGTTTCAACATCTTGCGCTCTTCTGCTCTTTCTCTTTCCTACAGCAGCTCTAAGGACAACCAAAAACAAAGCCTGTACTTTCTGTTTGAAAGTGAAGTTCTACAAAACCTCCCTTTCAATCTCCATTCTCTGGAGTAGTTTAAATGTATTCATCCTTGTTGTAATGTGAATGTATTTTCAGGTTGGCAGTTCAGGGCCACCACGTTAAGGGGCGCGTTCAAAACAAACACAGGAGCTACGTTACGGAAGCAAGCAGGTGGTTGTACGGAGTCGCATGTTGGAATAAACAGACAAGAATAAATGGAAACTGGGCTGTGAGTCATTGTGAACATTATTACATTATTACAATCCTCGAGTCTTGAGTACCTTTTCGTACCTTGTGTTGCACATGAAAGCACCTATCACCTATATATTCAATAAATAATAATAATTATAATGATAATAATTATATGCACTTTTATAAGAATGCTAGTGCCATTATTTATGTTTATTCTGTGCAATGGTCTAATTTTATTGTAGTTATTTTTGCAATATTTTATGTTTAGTATTCATCAGTGCCATGTTTTGCCTTAATTTTATTCCTTAACAAATTTGTTCCTAGCATTTCTCATATCTATGCACATTTGGGAGATGTTATAATCCTGTATGTTTTTAAGGAGTTTCTTGATGTTGGGGCAAGCCCCCAGCTGTTTTCCCATTTATTCATTATTTTTTGTAAGTTTAAATAGCTTGGGATCAACTTCGGTGGAAAAAAACAAAAAGTCACAGATTCTAGACCTCTTTTCCTCGTAAAGTTCCCCAAATCGACGCATTCTAAATCTAAACATGCATGCCCCAGACCATTTAGAGGATTTGTAATCTTCTCCGACGCGATAGTTTCACAAAACCCAGGGGACCCAACCTACATTTTCAAATGCTAGAAAACAGCCCCTGGCAGCACCCTTAAGCTTGGGTGTTAGGAAGTGCAGAAGATGTCAAGACCACACCCAAAAACGATGGTTGCAGTGGGTGGGGCTACAGGCCGATGCACATGTTTGAAGGAATATGGGAATATCGGGTGTTGCGCAATTGAACAACACACCTTGGTGCCTCAAGGGACACACACACACACACACACCCCACACCCACACAACACCGACTTGGACGCTGTGATTTTCATGTTGTCGTAGTTATTGTGTGATTCATTATTTAGTCTGATCTGTTAATACTGCCGTTCATCTGTGCAGTGTTCTATATTCTACTATGATGATGTATTCACTAGTTCTTCTCTTGTGAAGAGGTGACGAATGTTAAATTCCAGTTAAACATTCCAACCCACATTAAATCCATAGCCATGGCTGATACGTCAGCCTAGATTGTAGAATAAGAAAGAGTGGAAAAGTTGTGCAGGCCCCAGTGGGCAGGTGAGGAAGGTTACCTCGGCAGGCTGGGGAAGCTGGGAGGAGACCACTTCCTTTAAACTCTTCAGTCTTCCAGAACGGGGCCGTTGCCCGCTTTGTGAAACTCAGTGACCAGTGGTTGGTGATGGGCATTCTCAAGTTCTGTGTCACTATGGAGAGGTCAAGACACAAAGAGGAAGCACATTATAAAAAATTATTCAAAGCAGAAAACGATCCAGTGTGGGATATAACATCGTGGTGAGTGACTGTGTAGTATACCGCACGTTGCCAACCAAGCCATTTAACAAGCAACTCACATAAGCTTACACAAACAAACGGATCTGAATGCATGATATAGTGAGCACAGGTATGCTGTTATTAATGTGTACTAAATCCCATTGAAGAATAACATTCTTTAGTTTTATATAATCTGTATGTCAGATTATACATTTTACAGATGCACCAGCAACAAGAGTGGTCTGCCAAAGAATCCACACACACACACACAGGCTTCCTTTCGTGAGTAAATGCCAATATAAAATGTATATTATCGTTCTGTATATTGTATTTCTGTTAAAACTTTAAGATTAGTATATATATCCACATTTTATCAGAGTCCGAAGGTGGATAACCATCTTCATCCACAATTGCATTTCACATCATACTAAAAATGAAGATGGCTTAGATGTTTATTGACAGTTATTGCAGATAGTGAATTTATAAACATTGAATGCTGGGATCATTTTATCCAGTACGGCCACTCTGCGCAGAGAGTAGAGGCAGACACAGGGAACAGTTTTGAATTCGTTGCATTGAGTGGATGACGAATGATAGTTGAACGAATAAATGAACAGATGAATGGCAGAATGACGAATGTTTTTTTCTTCACAAACACATTCCACAAAAGGGGATCTGCAACTGCTCCATAATGAGCCAACCCACATACTGACCAAAGATAGGACCCCACCGCACTATGTGGGCCGCCTAAAGTGCCTGACTAAAATTCTAATAGATAACATAACAGAAATAGCAAGACATTTAGAACAGCCGCCCCCCTGAATAGCATGGCTATTATGTAGACAAAATACAGATGTCCCTTGGTCAATGTAGTCATCCAGAACAGCCGGCAGCTGGACAAGGCAAGCCACTGGCTGCAGGCAAGTCTTGTCCCCAACCTGGACCTCAGCCAACCGAATGCATCAATCGGCACTGGCATTCAGCTTTACCACCGTCCCGATGGGCCAGTGAGCACGTGGATGCTGGGGATCGACGATCATCACCACAGTGTTCTGGAGGAGAGCATCAGTGTGTTGCCACCACCTCTGGCGGACTTGCAGGGATAGTATATAGCTTCTGAGAAATTTGGGCCAGAAGTGATCTGCCATCATTTGACAATGAGGCCACCATCTCCGGGTGAGTGGGTGAGTATAGACACTTGTGGCAGGGATGCGTCCCTCTGTGTGGTCTTTGACATACTTCTGCAATGCAAATGTTGAACAATGTTGTACCTGGTGCAGCTTGTTGTACCAAATGGCAAGACCTTCCATTGGTAGATGTCAGGTTGCTCTTCTCTACGCAGGTTTCTCCAGATGAACCTCTGCAGTGGCCAGTCCTCGGGGAGGAGACGAACCTGGTGGAACATTGCACGGATGTCTCCACTGATGGCAACAAAGTACTGCTGTAAACGCAGTAGGACCCGGGTGAGGTAAGTGAAGGAGCAATCGAAGACCAGATGATCCTTGCCGTTGTGATGGACGAGGTGATGGGGGATAAACCATGACTCTCTGGACTTATACACCTCTTCTGTACCAAGCTCGGTAATGCACCCTCCATCAATGAGCTTCTTGATCTCTGCTTCGTAGACCTTAGCCTAAGCTGGGTCTTTTAGTCGTCGATGCTCTGTGCTGCCGAGTATTGGCATAACTGCCTCGGCAGTGGCTTTCAGCAGTGGCGCCTCTTCTGTGCGGAGCATGGGCGTGGCGTACTGGAGTGTATAGTCGACCTTCACCCTCTCGGTGTGTGCTGGCACAATGTTCACAGCCTCCTGGTCCAGACGGGACAGTACTGCTAGCTTTTCATTTCGGAACGGGAGCACGTCGAGCTGCCAGACACGTTCAACATGTAGGCGGAGGTCAGGGACGCCACATGGAAGTCTACTGACGGGCCAGTGAGGCAAGCCAGGTCCTGCTGAATCGTCCGCAGAGCGAGTGATTCAGCTTCACCTTTAAGTTCCAGGTGTTGGACGGCAGCTGGCAGTATTATCGTGTGTTCAGCCTCATCGTCAAGGATTGCAGGTGTGTCGATTTGCTCCCATTGCTAATTATAACTGGCACCACCTTGAGGTACACATTTCCCCCTTGCTTGGGAGGCTCGCTTTTTTGGAGTAATGAGGTAAGGATGGACCGGCTTGCCGCGTTAAGATCTCTGAGATGAATCTCCTGACATTCACAGCATGCTTTCTTCAGGGTGCAGGCATCTTGCTTGTGGTTGGTGTGACCAAACTTACGACAACACTTGCCATCTGCCATCCACTACTCGACCTCTTCCAGTGAGCACAGGGTTGATATCTGGACACTGACAGGTAATGCTCATCACACTTACAGAAGAGACATTCTCTTTAACTTCTGTTGCTTGGCCTTGATTGCTTCAGGACTTACTCAGGAGCCGATCAACATGGCCGGTCGACATCACTTCCATCACGTTGGGCCCTTCCAGTGACGTTAACATTCCCACTAGCAGGTCGAGGCTAAGGGCAAAGCTTTAGAAGGCTTTGGAATCTCCTGCTTTAAGGCCAGGAGAGTTCCGGATCACTGCAGTCTCACTTTGTGAGAGTTGATGTGGCTGTCCATATTACTGCTGTAAGGCCTGCATGGCGGCGGTGTAGGGCTGTGCATAATGCCTGAGCTATTTAGCCTGGCTTCATCCAGAACCAGGTGCTTCATAAGTACACGGTACTTGTCATGTTAAGAAAGTTCAGTCTGAGGACCGAGTAGGTGGTAGAGTGCCATTTTCAGGTCAGTGAATTCTCTCTCACTGCCATGGACCAATTTAGGCAGTAGAGAGACTGGGACTGGTTGACCGGGGAGCTGGAAAGCGTACGGCCTATGTTGTGGAGTATACTGGGGCTGAAGAACATACTGGAGCGGCTGGGCTGGTATGGGCAGGACCAGGTGTTAAGGTCATCAGCTGATAAGCTGGCTGCATCGATGGAGTGGGCTGGAGCTGATGCACCGGTTGTGGATAATTGCTTGGCTGGGGATGGTGGCTCAGCTGGGACTGCGGCGATTGTCACACCGGCCGTGCAGGGTTGACTGGCGAAGATGGATATGCCGTCTGCAAGGGCCCAGCAGGTATGTTTATTGAAGGTTCCGCTGCCCGGGTGGGTAGTTGATAGGTGAACTGCTGAGGTGGACTGGCTGGGTGTTGGCCCGCTGGCTGGAGAGCAGCTGCAGTGGGTAACTGCTATGCAGCGTACGCTGTTGCAGTGTGGCATTGATATGGAGGCTGGTACCATGGTGCTGCTGGCATCTGTTGGCTCCCATGACCCACTGCTCGCATCGCCTGGAAGTTTGACTGCGCCATAGCCATACTCATGCAGAGGTTACTGTTGTACAGATTGAGTCAATATGCAGTCAATATGCAGCTCTGCTGCCTTTGGCCTGACATACCAGCTATGGTTGCCTGAGACTGAAATGCTGGAGTTGTGCACAGCTGTGGTGTGGGTGACAGCTTATCTCGAGGCTGGGTGGGTAACCCAAGGTGGGTAGTTGGGAGGTAACCCAAGGTGAGTGCTTTGGCTGGTCACCTAGCCTGGGATAGGTTGTTTGCTGTGACGTAGGAGACCCATGTCCACTTGCGTTGAGACTGTAGCAGCTCTGCTCTGAGTTGGACAGTGATGGAAGCTCTACACACACGTTCAGCTGGCCGGGCAGATTACCAGCATATGATGCTGTTGTGTCCCATTGACTCACTTTATCGGCTGTTCATGGCGAGGGGAGACAGGGAGGGGTCCCGAGCGCAGTGGATAGCTGGTCACCTGTAGCGCTAAACTCGGTCTGCAGGCTCAGTGACCGCAGCTGTGTTGCGCTGGCGTCCTGGCTGTCATCTTTGAGGGGGGCAGTATAAGGCGCGAGGGATTGTGGTAAACCAAATCCATGTGTGGTGGAAGCTGTCGCAGCCTTCCTCGTCCTTGTATTCTGCTTTCGGTTACTAATGTTCTCCATGCATCCATGGCGGCGTCGTGGGTCCATCCAGCTCAAAGGGTCAGGTAATGAATTTATAAACGTTGAATGTTGAGACCACTTTTTCCAGTACAGCCACTCCAGTCAGAGAGTAGAGGCAGACACAGGGAACAGTTTGTATTGTTTTTAATCCATTGCATTGAGTGGATGACAGATGATCGTTCAATGAATAAATGAACAGATGAATGGCAGAATGAGGAATGTCTTTTTCTTCATGAACGCATTCCACTAAAGAGGATACGCAACTGCTCCGTAGCCAACAAATGTACTCTTTGTAAGTCGCTTTGGATAAAAGCGTCTGCCAAATGCCCTAAATGTAAATGTAATGAGCCAACCCACATACTGACCAAAGATAGACCCCACGGCACTACGTGGGCTGCCCAAAGTGCCTGACTTCAATTATAATAGTTAACGTAACAGAAATAGCAAGGAATTTAGAACATGAGTATTACATTTTGTTTTATATGGGTGTATAAAGCTCTGCCAAAATCGTAGGCTTAGGCTTTATGAGGCAATTCCCACGGTATCAAAATCTCTCCTTTAACCTCTGCCCCACCCTCCTTGTATTGCATCAATAGGCTACAGGTTAAAACGTAAACTGCTGCTGTGGAGCTATAAGCCAGTTAAGCAATTCCACATTAGAGGCGTAGCACTGACATGTCCAATGTGGCATTTTATTACAACTATGCAGTACGATTGAGCATTACTAACATTTAGTTTTGTAAAGAACTAGGCCTTTTGTGACTAGTATTTCTCTGTAGATGTTTCAAATCCCATCACGTTAGATTGAACCACATCTTGTTAAGTCATTACAAAACTGGAGATAGGCCAAAGTTCAGTAATGTGAGCTCAGTTATAAGGCAGCTTAGTCGCCCGCCCAACAATAGTGGGGCAACATACATAAGGCCTTTTTACTACATGGGCGAGGTAACGCTGTGTAGGGTTGAATGCTTAACAACTATACAATAACAAGTCATTGGTTGTCTGAATAAATGACTATTTCTTACATCAATATGGCAGATCTCTCGTAAAACCAAACCCGCGTTTCGCTTTATTCCTACGCACGCTTTTTGTCTTGAAGACAGATTGTGACTCAGTTCTTCAGTCTTGCTTCACTGGGATCGCTAATAAGACTCATTCAAATGAATCATCCAAAAAACACGATCTACTTCGACGTCATATGGGAATAGGGATATGGGAATTGTCCTATTCATATGGGAATAGGACAATACTTTTGACAAAGTGTAAAACATTTTTTTGCGTGGATGAAATCTCCATCGAAACCAAACTTGGGTGTAACTTGATTGTAAAGTATATTTGCGTACGTATAAAGTATTTGCGTATCTCTAAACGCATCTGCGACTTCAAAAGATAATGCGAAATAATATGATCACACGAAATAGTAGTTAGCACTTCCTACTACTAATAATAATGTTAATAAATGCCTACCTCAGTCATGTTGATGCTTGCGTTGTGTTGAATTTAGTCGCCTAAACCGTCCGAAGTTTCTCCACGCCCGAGATGAGACTCGCCTTCGTCACTTTACATAGCGTGTGTGTGAGTGGCTGGCTGCATTCCTAGATACTCCCTCACTCACTCACACACACACACACACACTGGATCCCTGATCTTTCGTGTCAGTCAGGAAGAAGTGCAGTACGTGGGACACGATACAGTTCGGAAAACCACTCGGCGTGCGCAATACCCATTTACAGTGTACAGTATGAGCGGTGTTTTGTTTTTAAATGTGTATTATATTTGCAGAGGACGATCAACACTTTCAACATGTTTTTTGTTTCTTTGGTTTTTTGCACTCCAGGCCACCGCCATAGACGTTCATTTATACAGGCGCAGCTTTTCTGTGCATGTTTACAGTGCGTTTTATCTCTGACTTGCCCAACTCCTATATAATATGACAGGGGTTTCATGACGCACCCAGAGTGTATGTGTGTGTGTGTGTGTGTGTGTTTGCCCAGCGCCCAACATGCCCACGGGGGACGGGGTTAATTGGGTTGGGTTGGTGAGTAAACAGGTTCTCGCAATCCGGTTTTCAGACTTTATGTAGACGAGAGATGAGCTCATGCGGCGTGTTGTGAGCGCCAGGGGTGGCTTTCCATTACAGGCAAAGCAAATCGGAAACTAGGCCATATTTACATGACATCCATCTCGGCCAATCTCCTTCCACACATAAAACGGCACCATTGCACAACGCCGCCAATAAAATGGAGGTTCTTCTCAGCACTTGGGACATTGCTGTAACTTGTTCATAGCCTGAGACAAGCCAATATGAATCATAACGGCGTAAACAGTGCGACTGTCCTTCGGGAGAATGTGTGTGAAGTTAGTCCATGTCTGCCAGGTCAGCCACAACGGGGATCCCTTTTCTGACGCAGTTGAAAACGTGGCACACTGCAAATACATCTGAGTCTTTGAAAACGCTTGTATTGCCCTATATTGACGTGCTGATCTAAGCAGTCAAACAAATAACCTTGCCGCTAGGTATATGGGCTATATGTGCGGTACATCCGCTCCCATAGCAAGCGATACACCATTACCAGTTCCCCTTCCCCACAGCTATGCAGTTGGAACCGAAACATCTTAGTGGTCTGCACGTCTGTCCTTAGATTTTCCCATTGGAAGTGGTGTGAGAAAGCTGCATGACTCATAAATTCCTGTACTTGTTTCAACGAGTCACCTCAAACCTGCTATAATCCTGCACTGTTCCCATCAATTTGTTTTTGGGAAGAGCACATTGTGGTTTATTTTACATGGGGCAAGTAAAAGTATAAGCACACATGTCAGTACTGCAAACACTGGGAACTAGTGATGTACTATGCATATCATTGACCATATTAATGAATATCATGGCCCCATGAGGCACACAGGTTTACCTTTACCCGGTCATCAAAAACAAAAAATTCACTATAAGCAAAAAAGTTTTATTAAAAAGGAAACGTTTTGTTATACTGAGTGACCAACATTACAACTTTTATAAATTCAAGTCCAGCAGTTGGTCCGAGCTCCAAGCATTAAGGAAAACTGCAACATGTCAATGCACCATAGTTGGCGATGAGAATGTACAAAAAAGGGTATACATTAATCACATCGTTAACAGTATGCTGCTCCTGGAGATTATCCATAAGCTATATAAAGCCAACATAGTCTCCGGAGAGCCGTTGCTTTGGGATCAGAACTTTGAGTCACTGTGCCCCCTTTGAAAACGCTCCTATGTTGGTCAGCTCAAAGTGGCATCTCATACACACAACTAGCCAGCAAAACTGGACCGCCAGGAGTTTCCCCATCGACTAGTCACTTCGGCCCAGAGTCCTGCACAGGTCCAGCCTACATATCCTATAACCATGACTAGTAAAACATAATCAACTTACTCTTAATCAAGTAGTAAATGTTTAAAGTGATACTTTTGAGACAATAAAATGGAACCCAAATTATGCCATAGAGTATTTATTTAGACTACTGTAGCATTTATCAACCGATTGGCATCTTTTGTTTGACCCAGAACAGGTCACCCATGTGGCCATGGGTGACCACGCAGGACTCCACTCTGGCCATCACCATCTGAAAATCATTTAACATTTAATCATTGGGATCAAGCTCAAGGTACACAACAGCACATGAATCATGAAATAGCATTTGGCCAACAGAAGTCTGAAGTAATTTGATGTTCCCAGTAAGTGTCCACAGCAGGGTTGCTAGCGGAACCCACTGGAATAAGTTTCCTTTATGGTCATATCCACAGCAAGATGGGAACCGAAAGTCCTAAATGCCTTGGTAAATGACCAATACAACGTAAACAGCCTCTGCATTAGTCTCGTGTAGTTTAATTAAGGGCACAAGTTCAGTGTACAGTTTAAATACCTAAAGGACAGCCGCTCTCGTCGGTTCCTTTTCATGGACTATTGAAGACTCCTCAATTCCTGTCGATGAAGCAGAAGTGTCAAACTACAGATCCAAAAGAGACCATTACAAGTTTCTATATATGCATGTCTAGTTTGTATCAACATGTAAACCAGGACTCCAAACACAAGCAACAAGGAGACCAACGATGCCAACTGCTGAGTTTCTCTCGCACCGACTTATGAACACACCAAGCCACGGCCAGACTGGCTGCAGATACCATGCAGTGCTTTATTGGAATAACAGAATTGATACAAAAACAAATTATAAACAATTCAACTCACCGGTACCATCTGACCATTTCCACATGACAAAAAGGGCATGTGGAGAGAAGGCCTAGAGAGAAGGATTTCAGTAATTTGATTAAACACAAGTTTGCAAGATGTTTAAATGTAGTTTCCCCTTAATTAGACATGTTCCAAATGGCCACACAACCACGAGGGGCAAGATATCAGATTTGACTATCTTCGCACAACAAAATAGCTGTTGAAATGCAGATGTAATGTCACAGCAAGTTTACCAGGACTCCAAGCACAGGCAGCTTTGTCGTCCAACGATGCCAAATACTGTGTTTCTCTTGCACCGACGTATGAACATACCAGCTGGAGAAACAACTGGCTGCAGATACCATGCAGTGCTTTTCTCAAGTTACTGCAAGAAAAACTAGGGCCTTTGCTCACCTTTAACATTAGTGGACCTCGTTGCCATGTGCCAGGAGACCTAAAGGCAAATAAAGCAGCATTTATACACAAGCGGTACACTACGCTATAAAAGCTCAACATGGAAACAAACTGACAAAGAAATCATAATTCACCATCTGTATACCATATATCCTGTAGTTTTATCCCACCTGGTAAATTATCGTCACCACATGGGTAAAGCAAACTACAGCTTTACTCTTTGAGGCATTTCCAACGATGCAGCTCTATTGTCGAGAGTCAATCGGGATAGGCCTCAGTACAGAGAAGGTAGAAAGTCACAAGCGCATAGAGTGACTCAAGAGCGTTCTTTACTTTTATTGAATACTTTGCATTCTGTAATTACCATGAAACTTCATGGACATTTATGGTGTGAGTGCTCCAAAAACTGCCTTAAGGGTGTTCCTCTACTCCACATTTCAGCCCGGGTCATCCAAGGGACCTGAGAAAAAAAAAAAAAACATCCCACTTTAGACACATTTGTCACATATATGAAAGCTACATTATATCTATGCCGTTCAGAAAAACAATTGTCATTCACAAGTTCAGAGCAGTTGAACTAGTTCAGCTAATCATTACGACACAGCATTCCTTTGACATACTTGATGAAACTTACCAACACATGGTGGCTTCGAGTGGACAACGCACACATGAACCTAAAGCAGCAAATGTATAAAATATAGTTATAATTCAGAAATCTTGACTGCGTTAGCAGAATTAAAAAGTACACAAGCCAATCTTGTGACTGTCAAATCTTCTTAGTAACACTGCTGTTGCTTGTCACAGCAGTGGGTTGCAGGAGATTGAATTAGTCTATGCACAGCAGCGTCAG
The DNA here is from genome assembly GCA_002895965.2 of Coryphaenoides rupestris. NCBI lineage: Eukaryota > Metazoa > Chordata > Actinopteri > Gadiformes > Macrouridae > Coryphaenoides > Coryphaenoides rupestris. Next base: position 539,908 of record PIJE02000079.1, on the reverse strand, counting down.
ATAAGCCCACTGACTCAGGGCCCAACTTGAGCCAAGCACAAAACCCAGTCAAACTAGAGCCAACGGGGAGTCAACATACCTTCCATTTCATCGTAAAGCGTCTGGGCGTCATCACTAAAATGTGCAATATTCTGAAAAGATTAAGGGCCAGTTATATACAGGTACAAAGACAGCTAAACAATGAACCAAGAATCGTACTGCACCATGTATCAGGCCTCATTGTCACATGAACGCAATGTAAGTGCTGCAGTGAAAGCTAAACCTGAACTCGTTCTAGCCAAGGAAGTGATGGGGCTTATCCAACGGGCATGGACAGTCCCACACCGCATGGCACTGCAACGCAATACAAATCACCTGAGATACAGAGGGAGGGTTACATTCATGGTAGGAGATGAGATGCTGTACAAGAAACTATCGATAAAGTGGCATCAAACGTTAAGCACGTAGACGATTACAAAGTATAGAATATAAAAGCCAGACATGCGTTCCACACACGCACTGCTTTAGGGCCACAGCATCGTGGGTAGCCAGCCATCGTAGCGTGAACGATACAGCATAGTACGTTTAATTTTTATAAAAGGAAAGTGGACTCGACCGCAGGGTTAAATGGAAGGGAAAGCAACCCGTATCAACCATTGGGCGACGGATCAGCGAGTTATCAGATTCAATAAGTAGCGTCACTTAACTAAGCAATCGCCACGTGGTGCCGAGTCTCTGGAGATGCCCACCACGTTGCAACACGACTACACAATACAATACAATGTACAGCGATATAATGAATTGAGGTCTGATTACATGCTAGTGAGAAATACAAAGGACATTCTACGATTAACGAGTAACACGCCGCTCACCGTTGATACGTGACTGCAGAGCGACCACCGCCGACGAGAAGAACGTCCTGTGAGTCGGCGTAGAATATATAGCGTGAACTACGACACTTTTACCCTTTTACGGCAACACGTATTCCGGTCAGCGAGATTTCTTTTCCTAGGATGGTAACGGAACCATCCTAGGAACTCGTTTCATTGGTCGCCCCACCACGCCCCGAACTCATTTCATTGGTCGGAGTTGACCCATATTTTATATTTTATATTTTATATTTTATATTTTATATTTTATATTTTATATTTTATATTTTATATTTTATATTTTATATTTTATATTTTACAGTCTATCTACGCTGTGTTGTTAGGGTTGCTGTTGAAACTATTAGCCAACATTAAACCCGTTGTGTCTTTGAGGTTATATAAATGTATATAAATGTGTAATATAAATGAAAACGGAAATAGAGTCGTTTTCCCGTTTTTATTGTTTTATTCAAAAAACGAAAAACGAGAACCAGAGAATCAGGGGATTTTGCTGATGCCCTGGCGGCATCTGAGTGCCCACAGTCGGGTTTCCTCGCGTATCGACCCACCCCTGGAGAACCAGAAAACCAGGGGGAGATTTCGACTGCTTATGCGGGCTATGGGGAGCCCATCAGCGGGCTTAACATGTCCCACAGACCCTGGAACCTCCTGCAATTCACAACATATATTTGACTCTGTTTCCCAGATAACAACGAACAGAAAAGCCATTAAGCCCTCTCAGATAATCGGGAAATTACTTTGTCATCAATTGTATGTACATTTTTGATGACAAAGTAATTTACTTTCTCCATCTCCAGAAGCCAGCCTGGGTCTTTGGGGGGTCTGTGGGACAAAGCCAAGCCGCTGACATTAAAACCTCCCACTTGTTCTCTGGGCTTCTATTTTGATATACAATTTTAATAATACCACCACCATTCCTATTAGCCTACATTTTATTATTATTAGCCTACATTAGGAATAATAATGTAATAATACTTCAATATAATACTAATACAGCAACAGAATACAATTTTCACAGTACACATTTATTGACAATTAAACCACAATAAAAATTATTAATTTCCATAATTTTAACAAAATTAGAACAAAATGCTACGAACATACAAAAAACTATACCGGTGCTAAAAGGTGTGGGAGGTCCACATTAGACAACATCACATCAACAGTTGGAATGGAATGAGGTGCACTTTTCCTGCACTGCTGTGTGTTTGCACATGGACGCTCCTTCCTTGAACACTTTGGAGGTCGCCCAGGTATCACTGCTCGTCTTGGTTGTACGCCAATCATTTTTGAATACTGCAGTTATTTGGATTTCACCTGTGGTGCCTTTCCAAACCAATGCAGAGCTGACGTGAGGGAGCTATCATTCATTTTGTTGTAGTTTACCAGAAAGGTGCGAATCGGTGTTGTGAAACACCAATAAAACTTAAGCAAAGTATTTTAAGTATTTCAAAGTAGGCTATGTAGGTCAAAAGACAATGCTGGCAAATCAAGTAGGCCTATTAATCATATTTTTTACTTTTCAAAGTTGCACAATGTTTATTATTTGTCATGGAATTGACCAACACTTGAGGCTGTTCCCATCCAGAAAAACTAGTGCTAGGCAAAAGGGTTTGCAGGAGATGAAGCCCAGATGTAATTGTGGATTGGCTCTCTGATGTTGTTATGAGCACCCCCAATGGCAATCCTCCAGCAGTGGAGTGGGTGAGAAGGAGAAATATCCGGTGATTCTGGCAGTCACAACTTCCAGATGAATCCATAAAGATGATTTCTCCACTCTCTCTCAATATTGTGTGCAGCCTTTTCAGCCTTTTCATGACTGGGGTACATATGGCAATGACCGTATTGGGTTTTTCCATTTTGGCACTGGTATCTCCTTGCACCATGTTGTACTGGTCAAGTCTATCCTTGAGATTTACCAGCATCTCCTCTCCTGATGGTGAACCATATGCTCTCTGGAAAAGCTTGTCGTAAAGCCTGCAAAAAAAGATAAAGAAACAAAAAAACAAAACACATAAACCAGGATCAGACATAACTTAAGATATCGTACAGTACCCACTACCCCATACAATTGACCTGTAGTAGTAATAATAATAATAATTAGTTTGAACATCCAATGGCCATTTATATAAGTAAATGTTATATAGATGTATGTTTATATTGCACTTTTCCAACACTGAAATGACTTGTTACTCACTTGTAAAAAAAAACCTGAACGTCAGCACACGACAGTTGGTGGTTGTGCTCATATCTGAGATTAACATTCAACATGTAGCCAACCTATGAGGATCCCCAGACATAAACAAGAAACAAGAATACTTCATTAGTAATCACAGTTCCCAAACGTTTTCCAAGCGTTTGAAACCATTCAGTGCTCAGTGTGCCTACAGAACTGCTCATCGCTCAATTAGTGTAGGTTTTTTGGGCTATTGGACTACTGGACTGTTATCAGACTTTTTGGTCCATTGGACCATTGGACTGATGGACTATTATTGGATTTATAGTTACACTAAACTTACAGTATTGGATTATCTGTCTATTGTTGGATTATTGGATTTGCACTATTGGATTACTTTTCTTTCGGACGATTTTTTTCTGGACTATTGGCCTATTGTATTAATGTACGATTATTGGACTTACAATCTGTAACGTCGAAGATATTGAATATCGCCACTAGGGGCGCACCTCATTGTATAAACCTCTTACCAAGTTAAGTTTTGTTTTGCGTCACTTCCAACTGTATAACTAGTGGAGAGCACGCGGTCTCTCTACAGTGGCGAGAGGGAGTGGGGTGTACAGTCGCTGGGTGCGTTCTATCATTATATGCATAAATCTTGTGCTATTCGCTTTCTGTGTGTGTTGGACACCTGACTTGTACCGTTGGACCCATTCTTAATAAATGGTCTCACTGAGTTGCATCGTGTCATCTGCCATTGCTGTCCTGAGCATACACCTGGCCTACACCACCCCACCTACCTTCTTACAAATCACACTCGACAAACACAATTGGATTATTATTGTACTTTATCATCACATGTTGCTGCCACTATCTACTCGTTACCATTTTTATGCTAGGATAAGAATACTACTGTACTGCACGCAGACACTTTTAAAACATTTGTGCAACAGCCTGAGTATTACTACTGTAAATCAATGCAATAGAGGCTTCTTAATTTGCACCGCTGGTTTAATGGATCACTGTGTGTCTCCTTTCCATGTGTCTCTGGAACAACCGTATATCCCCCAGTATATGCGCAAGCGCATTAGACTACCGTATATGACATCTCCCCCTCTTTTGAGTGTTATGTCAATAACATAAAAGGAACACTTTAACTGAAAATGGCTATTCAAACAGCACATAGCATAAACCAAGATTAACTCAAATGGAGACATTTCAACAACACTGGTCTCTCAACTCAACCAACAAGTAAACATTAACACATCAATGTCAGTACAACTTTTCTTTTCTCTTCTCCCCCCCCCCCCCAAAGGCCATATGATCTGCACTCATCTACAGGTCAAGCCTGTCGACTTGCTTGCACACCCGTCCAGATCTGGTCACAGTCTGACCAGGTAGAGGGGTTGTGGGTGTAGCCACACTCTGACTGACAGGAACAGTCTCTAACATGGTGGCTCCATCACAGTGTGTGTCTGTCCCTGTGATCTCCCCGTGCGCTGCTGGGATGGGCTGGGGAAACGGCCCTGGTTGGAGGTGACGGCGGTTCCGCCGCAGCTCTGCTCCATGCTGCATCCTGATGACGAAGGATCTCGGGGTGGTGCTCTCGCTTGAGATCACCGCTGGCAAAGACCATGACTTTTCATGGTCCAACTTGGAGAATACAACATCTCCTGGTCGCAGGGCAGGTAAGGGCCTGGCTCCATGATGGCGGTTGAAGTAGTGAGCCTGTTTAGCCTTTTCCCTCTCGTCCCTCTCTTTCACAGCTGTCCTGCTGGGCCATTTGGGTAGGAGGTTTTTCTCCAGAGTGGCGAGTGTGGTTCTGATTTTCCTCCCCATCAACAGCTCGGCTGGACTGAAGCCTGTGGTGGAGCAGGGAGTGGACCTATAACTCATCAGAGCCATCACAGGATCTTCTTGCTTGAGAATTTTCTTTGCCGTCTGTACGGCTCTCTCTGTGTGCCCATTGCCCTGTGGGTGGTGAGGGCTGGACGTGCAGTGCTTGAAGTCGAGCTGCCTCGCGCACTCCTTGAACTACTTATCGCTCACCACCTCATCTGGAATGCCAAACCTGGTGAAGACTGTTTTCAGTCTTTGGATAACTTGTGCACTCGTTGTCGAGGGCAGCTGCAGTATCTCTAGAAACCTGGAGTAATAATCTGAGATTACCAGGTAGTTGTGGTGGTTGTGCTCACAAAGGTCCATTGCAATTCTCTTCCAGGGTCGCTCCGGAAGCGGTGTGGAGATGAGAGGTTCCTTTTGTTGCGTTCTTTTCAGTTCACAACACACCTGACATGACGTCACGAGCTTGTTTATCTCCATAGAGAGTCTCACCTCTCATTGGCCTTGGCACGACAATCCTGCTTCCTCTGAGGACAAGGCCATTGTGTTCTGATAGCTCTGATTTCACTTGGACGTACTCTCTCGCATCCACGGGCACATTGCTTAAGTGTTCAGGCCATCCTTTCTTAATGAGCTTCACAACTGACAGCAGTTCGGCGTCGGCTGCTGTCGCCATTCTGATTTCATCCAGCTTGCTTGTAGACGCAGGGATCCCCTCTACTACACTAGCCACGTAGCATGCCACCTCACTGTGTGTGTCTGTCTCTGCGCACGTGCTGGCCAGTGGACTGCGTGACAGGGTGTCCGCGACGACCAGAGTTTTCCCTGGAGCATACTCTGCCACTGGATTGAATCTCATGAGCCTCATGAGGAGACGCTGACATCGTATAGGTACATTGTCCAGGCTGCGGCTGTTAATGAGAGGCACTAGCGGCTTGTGGTCAGTGATTAGCTTGAACTGCTCCAGGCCATTGAGATATCTGTCGAACCTCTCGCATGCCCACACACCAGCCAGACTTTCCTTTTCTATTTGAGCGTAGCGTGTTTCTGCTTCAGTGAGGCGTCTGGAGCAATATGCCACAGGTTTCCATTGCTCACCGTGGAGCTGAAGGAGTACACCCCCCAATCCATAACTACTTGCGTCCGCTGACACAGCCGTGAGCTTGCTCAAGTCATAGAAAGCGAGTACTGGTGCAGTTGTCAACAGCTCCTTGATGTGTTCAAACGCCGTTTGTTGTGCGTGGCTCCATGTCCATGTATTCTTGTCCTTCAGGACCTCGTACAGCGGCTGTCCTACCGTTGAGAGAGTTCGGGGATGTATCTTCCTAGATAATTCACCATTCCCAGTATCCTTCTCAACTCTTGCATGTCTGCTGGTGGTGACAGCTGCCGAATAGCTTCCACTTTGTCGGGGTCAGGCCGGATCCCGGTCAATAAGATGCCCGAGGAACCGCAGCTGACTCTGCCTGATGGAGCACTTCTCACGATTGAGCTTCAGACCAGCTGTCTCTATGCACTGCATTACCTTCTCCAGTCGACCGTGATGCTCCTCCTCTGTGGCCCCATAGACCAGAATGTCGTCCATGAAGACCTCGACACCCTCCAGCCCCTGCAGGGTCTCCATCATCTTCCTCTGGAAGATTTCCGGTGCGCTCGTTATTCCGAACGGTAGCACAACAGCATAGATGATGACGCTGGCCACCACAGATTGATAGAATATCTGCAGCATGGTTTTGCAGACGTTGAAATATCTGAGTCTCCGTAGGAAATACAGGCGACTCTGACCTTTCTTATACAGGGCCTCTGTGTTTTTAGACCAGTCCAATTTATTGTCTATGTGAACACCCAGGTACTTATATTCCTCGACAATGTCCACCTCGGTCCCCCTGATGCTGACCGGTTTCGGGTGAGTCGGTTGCTTGATTTGTACTTGATTTGTTTAGAAGAATACTGCAGAAGCGAACTGGGAGTAAGCATTCCATTGTACTTGTTGCAAATGGCAGCAAAGAAATCTTGAATCTTGAATGTTCTACCAGTCAGTTGTGGCAAGTGTCATATTTTATGCAGCAGTGTGCTCAGACACCAGCATAAAAGCAGCTGATGTCAGCCGAATTCAGAAACTGGTGAGGAAGGCAGGGTCGTATGGATCCGTGTGGATTCTGCAAGTGTGATATGTTGTGAGATGTGAGATGCTGGAGGGCTGTTATAGAAAATACAGAGCATTATACCCCATGTACTGTACAAATACACTTGTGAAGAAGAGCATCTATGACAGACTAACCCTTCCTTACACTAACTTTTTTATTATCATCTCAATTCTATCCGTTTAGGTCGTTATCAGGTCCTGTTAATACTTTAATTTTAACTAGTATGCTATATCTCTTAGGCCTTTTTGTGGATAACACTGTTTTAAGTTGACCAGTGCTGTATTTCTTAGCTGTTCTTGTTGATGAGTTGGTAGAGCCATTTTCTTAAGAAGAAGAACAACAACTTTATTAATCCACACTTGTCTGGTCACAAACACAGCATGCAGGAAGTGGTGACCGCCAAACACACACGCAGGGAGGGTGGCCTGTGGAAATGATGTCTCTGCATTTGACTCATCCTGTTATGCTGCCCCTCCAGGGGCAGCCACCCACGACAGCGCCCGGGGACCATCAGCTCCAGATTTTATGTCCATATCTTGGTCAGGGACAGGACCGGAGAAGCGATTCTTCACATGTTTTTTCATTGGGGTTCTTACTGTGGAAGGAGACCCCACGGAGCACATGCAAACTCCACACAGAAAGGCCGGGAGATCACCCACCTGGGCACCCCACAGTTAATAGCACCCCAGGTGGGAATCGATCCCAGGACCTTCTTCCTGTGAGGCAGCAGTGCAAGCACTGTGCCACCGTGCCCCACAAAGCTAATCCTGTAGCAGTGTTGATAGAGCTATTTATCTTAAACTAACCTATTGCAGTGTTGGTTTTACTGTTGTAGTAGAGGATACTTGAAGCTAATCTTGTAGCAGTGTTGGTAGAACTATTTTTCGTAAACTAACTGTTGGGAGTTGTGGATGTATTAATCTTGTGGGCCAGTAACTTTCCACTCTGCCGTTTGGCCTACGTGACTAGTTAGCTGTTTGGCCTACGTGACTAGTTAGCTGTTTGGCCTACGTGACTAGTTAGCTTCACTCTTATCTGTTGACCCTGGGAGGCCTCTGAGATGCACTCGCTGGTGTTGTTGTCGTCGAGTGTTGTCGTCGAACGTGGGAACGTGTTGCCTCTTTTGTCTGGATTGGCTGTCTGGCAGGTGGGAACAGGAGCGTCTCAACGTGAGGCCGTGGTATACCTGCTTCACAAGTTAACTGTCTGTCTGTCTGTTACATATCCACGTGGGGCCTGGTGTCCTTGCCTCTCTGGATTGGCTGTCTGGGGGGTGGGGATGGAAGGGTCTCCATGTAAGGCCTTGTTGTCCCTGCTCCCTGATTGTTCTTCTTGAGCCGCTGTTGATGCTGGCCTGTATGCCTCTTGCAATCACGTTCTGCACTTACTAGCATATTCACTGTGAGAAGTGCTCTGGTCACTTGGCATCAAGCCAAACATAATGTCCACAGGTAACTGGGGGTTTCTACCATAGAAGAAGAGGAGGTAGTATAGCGGTCAGCCCATCACTTCGCTGCATGTACAGTTGTACGCATGCACAACTTTGGCTAAAGAACTCTTTTTGGGGCGCTCCTCAAGTGTGCGACCCAGCAGTCTACCTTGGCGTTTTTGGTGTGTTTAGTGCTTAAAAACAGTTTTTAAAGCTCTGTTTCTAAGTTATTAATTGTTTTAATGTTGTGTGCGTGAGAGGAACTGTCAGTGCTTCAAGAATGCGGACTGTGGGGACTTACTTAGAGCTTTTGGTATTGTTCAGCGTGTCAGCGCTGCTTTTTGCCATTTTCACCTGTCACACTGTGGATGGACATGGTGTGTCGGGGAAACTCGCTCTCAGCCGGGAGCTTCTCCTCTCCTTGCAGGCTTCAAAAGCCGGAGAGGTACCAGCGGACATCCCGACGGTGCTTTGCAGGCCGGTTAAGAGGTCAGAAGCCCGGAAAAGAGGAAGAAGAGTACTGTAAAACCGTTGTGGTTAGAGAAAGCATATGTACTAAAGATGTGGAATTGTTGACTATTTTTTATCTGCCGCGTGAATTTCAGCAGCTGTTTTACACATTAGTGTACAGACACCCGCGTGCCAATGCATCAGCTGCTGTTCAGCTGATTGCTGACGTCACATGCAGACTGGATTCTATTTGCCCAGATGCTCCTAAATTTGGGATTTTAATCATTGTAAACTGGATAAAACGCAGAGGATCTATGAACAATATGTAACTTGTTCTACAACAACACCATAATTGATCTCTGCTATGGCTCAGTGGGCGGAGCTTATACATCTCTGCCCATGCCTTCATTTGGTGCTTCTTATCATAAAAGTGTTTTTCTCATGCCAATGTGCAAACCCTGCTTCAGACGCCTTAAGCCTGAGGAAAAATCTGTTAAAATCTGGTCAGAAGCCAGAGGTTAAGGTGGAAATAAAGAGGGCAAAACTGAGGTATAAGAATAAAATTGAAAATCAGTTTACTAGTGGTGACCTCAGAGCAGCTTGGAAGGGGATAAAATCCATGGCATCGATTAATCAATCTCCCTGCCAGAACTGGCAAGTGCATTTAATTCATTTTTTTCTCGTTGGGAGAAGTCTGATTTTTTGAATGATATCTCCACGCTAAAATAGTCTCTTGTTTTAAGCAAGGATTTAGTGTTTGACCAAGAAACTGTCAAAAATGTATTTAAAAAGGTGAACATAAGGTAAGCTGCTGGCCCTGACTCAATCTGTGGACGTACACTGCGTCACTGTGCTGACCAGCTCAGTGAAGTGTTCACTAATCTTTTTCAGATGTGTGCTGAAGGTGGCCAGATACCCTCTATTTGGAAAACATCCACAATCATTCCTGTGCTGAAGTCTAACAGACCGAGAGAGCTAAATGACTTTAGACCAGTAGCTCTTACATCTCTCGTTATGAAATCCCTTGAAAAGATACTTAAAGAGGAACTGGTCTGCTTGATTGATGGCAAACTTGACCCTTTGCAATTTGCTTATCAAGCTGGGAAAGGTGTGGATGATGCTAAGCTTTTTATTTTAGATCGTGCCTGTAAGCACATTGAAAAACCCAAATCCCATGCGAGACTTTTATTTGCCGACTTTTCTTCAGCTTTTAATAAGATGCAGCCTCATATTTTAATTGAAAGACTATCCGCCAATTTTAAAGTGCCCAGTCAGATTTTATTGTTGCTTTTAAACTTTTTAACTGACAGAATCTAGCGGGTTTTTGTGAATGGTCACATGTCTGAAGCCATCATGTCAAGCACAGGTTCCCCACAGGGCTGTGTCCTTTCCCCCTTGCTTTTTATCTTGTATACAGATAGCTGCAGATCTGCTGAACAGGGCAGCTATCTGGTAAAATTTTCAGATGACACTGCTCTGCTGTCACTTCTCCAAGGCTCAGAGGAAGGCCATGGTAGTGCTTTATCAGCATTTGTAAGATGGTGTGATGATAGTTATTTGGACCTAAATGTCACAAAAACCAAGGAACTGATCATTGATTTTAGAACGACCTCTCCTGAGCCTGAGGCCTGCACCATTCATGGAGAAACAGTCGAAATTGTGGACACGTACAAATATCTTGGAACTGTGTTTGACCCTGACCTGAAGTTTGCGGAGAACACAGAGACAATAGTTAAACGAGGCCAACAAAGGATCCATTTGATGCGGAGGCTGAAGTTTTTTAATGTCTCAGAGAGCATTTTATGTACTTTTTATCATTCTTTTATTGAAAGTCTTTTAACTTTTTCTTTTGTCTGTTGGTTTGATGGACTGTCTGTCAGGGACAGAAACAGCTCCAACTGCTCCAGGATTATTGGTGTCCCGCTGAAGGACTTGGGCTCTCTGTGGAAGGAACGGGTGATCCAAAAAGCAAATAGAATAATAGACCAACCAAATCACAGTCTTTCTGCTGACTTTTCTTTAATGCCCTCTGGACGGCGGTATCTCGCCCCACTGAGGAGGACAAACAGATATTCAAACTCCTTCATTCCTTCAGCGATTAGACTGCTGAATGCGGTCAACTGTAACTGACTGCAGTTTAAGATGGTTGCATATTCTCTTTTATCGACTTATCTACTTATTCTTATTTACTTGCTGTTTATTCATGGGCCCCCATTTCTGTTGATATGTTGCAACTGACATGTGAATGTGGCTGTATGACTATGTGTTCACCTGCCTGGTAGCTGTAGACTGAATTGCCCTCCGGGGATTAATAAAGTTGTCTGAATCTGAATCTGAATCTTTCAGTCTGACTTGGCTTCCTCAGTCAGGTTTCTCAGCATGAAAAGGAGTTTATGATTGAATCTTTCAGCCTGACCGTTTCCAGCTGGGTGATAAGGTGTTGTGTGGGAGCCTTGGATGCCGCAGTATTCTTCCAGCTTGGAAAACAGCTTATTCTCGAACTTCCTGCCTTGGCTGTGATGCAACTTGGCAGGAAATCCAAACTTGAGCATAAAGTCTCCAAAGATCTTTTCAGCTGCGGCCTTTGCTGATTTATTGCTACATGCATATGCCTGAGTAAATCGCATAAAATGGTATATTACTACTGAAATGTATTCATACACCCCTTTACAGTTTTCCAGATGCAGATAGTTGATTGAGACAGATGTTATTACCTCTGTCCCCATTTCCTGTGAGCATGTGTCGATGTACTGGTCTATGTCGAGTGGCATTTGCAACAGGCCATCAGCGTCTCCATTGACTTTCCCATGCCGATACTTGATTGAGAAGTTGAAGTCTGCTAACTCAGCAATCCACCGGTGTGTTATGGCATTAAGCTTTGCTGCGGTTGAAAGGTACGTTAATGGATTACTGTCAGTGTAGACAACGAATGAGGGCGCATAAGGCAGGTACTCCTGAAATCTTTCACAGATTGCCCACTTCATCGCTAAAACCCTGATGGTATGCCTTGCCCTGGTCCAGCACTGAGAACCATTTACTCCCGCTCAAACTGTTTAACATGTCTGTTACGTCTGGTCGTTCACAGACAGACTGTTCGGTTAGGGACTGTTCACGACAGTCCACGCTCTCGCTTTACGGACTGTCGGTTCCGCTTCACGTGTTCTGGGTTCTGATGTATGTGGTGGTAAAATAAATGGAGAAGCACAATCTCCGACTTGAGATGTGGCAGTCGACTCCGTCATTCTACGGACATAACAATGTCTTGCACTCGAGGGATGGGGTGACGGTCAGGAATGGATTTTGGGTTCAGCTCACGATAATTCAAGTAAGTAAGTAAACAGGCAGTGTCATTTCTCTTTTTTCCTTTAACAGGTAAATAACAGGTAAGGAATCAATAAATACTTATTTGTATTGGAACTAAGCAACAATATTGTATAAACCATCAGCCATTTGTCTCTTATATTGGTTATATTTTGTATTCCTTCTCATAGACAATAAGTGAGGAAATTAACATAAAAAATGCTTTAGTAATGATTCACACACAAAACAGAGTAAAAGTTAACCACAAACATTACATTAACAACCTCATACTTTTTATATGCATCTTACTGCGCATTACACAAAGTGCACACTAGACACGATGCTTTCTCTCTTGCAGCTTCATTAAGAATGAGGCATCGTGGCCGGTAGCTCTCCCTGCTGACCACTGCAGGCATGACTAATCAATCCATGGTGTAATCTCACAAAAAGGCTCAACAAGTTGATAATAGGTACTCCTATGGCAGGATGGTATCCTAATAATGTCAGGTAGCAGTAAAGGCAAGAACAGGGAAGGACCCAAACGCAGGCAGCAAAGTAACGAAGATGGTTTTAATTAAAAAATGCTGGTACAGGAACAGGCACTCACAGGTAAAAACTCAGACCACGTGTAAAGACAACAAGACGACCAAGCACACAAGACAGGGGCAGGTTAAATAGGGAGACTAACAAGGGAAGTGAATAATGAGGGAAATCAAAACAGCTGAGACAAAATGGCCGACAGATAAAACAATGAATGAACAGATACAATAAAACACCAGAACATGAAACTACAAAACAATAAACTACAAATACAAATCACACACCAGGAACAAGACAAACTGACAAGTGGGGGCACAGACACAACACCGAAGTACGAAGTCCAGCAGGGGGGTGCAAGAAAGTCCAAAACATAACTCAAGCTTGAGGGGGACAGAGGCAGACTAGGGAAATACTTTTTCAAAGTTTTTAACTCTTTTAATCTTTTATTTACGTTTTTGCCTCACAGGACTTACGCATTTATAGCCATGACCTATTTATAAATTAATTCACTTTTGTTATGACAATTTGTATTGCCTATTAAATGATATGAATGTTTAAGCTTCCTAATAAAACCAACCTATCACATACACAGACTATTAGCGATGAGTATGGGGACTGGGATTTTCGAATCCATCCTCTATTCAGTAGGTCTTCTAAATACTCTTTTACCTCCTTAGCACCTGTTTAACTTTCTCCTGCTGGTCGGGAGTGCTGGTGGTGCTGACAGTATTTTTATCATCACTGGAAGTTTTGGCTGTGTTTCCACTAGCACTGGTGGCTTCAGCTGACTTTTCACTCACATTGGCTGGTCTTACATCTACGGGATAAATGGCCTTGACTTGCTGCACTGTGCAAGGGGCGAGAGTAATGTCATGGTTGCTGTCATTATTGACAGGGATAGCCATCCTAGACCAATTCCCCTGCTGGCAGATGACTGTTTCAGTAATGTTCACCCCCTCTGGACACTTTGGAATCTCCTCTGGTTCTCCTCTGGTTCGAAGAGGACTTCCTTTTTCACACTACATTTAACCTCCCTGGTCTGGCCTGCTGGAATCACAGTCGTTAGTTTTCCAACCTTTACCACGCCATCCTTGCCTTTCTGGTCACAGCTCTGCACTATGTGGATCAGCACATCTGCTTTTTCACAGTCAATTGAGAAAGCTTCTCTTACCACAGAGGGTGTCACTTCTGGGTGCTGCTCCATTCCAATCATCACCAGACGCTCACATTGTAGCCAATAATTGGTGGCTCTGCTACTCCTAGCTCATTAGAGACGAGCACTGGCATGATTAGTTCTGGCTGTGGGTCTTCAGCTCGACCCAGCCTGTGAATAGTATGGGTGTCTGATTTGCTACTTTGCCAAAAAGGGTTTCATTCTCACCCAGGAATTCACCCGTGCTCCGTAACTGGTTATGTGGGAGGCAAGACCTTCTCCAGTTTTCGCTGATGATCGTGACCTATGAACCAGTATCCCACAGTGCTTGTGTTGCCACTCCATCGAAGAAACAGTCCACCATGCACTTCTTCCCGATGAGCGCTTTCAGTTTGGCCTGGCGACATAATGAGAGATGGCTAGCATAGGTGACACCCACAGTCTCTTTAGCATTACCACTTTTCTCCAACTCCATCTCCAGCTGCCTGATTCGATCAAAAAGAAGCTCATGCACCCAATCATCCAGTTTGGTTTGGCGAGGAGCTAATGCTTTTGGGGTTGTGGCAGTCTGCGTTGCCACTTTAATGCTGTCAGATTTCCCTGCCAGCCTCCTTTGTTCTCTACAGCCCCTTGAGAAATGCCCTGACTGTCCACACTTGAAACAGCGCTCACACTGGTCACCCGTTCCCTGCTCCTGACACACTTTACATCCTCTCCTAGCACTCATGAATGGGCCCTTGAGGGTAATCTAGGCATTTCTGTATTTCACCCATTTTGTCTCTCAACAGCCTGAATGTTTAATATAGCTCTGATTCTCTTGAACCGATGGCAGCAGGTGTTTTACGGCTCTTAGGCTTCACCACTTCAGCTGACGGCTCGTGGACCCCTCCTTCAGATGCACACTGACCCTGCTGACTAGATTGTATTTCTGTCTGTAGTTCATTTACTTTTGAACAGAACATTGCTGCTTGTGTTCTTCTTTTGCCTAGATTGTCTTTCTGATTCAACACTAGCTGCTTCATTCAGCTTGTCGATGAGTATTTAATCTGTCACTCTCTGATCATCTAGGTAAGGCTTAAGCTGAATCTTGATTTGGTCACTTAACAGTCCAGTACTAACGGACCTCAATATTTCTTTCTGGATGAGCTCAGGACTGTAGTATTCATCTGACCCTACATCTCTTGAAGCAAGTAACAGCCTCTCCTTTAACTCGATTGCTTTAAAGAGGAAGTTTTGAGGAGACTCATGATTGTCTTACTAGTCTGTGGTAAATATCTGTAGGGCTGTCCTCTTTGAAGTGTCTCTTTAATATTGCCTTTAACTGGGGGAGGGTAAAGTCACGTTTTATCTCAAGCATATCACAAAGACTCAAACCGGTGCTGATTGACTTGACAACAACTTCCTCTATTCAGGCCTCTGGCAATTTGATACATCAGATTTGTATATGAGAGTTTGACATTCTGTCCTTTTTCCACAGTTTGGCCAGAGATCTTGAATTCCCCTTAGGCTTCCCTCCGGAAGCCTATTCTCAGCTGTAGGGAACACATGTTGTGCAGCTGATGCTTGACTGGGAGATGCACTGTTCAGTGCAGAGGTTGACTGTTACGCTGGAGCTGTGAGAATTCTTCTGCTAAACTCATTTCAGCTTCAACTTCAACTCCTTTCTGACTGTTTTGTGCTGTGCTGCTTTTCTTCACTATTAATGTTTACAGTGTTTACAATCATTTGCTCGACTGATTTCAGCATTGTGCTTAGATACTGCTTTGAAACATCCTCCTCTTCATCATCTATCACATTGTCCATGGATTCTGTAATTAATTTAATTAATACTCGCCTTTTGATGACTTGTTGGCTTGGGATTTTAGCTTTGACACATACCTCCTTGAGCTGGTTTGGTTGCAAAAGCCATAGTTTCTGAGAAATAGTCTCTGCCAGCTCCTCCATGTCCATTGTGTTTGCTCCCACGTTCTTGTCACACTGAGCATGACGTTAATTATCCCAGCGGTGCCTCCAATATTTGTTGCACACTTGGACACAAACGCCTCACAAACTCCACATTGAAATTTGTCAGGACTAAATGGTGGAGTCCTACTGCACATGTAAAGCAGGGTGAGTACGTTAGTGATGTGTTTACAATGAAAATAAGCCTAAGATCTGCTAACTACTAGCTACAATGGGCTAATCACCTAGCTATGCTAATCACACGATGGCACGGTAACAATCTGGTCCTAGCGAAAAAAACATTTCACTGCTCAATGTACCTGTACACTGAAATAGGTGACAAACCTTTGAATTTTAACTAATGAGCTAGCTTTGTAGCTTTTTGTGTCGGCGCTGCTGTAAATTGATGTGTGGAGTTGCTATCAACCATTTGATTGTTGCACTTGTGAACTTTCAGTGTTTTAAGTACATCATAAAAACCACTGCGTTCAGTAATTGCCTTATCAGATACAGCACCTGTAAATACCTCGGACACAAAAATGACAGAACCACTTAGATCACATCCAATCAATGCTTTGAGGGTTGTGCTTGACTTAGTCACTATAAAGCTGACTCTGTAAAGCCAGTGCAGATGGCACCTGGGTCTTACATTCACTACCATCAATAATGACTAAAGTAGAAGGAAATTATTTTCTAAAGTTTTCATGCATGTTTTTAATAATAATGTCTCTATGAGGCCATATGTAGTTAAAATAGATAAGCTCTATCCATGTATCAAAAAGCTTGTTTGTGGGACATCATGGGCGTGGTCTTAAGAAATCAGGCAATCTTATTGGTTATTATTCTCCGCGTGACTGACACTGTGGAAAGTTCCATTGATTTTAGTTTAGATAATTCCATTACTTGTTATTCCTTCAAAACACAGTACACGCAATCCGCGCGCATTACAATAACGTGGCTGCCTTCTGCAGACAGCGGAGGTCCTTAATTGACGTCTCAACTAAAAGACCCCTTAGCTGCCCCGACGTGCCTGTGTGAGCTCTCCTTAAGTTAACCTACTAAACTTAGTTGTTGTTGTGAATGAACCTTGTAACGAAGGTCGGTGGGGTGGTGTAGGCCAGGTGGGTGCTCCGGACAGCAACGGCAGACAACACAATGCAACCAGTTAGACCATTTATTAAGAACGGGTCCAACGGTACAGGTCTCCAACACACAAGGACGGAATAATATAAAATACATGCATAATATAAAGGTAAGGCACCTGACGTACACCTCACTCCCCTTCGCCACTGTGGAGAGACCGCGTGCTCTCTCCTAGTTATACCGTCGGAAGTGACGCAAATGAAACCTAACTAGGCAAGCGCTGTACAACAAGAGGTGCGCCCCTAGTTGCACTATTCATTGTTTTTGACCGTTAAAACCTGTCACATTACGTATGAGATAATGAACCTAAATTGTTAAATAATACATAACTATAATAAATGACAATGGGGGTTGCGGCAACCACGTAGAGTCAGAGGTGGGACGCATAGAAAACTACGGACACACAGTCTGTTTAGGCTCCACACGCGGCACGTTTATTCCAGCCAACCGGAGATATAACGTAGGCAATCATCCAAACAAAATATATAGACAGGAGTCCTCCCACTTCGGGACTCCTCTTCCCGGGTAGCCGTGCTCCGCGGGGTAGGTCTTTAGGCCTGGCCGTGGGCATAAAACATAGACACGGTTAGTCCTCAGCAATCGCATACATGTCTGCGCATTCCTCCCCCTTAGAGGAAACCCCGCAGCCTTTATAGCCCGGTTCCTCCTGATTGTCTCATGTCCGTCAGCTGTCTCGACCTGGCCCTCTGATGAGCCACGTGGTGACAGCTGTGTTCCCTGTGGCTCGGGAGGGAGGGGCCGAAGAGTCGGTAAACTCCGCCCACTACCTGGCCATGAGGCGACTTGGATCGCTGTCCCTGGTGCTGATCCTCTCCGGGGTTGCCACAGGGTGTACTGAAATAATATATACAACATTAATGTGGGTCCCATACTGTATATGTATGTATGTATGTATGTACAGTATGTATGTATGTATGGATGTATTTCTGTATTTATGCATGTATATATACAGTATATATATATGTATATGTATGTGTGTGTAAATATGTGTATATATATACAGTATGTGTATATTTCCAATGCGCATATATATAGTAGCAGTCAGTGGTTGACTGGGCCACACTGATGACGCAGAAGTGGGATATGGAGCGAATGGAAGAAGAGCGCCGCAAGCTCGGAGATGCGATGCGGGAGCATGACCGGCTTGCGGGTCACTCTTCGTCGCCAGGGGGTGTACAGGGCCCAGGTTAAGCTGCCACAGTACGGTGGGGCTATGCTGTGGGAGCCATACCTCGGCCAGGTAGTGCAGTATAGCCGCTGGGAGGACGATGAGGCTGCTGTACACCTGGCCCTGGCCTTGGAGGGGCCAGCGGCGCAGGTTCTACTCGACCTGGCTCCAGTGGACCGGACCAGCTTTGAGAACTCATCACAGCACTGGAGAGATGCTTCGGTCAGTGCCTATCCGCCGAGGAGAGTAGGGAGCATCTGGCCAGTTGCTGTCGGCAGGATGGGGAGCGTCTGGGTGCCCTTTCTGCGGACGTGTGGCTCCACACCCGATGTGGCTATTCCCAGTTCACCCCAGCTGACCAGGAGGACCGGGCCTTGTACTCCTTCCTGCGTGCGCTGTCCCAAGAAGACCTGCGGCAGCACGTGACGCTGGCTGCACCCCGGTCGCTGGACAACACTCTACAGGAGGCAGAGCGGCCGGAGGCGATCTTCCTCAGCCGAGCCGAGCAGTGGTGAGCATAAACACGGTGAAATAAACCAAAGACCCAACTGTTACCATTACAAACACCTTTTCCCCTGCCCATCTGGGGAGTTTCATCCAGAGCACACTGGTCTCCGGCTATCCGCCATGCTCTACACGCCCAGGGCTGCACACCTTTTGTGGTAACCCACCAACAGACACTAACTATGGACATTTACTGGAGCAAGGACATGTGTACAGTGAAAGGGCTCTTTCCTCAAATGTCAGTGGCCAAAATCACGTGCACACCAGATTCACTGTGCACATAACCAGATATCGTCAAAGAGTGAGGAAGACGACGATCACAAAGTACAATGGTGCCACCCCATGGAAAGAGTTCCTGCACAGGTTTGAGACCTGTGCTGAGGTTAATTGCTGGCCCCAGCCCACAACACGTTTTTCCTGGCTTTGACTACACCCCATTTAAACAGAGTTGCTACAAGGACATTAAATGGGAGGAGGTTCGCTGTCATAACTGCTCAGGCCTGGATCACATCAGGTGGAATTGCCCCTCACCAAAGAAACCTATCAGAGCCCAAGCTCCAACAGCCTCCCCTGAGACCCCAGAGCCTGCTGTGCTTCACCTTAGAGCACATGATCAAGAGATGAGCATTCATATGCTCATGCATGTTGTTTTGGACAGTGGGGCACGGTGTGTTGCCTCTACACCACTACACAACACTATTCACTCAGATGTCCGGCCTCTACTCCAGCCGTCAATTATTAAGACCCTGCTTTGTGTCAGGCCTGGTGACGTACCTGTGCTCAGTGAAGCTCATGTCCCTGCCCAGATCAACAACCGCCAGGTGAGTGTGCATTTCCTGGTTGCTGACATAGCTGGCGATGAGGCTCTGCTAGGCCACCCATTCCTGACCCAAGCCAAAGAACGTCTTGATTTTGGAAACCAATGAATTGTGCTGTTCGGCAAGGAAGTGTTGTATTTCTACTCCCAAAGCAAGCCAAGGGCACATGCAGTGAGAGTAGCCCGGACTGTAGTGCTGGAGGCCGGAATACCTTGTACAAGGCCACACCAAATTCAAGGAACCAGTTAAAGGGGAGGTGAAGCTGAGCCCCACCAAGGGCTTCGTTGCGAAACATAGACTCCTGGTTGCCCGGGTCCTGGTGGAAGCTTAACTTTAAAACTGTCCCCCTCTGCATCTTCAATCCTGGAAACATTGCCATAACTGTCAAGAGGGGGACCATCGCAGGGTTCCTCCACCCTGCCAAAGCTCTGTGGCCTGCAGCCACAGACCAGCCACGACAGACTGTCATTAGCCACCCCACTGTTCCCAAGCACCTGCAGGTGCTCTATGTCCAGAGTTCGACTGAACTTAAATCAGAAGAGCAGCTCCAGCTAGCACAGCTGCTATGCACCTATGACAGTGTGTTCTCTACTGGTTCCAATGACCTCGGCCGCACCAGCCTGGTGCAACATGACATTTTAACCCAGCCAGGCATCCCAGTCAAGCAACCACCACGCTGGATGGCGTTGGAGAAACAACAGAGTGCTGACCAACAGATAAAGCAGAGCTGGGAAGGGGGGCTGGCCCACTGCAGCCACAGCAGCTGGGCGTTGCCTATAGTGATGGTGCGGAAAAAGGACGGGACGTACCGCCTCTGCATAGACTATAGGGCCCTGAACGACGGCACCACTAAAGATGCGTACCCGCTGCCCCACATCCAGGACACCCTGGACACCCTCTCCAGTGCCAAATGGTTCAGCACACTGGACCTCGCCTCCGGCTATTGGCAAGTCGAGCTGACCCCCAGAGCACGCAAAGCAGCGGCCTTCTGCACTAGAAATGGACTGTTCAAGTGGAATGTCATGCCGTTTGGATTGTGCAATGCCCCGGCGACATTCCAGAGACTGATGGACTGCGTTTTGACTGGCATGCAGTGGGCCTTGCATCATACTATTGGCGGTTTGTAAGAGACTTTGCCTCCATAGCCGAGCCCCTCCATGCCCTGACAAAGAAGACAAGGATTGCCAGGCGGCATTCAACAAACTCAAGCGCCTGCTAACCGCCGCACCATCTTGGGTTATCCACGGGACCAAGATATTGTTATTGACATGATATTGGACACCGACGCAAGCGATGTTGGCATCGGCGCTGTCCTCTCACAAGTTCAGTAGGGTAGGGAACGCATACTGGTCTATGGGAGTCGCAAACTGTCCAAAACTGAACAGAATTACTGCACCACACGACGGGAACTGCTGGCCGTAGTGGAGTTCACGTCACATTTTCGGCAGTATCTCCTGGGGTAGCCCTCCACCATGCACACCGACCATAGCAGCCTTCGGTGACTAACAAAAATGAAGGATCCTGAGGGACAGCTTGCAAGGTGGCTCGGGAGACTCGGTGAGTACCACATTGAGATCATTCAATGCCCTGGCCGGTTGCACAGCAACGCAGACAGCCTCTCCAGGAGACCCTGCCGCCAAGCCTGTCCATGTAAGCTGCCAAGCTGTACCAGCTGCGCATCCAAAGCAAGGCCCACACCACAAGCCCCCATGGGTACTTTTCGAGTGGGAGCACCCATGGAGCGCATCGCCTTGGACATCATGGGGCCACTAAATGAGATGGGGTGCAAAAACTGCTATGTGCTTGTAATACAGGACTATATCACAAAATGGGTGGAAGCTTTCCCCCTACCCAATGAGCAGGCTGTAACTGTGGCTGAAGTACTGGCCTCAGAGTGGGTGTGCTGTTATGGAGCATCACAGACACTACACAGCGACCAAGGCCGAAACTTTGAATGGGAAGTGTTCCAGAAAATGTACACACTGTTTGGTATCAAGAAAACGCACACCACACCCTTCCGACCACAGTCTAATGGCCAGGTTGAAAGATTCAATGCCACCTTGCAAAAGATTGTGGCCACAACAGCCGAGCGGTGTCACTGAGACTGGGACCTCATGATCCCCTATGCTGTGATGGCCTACAGAGCGACAAAACACAGTGCAACTGGTTTCACGCCCAACTTCATGATGTTTGGCCGAGAAGTGAGTGAGCCAGTGGACCTGGTAGCTGGCCTACCTCTGGACCCTGACACAGCCCCTTCAGCCCCTGAGTATGTTTAGCACTTCCGGGAGCGCCTGGAGGTAGCACATCAAATCGTACCTGCGCTACGCTCACGGCTGCCGTGAATGAACAATTACTCACGGCATAAAAGCCCCGGCTTTCCACCCACGGGTGTCGGACCATTGTTAACGTATTGTTAAGTCGATGGACTACCCGTTTGGATGCCTACCTGCCTGTCTGTTCCTCACCTGCCTACCTACCTACCTGCCTGTCTGTCCCTCACCTGTCTGCCTACCTGTCTCACGGTAATTAAATACATTTCTGTTCAGCATAACCCCGAGTCCTGAGTCTTGCGTTTGGGTCCTCCTGCCCCACATCGTGACACAAAGAGACAATACGACAAAAACTGCTGCCGCACTCAGTACCAGGTTGGTGATGGTGTGTGGTACAAAGAGAGTGAAGAACAGGGTCAGGAAGTTCCTCCCATCGTACGAAGGACCATACTTCGTCCTGGAACACTTGATGAACTGGTGTATCGTTTCCAGAAAGGCTCAAATACCAAGGTGAAAGTGGTTCACCACGACCAGCTGGAGACCTATCGCTGCCGCAACCCACTGGACAACGCCTGGGCAATGGAACAGGCTATCTCAACTGTTCTCCAACGCTGACGCTGAGGAAGCCTCCAGCTGCACCTCATCAGATCCAGCAGTTTACATTCCTACAGATGCCGCACCGCTTCCATTCCCCTCTCCTCCTCAGGACTCTGCTGTCCCCGAGGACTCTCAGGATAGTGGGGGTGGTGTGGTAGAGCAATGTCATCAGAGCCATCCTTCTCGAAAACCAGGGAGAGCGAGAACTATCCGTCAGATATGGTGAGTGGGTGGATCACTGAGGTCAACCGTTAGTGGACAATTTCCAAACTGCAGTTTATAGGACCGTGTTCAGGGCTAAAAAAGGGAAATGAGGTTTAAACAGGTTTATACTGTTTTTGTTGCCATCCAGGCTAATTGTTAATTTGATGTTCTCAATTATATAAGGAAAAAAAAACGTATATGCCATATGCGCTGGGACCAAAAGACTACAGCGTCCCAAAGTAGTGTCCGTGTGTGTGATTTTCCTTTCCTCTGCTGTAGTCCCGAAGTACATTCGGCCCTGGAGGACTAGAGACTCCCCTGTGCTGTCCGACCACGGTCTGGGGCTGAACAGGAAAGACTAACACTACATCTGTAGATACACTGCTTCAAACTGTCACTTGGGCTGATCCTGATCGGGCCCCCTGTGAATATATAGATCTCACCTTGTTGTGCTGTCATAACTTTGCGACTCGGGAAGGTTATGACTGCGACCCCTCAATCCTAATCTTAACCTCTCCCTCCCCTTCAAATCTAACCTTAACCTCTCACTCCCCTCGATCCTAACCTTAACCTCTCCCTCCCCTCTAACTTGATTGGTCAGTTGCAATGATGTCTCTGGAGCAACATTAATTATGATGTTGTAGGAACAAAACCAACACGGCGGTATCAGGAACACCATGACCAGACCATTCCTGTTCTCAGCAGCAAATCTGATCTGGAATGAACTGGTGCTCATAAGATTAATATTGCATGGTAGGCAATGCTGATGAGTTGTCAGAATGTTTCCAAATGAGTCCTAGTCCCACAGTTTGTGCGTTCAAATTAAACTTTTTTTTTTACGAAATAGAACAGTTTCATTCTATTTAAAACGGTTTATTAAAACAATGTTGAAAAAAAAGGAAAAAGAGCCGAAATGTAGGGGCCAGGGTAGCTGTATTCTCAACATAAACAGCTGATATATTAGATGATCATAACATCTAGATAAGTAGCTCAAGTCTACATTTATTCAAATGCAGCCTACTTAAAGCACAAGCTACAGGCCACTAGCCCCATCAAGATGCTGATGCTCAATGGACTAACCTGTATGAGCATCAGTTCCCAGGCGAGCAGTGCACTAGTCTGTGCGCACGGCTCTTGTGACGTCGCTGCTAAGCCTTTCAAATCTGCTTTTCTCTTATTAGCGACCTCCTCCTTTCCCTGCTGCGCTCAAGACCAACACCAATGCCATGTAATTGTAAAGATTAATGTCAATAAGAATGTGTTTAGGAAACAATACATTTTAGTACATGCATTTAACCATACCAGTGAGGAAGAGAACAAAAAAGAAACAAGCAAACAAATAGGAATTTAATTAGACTTTAACCAGGAGCCAAGACACGGACCGTGACTGCAAACAGATAGAAAATCCCTTCATACGCACAACCTACCACCGCCTCAAGATCCTAAGAAAAGGTAAGATGTTTGTGTGTGTGGATAGGCTAAAGTAGGCTCCCTCACGCAGTTTGAGGTGAGAAGAGTTCGACTCTGTTGTATTGGTGTTGACATTATAAACGACCAGTGATGGAAAACAGCAACCAGCTAAATGAACGGAGTTTGAGAGGGGTTAAGAGGGGTCACAGAATAAATGCAGTACATTCACAAACAGGTAGGCCCTCAATGACTTTCCTTCCTGGCTTCAGTTTCAAGTAGGCCTACTGGAACAACTAAGTGAATCGTTAAAACACATTCAAGCAGTTCTATATTTGGTGGCTAGTTAGGTCTCAAATTCTCAAACGTGTTGAATAAAATAGACACACTATTGGCTTGAAAAATATGAATACTGAAAGTTTTTGTGGGAGCTGTGTGTGTGTATGTGTATGTGTGTATGTGTGTGTGTGTGTCCGTGTATGTATGTATGTGTATGTATGTGTGTGTGTGTATGTGTGTGTGTGTGTATGTGTGTGTGTCCGTGTATGTATGTATGTGTGTGTGTGTGTGTGTGTGTGTGTGTGTGTGCGTGTGTGAGGAGGGGGGTGGAGGGACACACGAAAAATATGAATACTACACTCTTGGTAGTAAAAACAAGAAACACGTGCACTGAAAGTTTTTGTGGGAGCTGTGTGTGTGTGTGTGTGTGTGTGTGTGTGTGTGTGTGTGTGTGTGTGTATGTGTATGTGTGTGTGTGTGTATGTGTGTGTGTATGTATGTATGTGTGTGTGTGTGTGTGTGTGTGTGACCACGTGACTGACCCTTTGGGTTCCACCGTGGCGCTGTTTTCCTATGAGCCTGCAGATGGCACATGCGGGCGATGGGAGGCGATTGTGGCTCCCAGAGGAAGCGGGGGAATCCTCGTGTTGTTCAGGGGGATCGTGGAAGTACGTCGCCGTCGTCTTTACCTCCCGCGTCGCTTTGAAGCGTCTGGAAGAACTGTGATCCGCGCGTGTTCGCCACGAAGAGTACAGCGCTGTTGTAAAGATCACCCAGAACGCGAAGTCGCAGTGGTTTGTACACGCGTCACGTCAACCGTAGACGCTGCGTTCACTCGCGTCTCTGAAACAACACGGTAGGTGAAGACGACTTCTTTCCTCAACGCTGCCTTGCCATGGTCACCCACTGCGAAGATACAAACATTGCGTTCTCCCCCAGACAAAGCGGGTTGGACAATGTGCGATAAGATTGGACACTGCATGTTTAACTGAACACCGTGGTTGTGTTGGAGTCCATTGCGCTGTTGACAAGCTCGTCCTGAAGGTGTTGGCGTTGTGTCCTGTTCTGGAGGAGCACGGTTTAAAAACATGTGCCTCTCGGCCTACTGGGAACGCCAGCACTGCAGTATCTTTTCGGATACGTGTTTTGTGTCCCTGGTTCTTTTCAATCCACTGAGCAAAATTGACAACTTAACAACTTCTAACTATTTGAAAATCCTTATTTAAATTGCCCAATTGCCAGCTGAAAGACGAGAGGTTTTCAGATAGTTCTTGCACCATAAAAGACAAAAGGAGATGCTTAAAGTTCAACATAAGAAAATGTTGGCCCACGAATTAACAACCACACATAGCAGTGATGATTACCTCCATGGAGTAAAACTTACAAAACCATGCCATAGAATTTCTTCCAGAAAGGCTTATTGGACTTGTTTGTTAAAGGTCCTGTATTCTGTTTGACAGTGCCAATTGGGTGAAAGTCCAGACCTTCTCGTCCTCTCGTAAAATCACTTGAAACAATCTAGTTGTTACTAAAAACAAGTGTGGAAACTTTAAACAGTGAGTAAATAAGTCTCAAGTACTAGAAGTTTGTTTCTAACCCTTCCAAAAAAAAGAGGCGCCTGCGCATATGGATTCATGACATGTGATTATTTCGTGTTAACGGTTCTCCCATTCATATCAGTCGTGATAGGAGGAGGAGGAAACATCAAAGAAGCACTTGAGACTGATCTCCAACCTCATGTGTTGCCATGGCGCTTTCAGACACTCTGTTTGCCATTTTGTGCAGGCGCAGTGAGAAAACAGGCGATGTGATCGTGGGGAATCGACTCGTGGCCGAACTCGGCGGCCGTTGCAGGCCTGCCGATCAGACCGGAAGCGACCGGATCACACCGGATCCGCCCTTGCTCCCCCCTGTACGCTGTACGGATCACATTTTTTTAGTCGCACGACAATTTAGAGTCGTGCCGAATTTCTGCTTTGTCGGGCGTTGTTTGCCGTGCAGTGTACAAGGGACCTTTAGGGACCCATGATCAGCACCTTTTTTCTCACTGCGCCTGCGCAAAGTGGCAAACCGCATTTGAAAACCCCATGGCAATACGTGTGTGGACAGAATATATGAAGGTTGGTTGAGCTGTTTCCGCCTCCTCCTATCACGACCGATATGAATGAGAGAAACGGAAATAGCTGCATGTCCTGAGTCCATGTGCTCTGGCGCATTTTTTTGCAGGGTTGGAAAGAAACAAACTTCTTCAAACAAGGAGCTTTGAAATAAGTCTTTATTGATTATTGTCAATAGCCAGAATGAGGACATGGTCCGACGGGCCGTTTTATTTCCGTGCAGTGTGAGCACTCGGGTCGTGGCTTGCCGATCGGACCATACAGTGTGAGCACATCACACTGTATTTTTTGCTTTATATCGCAGACGATTTACTCGTACAGTAGGAGTTGGAGTGAAACGACACAACTTCATAAATGTCAGTGTATGCCCAGCTTAATGCCGTGCATACATGATTTGAACCCATTTTTGAGCCTCACAACTCATTTTAGAGTCCGGCTGAATTTTAGCTTCGTTGGGTCATTTGCCATGCAGTGTACAGGGGGGAGCGAGGTCCGGTCGTTACTCCAATATCAGTGGCTTTTTTTCTCACTGCGCCTGCATGAAGGGGCCATGGCAACACAACGCGTCATGTGGACAGAAAATGTGAAGGTTGGTCGAGCTGTAACAGCATACGTGCCTCTTTGATTTTTCCTTCTCCTTCTATCGCGACCAATATGAACGAGAGAAACATTGGCAGGAAATAGATCCACATGTCATGAGTCCATATGCGCCGGCTCCTCTATTGTTTGGTCAACATTTCTACACAATTTATCGAAGTCAAGGTATTGGTACCAGTATCTAAACACTTTGAAGGATACCGAGCCCTATAGTTTACATAGTTTTTATACATGCAGTGTTACGGGTGTGTGCGTGCGTTCTACATGCAGTGTTATGGTTTGCCTGTCGGTGATTAGAGAGAATGGGCCTTTAAGAGCAGTTACGTAAGCACCGGTCGGTTTGTTGTGATTGGCTGCGCCGTCTTAAAATGTTGTTGTTGTGGTTTCACAGAGTTGGCTTACTAAATGACACGCAAGATTGTGTCATGAAAATTGTCTTTCGGGAGTTATTCGGTATTTCCACAGTAAAACATATTAATTATGAACTGGTTTTACATCTTAAATGTGTTAGAGGTAGACATCGGAGTAAAAAGTTCAAAATGTAAACACTCATTTGGAATAACAATGTAAACCTTTAACTGTGCAAGTGCAAACTTGCAAAAGTAACAAAAGTAAACGATGTAGGACACTACACTAGTGATATCTGTCCTTCTTTTCGATCGCCTTTTGTATCAGAATGAGATTTATTGCATTAGTTTTTACAGAGAAGGAATGTGCTTTTGGGAAATTAGTGCATAACATTGAACATTAAATAGGGTAATATTACTAATTGGCCCTTTTTGTGGGTTAGGCTTTTTGTTCACAATTTCCTCATCTTTGGAGGATGCCAGTGCACTTTCACTGTCTCTTTCGAATTCGTGCCACTTGCCGGTTTCACAATTTTTTTTCTCCTCCTTTCCAGAGCTTTCTTCGCTGCTGCGAGTACTAAACAATGCCTGAGGGAGACAAAAACGGCATCTCTCATTTGAAGTATCAATCGTTAATTTATTCCCATTTCCAATGCTTTTATTTAATTTGTCAAATTATGTCAAAAGTCTGGCATGGGTTAATAGGTACCTAACGTACCCTTTAAGCCCATGGGTGTTCCAAATAAGCCCACACTGTAGAGCACTCACGGCATAATTCACCATACGGTTGTGTGTGTACATTCTACTTGCAGTGTTACAGTTGTGTGTGTGTGTGTGTGTGCACGTTCTACCTGCATGGTTATGGTTTGCCTGTCAGTGTTTCGAGAGATGAGCCCTTTAAGTGGAGTGAGTAAACACTGGTCGGGTTGTTGTGGTGTCTGGTTTCACAGACTTGTTCTTACCATAGACTCAATAAACGACATGCGAGTTCGTGTCTCGTGACAAATTGTCTTGCTGAATTTATTTGCAATTTCCACAATGGTGTGATTTTGTGAGAAATAATTAAATATTGACATTTCAAAATTCATAATACAAACTTGTTTTATTCAAATCTGTAATCTCTTAACCCTCAATAGCTATTTCCATTTATTTATTCTCCACTCCAATTCTATGGCCTGTAAATAGCATTTGAAATGAGCATGACCAGCCTTCTTGCTGGCTTTTCAACACAGAAAAACTAAACTTCCATCATGTCTTCTTTGGAATGTAGCCAAAAAACTATTTAGAACAAAATCAGAATTATAGAGCTAAATTACTCTTCATCTTACATCATACTTCATCTTTCAATACTCTACTAAGTCTCGTCATTTTCTCCATCCTATGGTGTGCTGTCGGTAAATTGGCCAACATTTCTGGTCCAAGCATCTGAATAAGGAAGATAATTATTGCTGGATAGATTAATGTTAGGGTAGAATATAGGCCTGTCCAGAATTAATTGACTGGAATGGTTCATCAAGTGAGGTCAAAATTAAGGACGAAAATGGTTCAAAGTCAAAAAGGGAAAAAACCCCCATTGAAACATTTAAGTGGGCTAAATGGGAGCAGGCAGGCTTAAAGGGAAATTCAGTGCATTTATGGTTGAAAGAAAACAACTATATCTATATCGTGAAATAATCTATCGTGCACTAACTCAACATGAAAAGTATAACTTGATCATGCAGAGAATGGATGTAACTCATTTACATCCACCCCAGATGGTGTCATTTCATGCCTCGCGTCCCCTTTAAGCCCACCAAGTAAAAATGTTATTGTCTATGTACTGTATATATAGTCTATGTATGCACTTATTGTCTATGTAGATGTAGTAATATAAACTGCATAGAAACATGTCAACTATACATGTTTATCATGCCTTGTCATCACAATGAACCCTCCTGTGCAGCTACTGTATTGATGCAGCAGGTGGTCTGTTTGCCAGCATGCTAAAACTCATATTTTGATTTCAAAAGAACCAATATTTCCATATTGAGTAATATTCAAAAATATGTTTTATTCAAAACACTAATCACTTAATTGATTAGTAAGTAGAAATATGCAAAAAACTTCTGAGGAAAAAAAAAAAAGGTGATCTTGATTCACACTGCTGCATTTGAAACAATGTTTACACAATAATTTCTTTCTCTTTTACACCTACACCTTTGTGAGTGTTTCATGGAAAATATTCCCTAATCCCTTCAAAGCTGAAATGCACTGTGTAGACTGGCCACTGTAGAAATAAACTCTTCTGGAAGCTACATCCACCTGCGCAAATGAGTTTGCTTTGGTAAAATATCTCTAACGAAACAGCCCCTTGCGTTTGGTTTTTTTCTGGTCCAGGCATTGTGTTGTTTCCCCCCAGAAGATGTATAACCTAGGACTGCTGGATCCCATATTACACTATAATTAACTAAACTAAACTAAACGTAACAGTTCAGGTGGATGGTCTCACATCTGATGTGTTCCCCTTTTCTGTTTGAATAACCTGTCCATCATATAACAAGTGGAATCACACTTGGCTATAAA
This sequence comes from Coryphaenoides rupestris, assembly GCA_002895965.2. Lineage (NCBI taxonomy): Eukaryota > Metazoa > Chordata > Actinopteri > Gadiformes > Macrouridae > Coryphaenoides > Coryphaenoides rupestris. The sequence continues at coordinate 510,024 of PIJE02000079.1, read as the reverse complement.
AAGTCTCATTGGAGCCTTTTGTTGGACATTCAGAGCTGTGTCTGCATGTTTGTGGAGCCGGCGGAATGCTAATTGGGCATGTTTGAAATGCTGGACTATCCTTGGGCCTGTGAGAGAAGGTACACTGGGACAGAGACATGACTGGCAAACTTGGTACCCCAAAGTCGACCATTGATATGGCAGTGATTCACACATCATCCCCTAATCCTACTCCTAAAACATGACGTCAAATGTTGCATGAATTATGATTGATAGGATGGATGGATGTCCCACTCCGACGCTGAAAGATTTCCACTATTATCATGTCACCGTCCCATTTATATTCTTTTTTTCTTCAGATACAATGACTGTTGACTGCAAAGGACACACGAGGGGGCTTTTACTCTGGCTTGATCCTCACCGAACAACTCTTTGACACTTCAGGCAAGCGGTAAACGGACACTTTTCTCTTCTACTGAGGATGAGCCTTACTTTGGAGATGGCGCTACGAGTGATACCGTTACTTTTAATGGTGTTGTTGGCTGCGCTGAGCCAGTGTTCTACACGGCTGACTCCACGCATCTCCTTTCCCCAAGGTGAGTGTATGGTAAATGTTAATGGTTTAGTGTGTCCCTTTTTATTTCATAAAAGAGAATCGCACAATCTAGACATGTTGGCTAGTGTTTATTTTCCCATATATACTGTATACAATACCTCCAGAAAGAAATTGCAGCAAAGTTTAGAAAAGGCCCAGGCCTCACCTAATATGAATTGTATTTTCTATTGAATAGAATCATTTCTAAAGAATAATCTCTCAGTACATGAAATGCAAATATTGAGGTTATCCAGATTCCAGACCATAATGGAAAAAGAAGGCCATTGGGACCAGTTTATAGTTTTTACCAAAACAAGAGCTCAAAAGGAGCAACTTGGTTCATGGTGTTCATTGAACCAGATAATTCCACTATGAGAAGATATTTAACTGAAAACATATTTTCTAATGCTTATTTTAAGTTATTGATAATGAGGTGCTACACAAAAAGGTTAAAATTGACTACCTTATAGCTACAGAAGCTAAATGCTTGTGAGCCAGGTTGAAGTGTCCAGGTCAAACATGTCTGAGTTAACAATGAGGATGCGATTCAAGGTTTCCTCCACATTACTGTATCTACCATCCAGTCTGTCATCCCATGTCCAACACTTATGAATATTGGGGTTGGATTTTAGGCAAAGCAATATAATGCAACAATCAGGGTTTCCGCGGGGTCTTAAAAAGTCTAAAATTCTAAAATTAGAAAATCAAAATTTAAGGCCTTAAAAAGTCTTACATTCTCTGAAGTATTTGTTCTAGGTCTTAAATAATTGCAAACAGGTCTTAATTTTCCTACACATTGATGTAACGCTACCTGAAATGCTCCCGCAGCGCTTTAGAATGTTTTTTTTTTCTTTTCCGTGTTGTAGTTCGGCCTTCCGCTAGTCCAAATATAATTCGCTGTATTACGACTACAAAACCCGGCAGCCCAACATGCAACTAATTGCAGCCAATCAGATTTCGTGTTATTGCCGTGTGTCTCTTTCCTTTTCCGCAGCCATGGGGAAATGCAAATTTAGCGATAGTTGGCTCGAAAAAAATGAATTCAGGGCTTGGTTAAAGCCAGTCGCTAACAATGTATTTGAAGCCTACTGCTTCTTATGCAAGAAAACTCTTAAACTTGGGACGTTGGGTGTACGGGCGCTGGAGTCCCATGCCAAAAGCGAGAACCGTCTCCGGAAAACGACAGCCATTAGCCATTGATTATATTAATTTACTTTGCAAGTATTTTTGTGACTGCATTTTCGTTGTATGTTGTTTTATTACGTCGTGATATAGGTCTTAAATTTAATTCATAATGGTCTTAAAAAGGTCTTAAAAAGTCTTAAATTTGACTTGGTGAAACCTGCAGAAACCCTGAACAATACAGCAATATGGTGACTAGGGCTGGGCATTGAACTTTGATACCTTTTTAAGGCACCGACCGAAATATCGAGTGTCAAAAAATGCTCCGTCATTCGTTTCAAAATTTCGATACCTCAAAAAAAAAGTTAATCTCACATGTGTCAGTGAGCCATTAATCATACAGCATGTTTGTACTGAGGCACTCACATGGAGTGTTTATTTTTTTAAACAGGAAGCTCGTTGCATAAACTATTTAAAAAATAAATAAATAAATAAAAAAATAAAAATAAAACGACTATTCAAAAATCATGACCCATCCCTACATCTATTGCAGTGCTGATTGCGACAGCATGTTGCTACATGGTGGCGCTGGAAAGGAGACAATTCGCTCACATCGATGATATATCCATCATATATTATGATTGAGCCTTGTATATAATTTATACATCATATAATATGACTCCTTTTAGACATTATGCTAGCAATTCCAGTGCTTGCAAGAAAATTTGGCGAAGGTAGTTTCTGAGCTGTGGGTGGAGTTACACATGGGGAGGGTGGGCCATCATTCTAATGCAGACCCATATTAAGTAGAGTGGGACGCCTGAATCTGAACTGCTCGCTGAAACACATGCTTTCTGACTTGGGTGGCCCACAAGGAACTGATTGGGTTATATTATTCAGTGTTTTTGAGTTGGTAGGCTCTCACAGATACCCAAATGTAGCACTGAAAAAGTGCCATACTGTATATCTCCTTTCAACATCAGGCAAAACATTTGCAATTAAATCTGCGAAAAAGGCAGTCTGCAAGCTTAATGTTCCAGTATCATGCCATGGCAGGGTCACCCGGGAGGCCTCTGGTCTGCTTCTCCAGGCCTGACGTCTGCAACACCACCACACTGTTGCTGAGTGAGGACGGAGACGTGCTGTTTGTTGGAGCACGTGATGCTGTGCTGTCCCTGGATGTGAGCCAGAAAGAGGCCATTGTGATTAGAAGTAAGGTAGGGGAAATGTTACATAAGGATGCATACTCTTTCACCATTCATCCATTCACATGAACTAACATTCACTATTATCTATGGTGCAGGTATTTATTTTATCTTGCTGGTTACTACCAGGGGTTAATCTAGCACAGGGATGGGCAACTGACGGCCATGCGGCCTGCGTCCTCATCCAGTGCGGCCCACGAGTCAATTTCCAAATCAATAAATTGTTGGTTTCACAGGCGTTGGAAGCAAGCGTAAGAGTCCAATTGTAATTATAATTGTCTACCGATAGAGGACGCTCCCTCGAAGGAGCTGCAGCCAACCCGTTGATGGTCGGGATGGTCGGTCTTTGAGACTTTCACCGTAGGTCCCGATAATAATATAAAAATGCATACACAAATGTATATTTGTTTATTTATATTATTTATTATTATATTATTGTGATATGCGAGGGGGCGTCATTCAGTGCCGGCGGGGTGAAACGTGGGCCGCGGATCGGCGTCTTTCCTTCCCGGTCCAGAACCCGATCAAGCAAAGGTGGCTTTGTGGCAACAGAGACTTCGCTACAAACAGGATCCGGGACTGCTGAGTTGGCGGCAGAAGCGGCGATCGTCACGGCGATGCGCCTGATCTGCCAGACGCAGGAGACCATTGAGCAAAGTCTATGTTGCCACAATGATACGTTCCGTGGCTTGATCTGGTTCTGGACCGGGAAGGAGAGACCGCAATCGGGACAATGCGCAACAGTCTTTAATTATAAATTAGGCCAATTGGCTTCATAAGGAACATCTTAATATTGTTTTTAGTCTGCCTCGTGTCGGGTCCTGCTGCTCCATCCGTCCCCAGCCTCCTACTGTGGGACAGTAACCAGGTGTGAATAAATATGATCAGGCTCATTATACTCATCCCTACAGCTGTGGTAATCTCAGGTATTTTGCCGCTCCTCCGATCTCCTCATTTCACCCCACGGCGCTAAACCACGTCCCTTTGCATACCATAATTATATATTATTTATACATTGTGCTGATTAATGTTTGGTTTTAAAAGCGCCTCAGTTGTATTTCTTTCAGTGTCGCAAAGTCACATCATGGACAATATTGCTGCATTCATTTCAATCCCATGCCCATTGATAGGGAACAGGTAGCAGATAAATTCCATCATGGGGAGTTGACATGGAGATAGTTTATTTGCAAAATGACAGCTGAAAGCCAGATCTAGGGACAGTGACTCATGCAGACTACCAATGGCACTTCATATGATCTGCTCATTGCAAGACGTTTTTTCTTTTTTGCTCTTGTGAAAAAAATTATGTACTCAAATGATTTGTTCTTGGTTGCATCAAATTCAAATTGACTTCATGTAATTCAATTCGCCTAAATAATAGGCCTGTTAGTTGGAAATACAGACTGGGCTGCCTTTTTCTTTCCTTTAGATCTTGCCTTTCACCAAGGCCGATGTCAGGGATCTTGGGCTTAAAAAGGTTGATGACCACTGGGTTACAGTATCTTATGGTGGAAGTGCACGGTCACAATGTGGCCCTCTGGTAGTGAGGATACATTTGTTGTGGCCCTCTCTATCATCAAAGTTGCCCATCCCTGATCTAGCAACTATGAGTGCTTGAAACTTGTTCTATTCAAATCTTACTGTACTGTCAGCAATATATTGTTGTTTCACTCTCTTTGGACAAATTGTAAGTGGCTTTGGTCAAAAGCATTTGCTAAGTACTGTACATTTGTTTCAGCGGGTTTTGCTGCCTGTGGGTGTGTGGTTTGAGTGTGAATGCTGCAATTCAAAGTAAAAAAAACCAAAACATTTTGCTCCTCAGCTGGACTGGTCTCCATCAGAAAAAGACCTTGAACAATGTTCAATGAAAGGCAAGGAAATGGTAAGTATTTGTAAACTGTGTTTAAAACAAATTATTATCCTGAAGAAAAGCTCTGGATGCATTGGATAAATCTTTTTCTTATCTAAAATATGGTTTAGTTATTATGTTGGCAATTGTTTTGAAACTAGCTTGAGTCACCAAATGTTCCTTTTTTTAAAAATTTTAGATGGATTGTCCAAACTTTATCCGTGTGCTGCAGTTTCTTAACACCACGCACATGTACGCCTGTGGAACATACGCCTTCAGCCCACGTTGCACCTACATGGTAAGTAGGGCTGTGCCATATTATATTCATCGTTTATTGCGATAAGGCCTCCCCACGATAAGAATTTTGTAATAGCGATTATGTGTTTATATATGTGCCGCAGCGTGAGCATGTAGATCAAGCATTGCAGAAGGGAGTTCCAAACTTAGGCGAGGATGTATGAGGAGTGTCACAGGAGGTTACACTGTCTACAGTGGAGTCTTATGCCTCAACAGTGTTTACCAGACATTGGACCTCATTCTCGAACATTTTCTTAAGTGTCTTCTTAAATATCTTCTTACGAACTTCGTAAGAACAAACTTAAGAAATCTGCGCGCCGGATTCTAATTCCTCCCAAAGGTGTTCAATGGGGTTGAGGTCAGGGCTCTGTGCAGGCCAATCAAGTTCCTCCACACCAAACTCGTCTAACCATGTCTTTATGGACCTTGCTTTGTGCACAGGGGCACAGTCATGCTGGAACAGCAAAGGGCCTTCCCCAAACTGTTGCCACAAAGTTGGAAGCGCCCAATTGGCTAAGATGTCTTCATATCCTGTAGCATTAAGCATACCCTTCACTGGAACTAAGGGGCCAAGCCCAAACCCTGAGAAACAGCCCCAGACCATTATCCCTCCTCCACCAAACTTTACAGTAGGCACTATGCATTCCGGAAGGCAACGTTCTCCTGGTCTCCGCCAAACCCAGATTCACCCATCAGACTGCCAGATAGTGAAGCGTGATTCATCACTCCAAAGAACACGTTTCCACTGCTCCAGAGTCCAGTTGCGGTGTGCTTTACACCACTCCAACCGACGCTTGGCATTGCGCATGGTGATGTGAGGCTTGTGTGCAGCTGATCAGCCATGAAAACCCATTCCACGAAGCTCCCGATGCACAGTTCTTGTGCTGATGGTGCTTCCAGAGGCAGTTTGGTACTCTGTAATGAGTGATACAGCTCATTCTCCCATGTAACCCCCCTCTTCCGCAACCTCCACTGGCTCCCGGTAATCGCTCGCATTCGATTCAAGACACTGGTACTGACTTTCATGGCTGTCAACGGAACCGCCCCTACCTACCTCCAAAAATTAGTCCGACCCTACGCCCCAGCCCGAGCACTCCGCTCGGCAACTTCTGCCAAACGACTGGTACCGCCTTCACTAAAAACAGCCAAACATCGCTCTTCCAAGTCCCAACTCTTCACGGTTCTGGCTCCGCAGTGGTGGAATGAGCTCCCGGCTCATGTCAGGACGGCCGAGTCGCTCGCCAGCTTCCGCAAGAGACTCAAGACCCACCTGTTCAGAGTTCACCTGGACTCTACATAACCCCCCCCAGCACTAACCTGCGTGTTTATATGTCTTAACACTTATTAATGGCACTTAGCATTGTTGTTCGTTCTCAGATGTTGTGATCATGCTTAGAATTGCACGCCTGCCCAGCTACTTATGCAGGCAACTTGGCAATTATGAAACTCGTTCTATTCGTCTCGTAAATATGAATGCTCGAAAACAGCTCTATTCTTATCTTCAGGTACCACAGTGATATATTGCTGCCTCTCCTTCAACAAATGTACTCTTTGTAAGTCGCTTTGGATAAAAGCGTCTGCCAAATGCCCTAAATGTAAATTAAATGTAATGATAGGCGATCCGAGTAGGGCTGGTCTAAGTATTTCAGCAACTGCTGATCTACTGGGTTTTTCTCACCAGATATATTGCTGCCTCTCCTTCAACAAATGTACTCTTTGTAAGTCGCTTTGGATAAAAGCGTCTGCCAAATGCCCAAAATGTAAATTTAAATGTAATGATAGGCGATCCGAGTAGGGCTGGTCTAAGTATTTCAGCAACTGCTGATCTACTGGGTTTTTCACGCACAACTAGGGCTGGCCGATTTTTTCGGTTTAAACGATTAATTTGCATTTTTACTTTCCTACGGTTTGTGAAATGGCTGAACCGAAAAATCGCGATTTAAAAACAGTTCTAGACTCCGCAGATTTGTTTTGCTTTAAGGGACTCCGTAGTAGCCTCCTCTCTCACTTTCCAGAACGCGCGCAAAACTCAGCCACATAGCCTACTACAATCACATTCACCGCGCCCCCGACAGACGTACCATAAAAATGTCCACGAACACAGATGAAGAAGAACTCATTCATAAAAAGGGTGCTACTTCAGTTGTATGGAAGTGGTTCGGGTACAAGCGGTCAGACATAGAACAAACAACTGTTCTGTGTAAGGTTTGTAGAAAGCCGATCGCTGCAAAACATGGGAACACAACCAACTTATTCCAGCACCTGCGACAGAGACATGCAGTGGAATGGCAGGAGTGTGTAGCACTAAGAGATGCAGATGCTAGCTCAAGCCACAAAGAGCCTGCAAAAAAGCAGGTAACCTTGGCAGCAGCATTTTCAACAGTCATTCCTTATGACAAGAAAGGGCCCCGGTGGCAGGCGATCACAGATGCGGTGACATATTACATCGCAAAAGATATGGTCCCCATCTATACCGTAGAAAAAAACGGGTTCATTAAGATGCTGCAAACGATAGACCCAAAATATCAACTGCCCAGCCGCAAGCATTTCGCCGCAGTTGCATTGCCCAATTTATATAACAGAACAAGAGCTAGAGTCGCAGAGCAGCTGCAAAACATCGTTTATTTTTCCACCACTACCGACCTATGGTCCAGCCGAACCACACACCCGTATTTGAGTCTGACCGTGCATTTTATTGACGGAGAATGGACCCTGCGAGGCATGTGCCTGCAGACATCGTACTTCCCGGACGACCACACTGGCGAAGTAATAGCCCAAGGGTTACAAGACTCGCTGGCCTCCTGGAAGCTTCGAGAAGACCGTCTTGTTTGCATGACTACGGACAGCGGTTCCAACATGATTAAAGCCTTGAGACTGACTGAGTGGCCCAACCTCCAATGCTTTGGACACAGACTTCACAATGCCATCAGTAAGTGCAATTTATTTATTTATTTAAAAGGGACAGTGTGCATTAATCAACATGGCCATTACATCGGACATATAAATGCACCAGATTTAGTTAAAAAACTATTCAATGCATAACAAAGTGCTACATGTATGTATAAAAACGAATTGAATGGATTGATGCAGTTGCATATTAGGTTGCACTGAGTTACATTATGATGTGTTCAAGCTCTATTCAGTAAAAAAGTAAAAAAGTCTGGAGCCTTGATACAGTTATCCATAGTTGCCATAAGTGCATAAATAATGAAATACTAGTGTGTGTGCGTGTGTGTAGGCTACGCATTAATTAAATTATACCTACAGTGTGAAACATTTTCTTTTCTTTGTCAAACAGAATTAAGCTTAATTAAGAAGTGTTAGACTATCATAATGTGTAAGATAATGCATGTGTTCCTGTGGACACACTAGGCTATGTGTTAAAGAGAGACACATGCATAAAATAATTTAACACTGTAACCCTCTCCTCCCACTGGTTTGTCTAGTCTGTGCTACAGCCATCTCCTTGTATTGTCATACAGTTTTTTTCTTGTGTTTGTCTGTCATGGAAAATTTCTAATAATATTTAAATCATAAAAAAAAGACTATCACAATGTGTGAATGCTGTTCTTGTCACATTGATTAAATGGTGCCATTCTAAAATGTTCCTTTTTGGTTTCTTCCCTTTTTCTTTCCTTTTTACAGTGAATGGTATGAAAGATCCACGGATTGACCGTGCCATCGGTGTTTGCAAAAAAGTTGTAAGTGCCTTTTCCTTCAGTTGGAAGAAGAGAAGAGATATGGCAGTGGTACAGGCTGAGCTCGGTCTACCATCTCACAACCTCATCACCGAGTCCCTAACCAGGTGGGGTTCGAGACAACTGATGGTAGAACGAGTGTTGGAACAGGAGAAGGCCATAGCACAGGTCCTGGGAGCAGACAAGAAAAGCAGGCACCTGGTGCCCACCTGGCAGGACATTGACGTGTTGGAGTCAATGAATAAAGCTGTAAGTCCACTGAAGGAATTCACTGATGCCCTATCTGGTGAGGCCTACGTGAGTGTCTCCTACCTCAAACCGGTAATCCACCTGTTAAACAACAGCCTTCTGCAGCCAGAGGAGGGTGAGACCGAGCTCACCAAACAAATCAAGAGCAACATACTCAACTACCTCAACAATAAATACAATGACCCTGTAACACAGGAACTCCTGGACATGGCCTCACTCATGGACCCCCGGTTCCGGACAACCTATATAGCAGATGACGAAGTGGACGGAATCAAGAAAAAGAGCTGTTACAGAGCTGATGTCTCTTCCAGCTGAGAAAAGCAAATCCCAGCCTGGCACATCTGTGCAGGACCTGCACCAAGAAGAAGCTGCTGAACCTGTTACAAAGAAGAAGAAAACTCTAGCAAGCTTCTTCAAGAAGAAGACAGTGTCGCCTACCTCCCAGTCAGAGCAGGACAAAATTGAAGCTGAGCTGTCATCCTACTTGTTGTCGTCTGAGACAGACCCTGATACAGACCACTGCAGTGGTGGAAGGTACATGAAGCTAACTTCCCAAGACTGAGTAATCTGGCCAGGAAATATCTCTCCATTCCTGCCACAAGTGCCCCTTCGGAGAGGGTTTTCAGTACGGGGGGTAACATTGTAACATGCCAAAGAGCATGCCTCAAGCCAGAGGCAGTAGACAGGCTTGTCTTCCTCGCGAAAAACCTGTAGACAACTTCCTAGAAAGTTAAAGGGATGTTATTTTGTTTGAGAGTATTTTTTTATTATTAATTTTATTATCATTATTTATTATTTGTTGTATTTCATTTTACAAGTTTTTCAGGGATGGCCTACAAGATCATTTTTTTCCAGTTTGATTTAAAAAAAATCTTTGCACAATAATGACAGCCAAGTGGTGCTGATTATTTTTTTATTTTTTTATTCTTGAACAACTGATTTGTTCACATAGGCCTAGATTACTTGGTAATCTCATTTATTTTTATTGTGTTAATAAAGAAAATATGTATTTAAAATTTGCCTTGGTCTTTTTAATTTGTTTAGAGAAAAACAGAAAAAAAAAAAATCAAGGTTTAAATTTAAATTTATTTTTAGGCCAAATCGCCCAGCCCTACGCACAACCATCTCAAGGGTTTACAGAGAATGGTCAGAAAAAGAGAAAATATCCAGTGAGTGACAGTTATCTGGGCGAAAATGCCTTGTTGATGCCAGAGGTCAGAGGAGAATGGTCTGACTGGTTGGAGCTGACAGAAAGGCAACAGTAACTCAAATATCCACTTGTTACAACTGAGGTATGCAGAAGAGCATTTCTGAATGAACACATCGAACCTTGAAGGAGATGGGCTACAGCAGCAGAAGACCACACCGGGTGCCACTCCTGTCAGCTAAGAACAGGAAACTGAGACTATAATTTGCACGGGCTCACCAAAAATGGACAATAGAAGATTGGAAAAACGTTGCCTGGTCTGATGAGAAAGTTCTGAAAGCAAAAGGGGGTCCAACCCGGTACTAGCAAGGTGCACCTAATAAAGTGGCCGGTGAGTGTATATATATATATCTATATCTATATACTGTATATATACCGTATTTTCCGGACTATAAGGCGCACCGGATTATAAGGCGCACTGTCAATGAACGGGTCTATTTTCATACATAAGGCGCACCGGATTATAAGGCGCACCGCATTATAAGGCGCATTAAGCAACACAAAACAGTCAGATAAATCGAACTTTATTCAACTCATTCACAATAACTCAACATTGTTCAGTTGTAACACATAAAATACAAAACAATACACTCACTTTTTCAGTTCATTCCTCATCCACAAATCCATCAAATTCTTCATCTTCAGTCCTTATACACACACCATAATATTACCGGTATGTTGAAGCACAGTACGTATTACTCCGCAAGGCTAGTATTACGCCGTGGTAGCCGTAATGCGCCGACAATCCATCAAGTATTACTCCGCGGTAGCCGTAATGCGCCGACAATCCATCAAGTATTACTCCGCGGTAGCCGTAATGCGCCGACAATCCATTAAGCGGCGCTGCTTGACAGATTTTTGACCGCCGTGTACCACATAAAATCGGTTCGAGGTTAATACATAAGGCGCACCGGATTATAAGGCGCACTGTCGATTTTTGAGAAAATTACAGGATTTTAAGTGCGCCTTATAGTCCGAAAAATACGGTATATATATATTTTGGCAGACGGCCACTGAGGGGCAGGAGAAAAGAGCGTGGACGACAGTCTGGGGAGCCGCAATTCCCCATTCGGCCCCAGAGGGAGCCGAGGAGACAAGAAATTGGAAAGAGGCAATTAGCCTCAGTGGATGTGGCTGCGGCTCGTTGAGAGCAATCCACGGCAGCCAATCAGGGCCCTGGATCCAGACAATAAATAGGAGAGGACCTGGGTGGTGGAGTCGGTGGAGGGAGTGGAAGGAGGAAGTAAGAAGAGAGTGGAGGAGAGAGAGGTGGAAGAGGAAGTGGTTGTGGGAGAGAAAGAGGAGGAAGGGGAGGAGTCTAAGGAGGAAGGGTGAGGACCAAACGCTGTGTGCGTAAGTTCAAGAGATACAGAAGTGGCTGTGTGCACTGACCTTTGGACTGTATGAGAACCCGTTGTGTGTACCGACCCTTGCCTGCCTGACTACCCTCCCGCCTGCCTTGCCCTGGACCGCATGAGACCACTTCCCGGTGTGATACCCCTGTTCATGGAATACGACGACGATATTGGAATAACCGTCTTGGCACTACAATAACCCTGCAGTTTCCCTCCCCCTTTACCCCCCCTTTTAAATATCCATATTGCATTGAATACTGGTGTGGGAATACTGAATTATTAGCTTCAGTCGTGTGGGCACTCAGTAATAGGCGAGTGTGCCACAATAGATACACTTCTCTTCTTGGTATGGTTTTATCTTTTTTGCCAACTGTCGCCTGCCATGTCACAAGAATTTCACTGTTCAGAATGACAGTGTTATGAAGAACGTGACAACACTAATAACACTTTGACTTGACTTTGAACTACTGTGTATTATTTTTATATATTATAAAATCAAACACATTCATGTGCAATGGGGTATTCATTACAATTGAAAGTGTGACAAAGCTATTGAGAATTAAGGAGTTAAAGATATTCAGGTAAAGTAACAAATTATACTCTTTTATACACTTATTATACACTTTTTGTGAATGCAGAACCATGACATTTTTCTACATATCATTATCTTGGTTTCCTCTGTGTGTTACGTTCCTACCAAAAAAGCTTTTTTACCAAATGCTGTATATACTGTATCTGTTTGCTTTGTCACTGTGCCAATAATATTGAATACAATTTTTTTTAATAAAAGCAAGATCAATTGCGTTCTATACTGAACTGAACCATTTGGAATATAAAGACACAATGTGATGAGCCTGTGTTGGTGTTTACCGACTGTGATGGCCGTGTTGCGCTGGTAGGGGTCATAGGGGCAGCGACCCCGGCCTTCCTCCGGCTTGCTGCTGTGGCTTGCCATCAACAATGTTGCCGTGTGCTATGTTAGTAAGTTAATGGGAAAGAAAAACATCAGCAAACAAAGAACAGAAATCAACAAAAACAAGAGAAGGGCAAAGTGTTGATTGTCAGAATACATGTGTGAGTGAGAGGGGGAGAGAGTGTGGGGCAAAGAGATGCTGAGCGAATCAATGCGATGCGTTTTTAAATCCAAAAACTTTTTTGGGGTTTTTATCAATATGTGACGATCAATGTCGATATTGTGGCGGGCTGCCACAAATAAATCAATGGACCTCATTCTCGAACGCAGTTAAGAAGAAATTTCTTCTTAACTCCACTTACGAAGTTCCTGCGACAATTCTGGCATTCCTGAATGGTTTCTTATCTGGGATTGGTTCTTAGCTAAGAACAGGATTTAAGAACGTGGAAAAGCAGTCGTAGCGACCTATTTGGAGTGCGCCCATGTTCTTAAGGGCTGAATTGAGAAATCATTGGTGATTGCGTTCACATCAATTCTACAGACATCCTCGGATGTAAATAATTATAATAATAATAAATACGAGAATATTTGTATCATTAACAATTACGTTTCACATGCATAGTCATGATTCTACGAGGCATCGTGATGTCCTAAAATAAATAAAAGCACGACACGAACACTGCAAATGGCAGTGAATAAATAAATAAGCACTAAACTCAATCGCGTGGATATAGACATAGGGGAATAGAATTGACACATCTACATTCTGTGAATGAACATGTGAATATCCATAACAAATATACATAGGGCCATGGGCGTATTGTTGTTTAGGACATTGGGACATTGGGGACATCACAGACATTGCGCCAAGGATGCGCAATTACGCTCCTGTGAGGCGCGCCGGGCTCCGAGTCAGCGTCTCTGACTGCTCTCAGCCGTCTTGTTCTCTATTGTTATTTTTCATTGTTGGTTCTATTTTCTTTACCTTGCTGAGTGTGTACATTGTAAGAACCAGTGGAGAAACATTCCACTGCTCATCTTACTGGTGTGATGTTGCATGTGACATGTGACTGCGTTTGGCCGGTGCACCATCGGTTTTCACTGTTCGCTTTGGCATGATTCTGTGTGCACACGGTCCTGTTGTTGCCCTTATAAGGAGCTGGCGGGGCGTGTCTATGCAAATTCATGTGTACAAGCACACGCATTCCATTTAAGAATGAGTGGCATTCCTCATCGGGGGCGCAGCTGAGAACACTTTGGTGGTTTAAGAACACATTTCCCCGCATTCATGAATCCGGCAGATTGCGAGCCAGGCCTTCTCGTCCAACATCAGTGCCTGACCTCACAAATGCTCTTTTGGCTGAATGGGCACAAATTCCCACAGAAACACTCCAAAATCTTGTGGAAAGCCTTCCCAGAAGAGTGGCAGCTGTCTTAGCCACAAAGGGGGGTCCAACTCCATATTAATGTCCATGGTTTTAGAATGGGATGTCCAACAAGCTCATATAGGTGTGATGGTCAGGTGTCCACTGACTTTTGGCCATATAGTGTATATATAGTGGCAGGAGGTTGGAGAGGAATCGTAATTGAAGGGAGAGCTATCTTTCAGCCTGCTGGCTCCACCCCTGAGCCTTATAAGGAATTCCTGGCCCTAAATGAGAAAAATCTGTGTCTTAAAAAAGGAAAAGCTGTGGCTCGTTAAGCCACCAGTGCTTTTTCCTACAAAGAGAAGAGCAGGTAGCCAGAAGAGGAGAAGGAGCTGTGTGCTCCCCATGAAGACTTGACAGTCGGATTGCACGGCGTGGGCTGAGGACTAACTAACGGAACCTCTGGAAGCCCAGAAGGACTAAAACATAAATATTGCGGATATTTGCATGAACTATTATTTTCCTTTCCTTCCCTCTCCTGGATGTAAATAACCCCGCCCATTAAATGTCCCAATTATTTTTAAGTTGTGCTTTGCGTGTGTTTTGTTGTTGAACCTATTGCCGTGGAAACCCCACACCCTTGAGCCTGCTACAGTATTTACATACATACATACATACGTACATACATAAATACTGTACATACATTGAGCGGCACAATATACATAATGATAAAAAAAATCTAATCTAACGTTATGTTGACTCCAGAAGTATTATTTGAATATTGAGTATTCAATTATTTTCTGCACTAGCATGTCATAGCAGAAATATACATAAGATAAGAGAATCAGAAGCATATGTATCCAGAGTATTTACAGATAGCATAGCATGTATCCAGAGTAGTTGAATCATCAAAATATTATCAGTGTTATAAATGTACATTTTAAGTGATCAATATGATCAATGTCGCTTCATGATCATCCATGATCATCTCCTTGGTCTTGCAGACGTTGAGAGAGAGGTTGTTGCCCTGGCATCATGTTGCTAAGTCTGTGAACTCTGTAGGGGGTCTCATCGTTGTTGGTGATGAGACATCAGGATGGTGGTGTCGTCTGCGAACTTATGGATGGTGTTGGAGATATGTGTGGGGTACACAGTCATGCGTGTACAGGAGTGGACTTTGTATGCAGCCTTGAGGGGCTCCTGTGCTCAGGGTCAGTACAGAGGAGGTGAGACTGCCCATTCTCACCACCTGGGGTCTGCCCCTCAGCAAGTCCAGGATCCAGTTGCAAAGGGATGAGTTTAACCCTTGGCTCCTGAGCTTGAGAACGAGCTTGATGGGCACAATAGTGTTGAATGCTGAGCTGTAGTCAATTGAGTAGCAGTTTGAGTAGCAGTTTTGGGTCTTGTCATGCTCAATGTTTTTAGATGGAGAGTTGTACACTGCAACAGTGGCGGATTACAGGGGTAACCGGCCGGTCATCTCCAGGCATCTCAGTGAGGGCAGCCATGTTGACCTCAAACTGGATGATACGCTCGGCTGGCTCGAGGGTAAGCATGATTGTCCGTTTTATTTTAATTTTCTTCCAAGGCTTTTCCACACATTGAAGCCAGCAATGTTTCCAGATGTATTTGGGCTCGATTCCATGGACACACACACAAGGGTGCTGGATTCCCTCCTGTGGCCAAATCGACACAAATCTGTAACTGTTCATAAGCATGGCCCCATGGTATCTTTCTTTATAAACTATGCTAATGGAATGGCCTTTTAACCTGGTTTTCTTGTTTCTGTACTAACTGTGATTACGTCACACAAAGTTGAGTTGTGTGTCTGTGAAATGCATGAAAAGTGACCTATGTGGTGTGAACATATGTGGGAGGAGCAGCCACTAAGAAACGTATAGAAGAATATATCACATTTCAAATGAATGTAGTATGTCTCGTTTCAAATAACGGCTCAAATAAATAATATGCCTCATTTAAGATAACTGTTTAATTTCAAATAACTAATATATCTTATTTCAAATGACTAAATAATGTATCCTATTTAAAATAACTCATATCTCTATATTTCTTTAGATCCCACGTTCATCAGCTCCAGCTTCATTCCCAGTGAGGAGAAGATCTACTTCTTTTTCAGCGAAGTGGGCAGAGAATATGACTTCATAGACAAGTTCATCGTTTCCCGCGTGGCTCAGATCTGCACGGTAAGGCGGAGCGGGGAGGCCAGTTGGTGGGAAACACTTATTGTCTTGTGTATGCAACAGCTCAGTGAACATTCAGCCACCTGCCGTTTATACAAACGTTTAATACTTTAATAAAGCCACTTGGTGTTGCCTGATATTATTCACTAATTCCTTTGACCCACATTGTTAATTAGTTCAGTTTTACGAATTAGAAATGAGTTTTACGAATTATTTTACTGATGTGACTCAGGACCATGATCACATGGTATAGAGCACAAGCAAAACATACAATAATACCAAAACAATAGCTAAAGTACAACAAATGTTATTTAAACAGAAGGACATTCATACTTTTGGCGTATCTGATTGTAATAGTAAAATTACATTTAAACAAAGATGGCAAATTAAATAATACTTTGGCAAGTACCTTTCTCTATAAACCATTGTTTACATTCTGACATTCGAACGCAATATGATACTCGTCTCCCTTTATATCTTTATATCTTCCAATGACCTTGGGAATTCTGGTGTTGTTCACCCTAAAGTTACAAATAGCCTGTCTATACCTTTGGTTGCCATACAACAGATACTTTTCCAGTTTAAACTCTTGTTTGAATTCTACATAAATATCACGTCATATTTCACTCTTGCACTCTTTCAGCCTCTGTTCGACAGTTAGTTTCAACCAGTTGACGCTGTGACATTTTTGTGTGAGTCAGAGGTAATACAAACCAGTCTTATGTGCCACGTTATTTGGCTTAGTTCGGGGCTCCTCCAAGGACACAGGCAGGTTGTGGTTAAAGTCTGGTTTATTGTAAAGTGTGCAAGTAAAGTTAAATGACAGAGCAGATGGTACCCTGCTAGCATGCTAGCGCTCTCGAGTGTGTGTTCTGGTGGCTGACTTAACCTGTGGTGCATTGATTGCCCAATGCACCACCGGGTTGCAGCCCCAGTATCAGCTTAACCTGCAAAACCCATGGTGATGTCCACTATATGGCCAAAAGTCAGTGGACACCTGACCATCACACCTATATGAGCTTGTTGGACATCCCATTCTAAAACCATGGACATTAATATGGAGTTGGACCCCCCTTTGCGGCTATGACAGCTGCCACTCTTCTGGGAAGGCTTTCCACAAGATTTTGGAGTGTGTCTGTGGGAATTTGTGCCCATTCAGCCAAAAGAGCATTTGTGAGGTCAGGCACTGATGTTGGACGAGAAGGCCTGGCTCGCAATCGGCGTTCTAATTCCTCCCAAAGGTGTTCAATGGGGTTGAGGTCAGGGCTCTGTGCAGGCCAATCGAGTTCCTCCACACCAAACTCCTCTCACCATGTCTTTATGGACCTTGCTTTGTGCACAGGGGCACAGTCATGCTGGAACAGCAAAGGGCCTTCCCCAAACTGTTGCCACAAAGTTGGAAGCGCCCACTTGTCTTTATATCCTGTAGCATTAAGCATACCCTTCACTGGAACTAAGGGGCCGAGCCCAAACCCTGAGAAACAGCCCCAGACCATTATCCCTCCTAAAAGGGCCTTCCCCAAACTGTTGCCACAAAGTTGGAAGCGCCCACTTGGCTAAGATGTCTTTATATCCTGTAGCATTAAGCATACCCTTCACTGGAACTAAGGGGCCGAGCCCAAACCCTGAGAAACAGCCCCAGACCATTATCCCTCCTCCACCAAACTTTACAGTAGGCGGTATGCATTCCGGAAGGTAACGTTCTCCTGGCATCCACCAAACCCAGATTCGTCCATCAGAGTGCCAGATAGTGAAGCGTGATTCATCACTCCAAAGAACACGTTTCCACTGCTCTAGAGTCCAGTTGCGGCGTGCTTCACACCACTCCAACCAACGCTTGGCATTGCGCATGGTGATGTGAGGCTTGTGTGCAGCTGATCGGCCATGGAGACCCATTCCATGAAGCTCCCGACGCACAGTTCTTGTGCTGATGGTGCTTCTAGAGGCAGTTTGGTACTCTGTAGTGAGTGATACAGCAGATGATAGGCGATTTTTTTTACGTGCAATGCGCTTCAGCACTCGTTGGCCCCGCTCTGAGTTTGCGTGGTCTGCCACTTCGTGACCGAGCTGTTGTTGCTCCTAGGCGCTTCCACTTCACAATAATGGCACTTATGCTTGACCAGGGCACATCTAGGCGGGCAGAAATTTCACGAACTGACTTGTGGCAAAGATGGCATCCTATGACAGTGCCGTGTTCAAAGTCACTGAGCTCTTTACGAACCATTCTGAATTGTAAATGTTTGTCTGTGGAGATTTCATGGCTATGTGCTTGATTTTATGCAGCAATGTACCTGTTAGCAATGGGTGCGGCTGAAAAACCTGGACTCAATAATTAGTAGGGGTGTCCACTGACTTTTGGCCATATAGTGTGTATACAGTATATGCCCGAATTATGCAGACTAAGCAAACAATTGTACCTTATTTGACTCAGTTTAGTTTCTTTACCTTCTATCATCCTCCCCTAGTAGCCAATAATTCTCTTTACTGTAACTGCGACACTAAGTGGGTATCTTCCCAACTCCCCAGAGACCCTATTATTGCATGTTGTCATTTCAACTTTCCGGGTGTATTTAAGAAATTTGAGGTGTGATTTGTTTTTTTTCTCCAATATATCTAGTTTTTCAAACCCCCACACTTCACATGCATACAACATAACTGCTGTAACCAACTTGTCAAAAACATCTAGGTAAATCCAATTTTCTACATTTACAAATAAGGGTGGCTTGCTAACGCAGCTCCTCAATGGCAATCTTAAATGAGCCATTATAATTCATAATGACACCAAGATATTTAAAGCAGTGGACAATCTCTAAGTTTTATCCATTGCATACAAACTTTAGATGACTAATATCAGCTTTTCTGCAACCAAAAACTGTGATTTTAGTTTTGTCACTGACTTTTGTCGTTGAGATTTCTCACAGAAATCACACATATGGTCTATTGCTTTCTGTAACCTTTATTATGTTGTCAACATGATCATTGTATCATCTCCGTACATCAGTACCGGAATATAACGAGGATATAACTATCACAGCATCATCAAAATGAATAAGTCGGCAGTCATTCTGTAAGGAATAGTCCCGCAGGTCATTGATAAATAATGCAATGCAACAACAATGGCAATGCAACATTTTCACCCTGTCTAACTCCTGCTAGGCTTTAAGATTCAGATTTAACACCATTAAAAAATTATTTGACATGATTTGATATTTTTGTACATATTCATTACTACATCCAAGAATTTACCATTAATACCTGCTTTTAATTTTGTACCAAAGTGCATCCCTCCATACTGTATCAAACACCTTGCTGTAGTCAATGAAAGAACAAAAACTTCCTTTTAAAGCAATACAAATTAACAATGTCTCAGTAAAAGGATATGATCAGTGGTGGAGTAATTTCTTCTCAATCCTGCCTGGCTTCCCCTCAGGATAGAATTATCCCCACAGAACTTACATAACTTGGCATTCAATGCATTTACATTTACATTTAGGGCATTTGATACTTTTATCCAAAGCGACTTACAAAGAGTACATTTGTTGAAGGAGACTGCAATATATCGCTGTGGTACATAAAGATAAGAATAGAGCAGGTTTCGAGCATTCAGTTACGAGGCTAATAGAACGAGTTTCATAATTGCTAGGTTGCCTGGGTAATAGCTTGGATAAGAGCAGACGTGCCATTCGACGAGTACATTACCAACATCTAAGAACATTCAATATGGTTCATAATGCTAAGTACTATTAAGAGTGCCAAGACATACAAACATGCAAGTTAGTGCAAGGGTTCGCAGAGGGAAGAGGGGTGGGGAGGGTTATGCAGAGTCCAGGTGAACAGGTGGGTCTTGAGTCTCTTGCAGAAGCTGGTGAGCTACTCTGCTATCCTGACATCAGCCGGGAGCTCATTCCACCACTGCAGTGCCAAAACAGAAGAGTTTGTGATGTTTGCCTGTTTTTAGTTAAGGTGGTACCAGTCGTCTAGCCGAAGTTGTTGAGCAGAGTGCCCGAGCTGGGGCTTGGGGTCTGACTTATGTTTGGAGGTAGGTAGGGGCAGTTCCGCTGACAGCCATGAAGGCGAGTACCAGTGTCTTGAATCCAATGCAAGTGATTACTGGGAGCCTGTGGGGGGGGGGGGGAGAAGAGTGAGAATTTTGGTAAGTTGAACACCAGGCACGCTGCTGCGTTCTGGATGCGTTGTAAGGGTTTGATTGCGGCGGCAGGGTGTCCAACCAGGAGAGAGTTGCAGTAGGCGAGCGATAAAGAGCGCTTGGACCAAGATCTGTGCTGCTTCAGATGTGCGGAAGGGCCCGATCCTGGGGCTGTTGTAGAGAGCAATTCTACAAGATCGGTCATCTGGTACCACGTCATGGTTCCTTGCAGTGGGTGAAGGGGAGATTTCGATGTCCTCAATGTAGGTCCATCTGAGGCCAGTCTTTCCCCGCCATGGAGAAGCTCAGTCTTGTCTAGGTTAAGCTTCAGGTGGTTAGCAGTTGTCCATTTGTTGATGTCAGCCAGGCATTTAGATATGCTGGCTGCGATTTGGGTGTCAGAGGTGGGGAAGGAAAGGAACAGTTGGTGTTGTCTGCGTAGCACTTAAAGGAGAAGCTGTGGTATATAATTACAGGGCCTAGAGGTCTAGTGTATAAGGAGAACAAAAGGGGTCCTAGTACTGAACCTTGGGGGACTCCGGTGTCAAGGGTGCAGCGTCTGGACAGGGAGCCATTCCATGTGACCTGATAGGTGCAATCTGTCAGGTAGGAAGTAGTGAACCAGGATAACGCAGTTCCAGCAATGCCAAGCTCTGCCAGAGTGGAGTGGAGAGGAGAATCTGGTGGTTCACTATGTCGAACGCGGCAGACAAGTCAAGGAGGATGAGCAGAGATGCGAGAGATGAGCCTCTGGCGTCACGGACTCAGTTACCTTCTTTGGAAAGTAGGTGACAAAGTAATCAGCTGTGAAAGAGGAGGGAGGGTTGAGGAGGGAAGAGAACATGGAGAAAAGTTTCATAGGGTTGGAGGTGGAAGAGTTGATCTTTGTATGGTGGAAGGCAGATTTGGCTGTGACACAGTAGAGGTGAAATCTGAGAGGAGTGGAGGTAGTGATAGAGATCATCAACAGTCTGATTTCCTCCATTTTCTCCCAGCTGCCCGCAGCTCTGTTCTACGAGTGTTCTTAATATACTCGTTTAAGACTCTGTATAATCCTGCTGCTTTTCTGCATTTTAGTTTTAGAATAACCTCCTTCATTTCTTGTTCAGTAAAACTAACATTTAAGACACTACTGTCAACAGTGTGTTCATTACATTCAACTTCAAATAACTCATTCGTCGCTACATCCCAATCCGTCTTTTATTTTTCTCTGTTTTATAATTTTTTCCGGAAATGTAATCTTTAATCTACTGACATGTTGTCTAGATCACACAAAAATGTATCCACCTTGTCAAGCTGTACATTTCCTCTGAATATTTGTGACTGTGACATTTATCTGTTCCATTGCTGGACTATCTAACCAGTAATAAACCCTTCCATGATCCAAAAGCACTTCCAACAACACAATGCTTATCAGAAAACAAAGGATCAAACGGCGAGTTGCTTTTCATACAAAATGTAGAAAAAGTAAGAAAAATATACAATAAATTAAGCAAAGTGGAAGCGGTTGTGTTGTTTGTCATGAACTGTTATCTTTATGTTCTTTTTATTATATTATTAGTATATGTATTGGTTATTAGTTATTTTATTTAGTTTTAGTTGTAATGTATTTTATTTTTACATGGTCTGCCTTAGAGCGACGTGGGCGGCCAGCGGACTCTTCAGCGGCGCTGGACCACGTTCGCCAAAGCTCAGCTACTGTGCCAGGCCAGCGGTGAGCTCCCCTACAACGTGGTTCAGGATGTTATCATGCTCCCGCCGCCAAAGGGCGCACCCGCAGATGACACGTTGTTCTATGGCATCTTTACCTCCCAGTGGTCAGTTGACCAACACCTTATATTGTTTCATGTTTTTGTTTTTATTTTGTTTTTTTACTTTAAAAATGCGACAAAATGATTTGTTATTTTGTTTATTAGGTCAGTCAATTCTGGTCAATCGGCAGTGTGTGCTTACCGCCTAAGCGACATCAAGGCGGCGTTCTCCAGAAACTACAAAGTCTTGAATCGGGACACCCTGCGGTGGAGTACACGTGTTCAGGAGAAGATTGGGAATCCAGGAGAGGTGCATGGCTGTCCTTGGGTTGTTAAAATCATCCAGTGTGGTATCATAACTGGAAGATCATAATTTTCTGCATGTACTCGGTATGTAGCCCCGCGGCTAGCTGTAGTGCAGGCCTGCAGTCCTGCGGCTAGCTGTCGTGCAGACCTGCAGTCCAGCAGCTAGCTGTGACCCTGGCCATGTCCATCTCAAAGGGGGTTGGACAAGCTGGCATGACAGAAAAGCCACTTGTGAAGGCTATACACATTTAGTATGTTGACATGCACGTAGACACCATGGTAACATTTAGCTGGCTGAGAAACGTTTTTGCAAGTCAACATGCGGATGTCAGCAAAACACAGATCGTTTGAGCCATCACGTATCAATCTTGCACTGATTTTAAATTAACGGCCGTTTCTGGGAATCTGTTTATTCAGCTTTAACTGAACCAAGCTGTGTATGCTAATTGCATTTATTGTATTTTGGGGGGTTTAAACTATTGAAGCTGAATAAATGTAATTGTGTAACCTTCTCACAGGAAGATAATGTTGGGATATTGAGAAATGCTGCAATGTACATGATGCATTGTCTCACTTGAGCATTCTGCTTTGCCGTTTCCCACAGTGTGGCCTTCACAACGCATCAGACAACACTCTTCGTTTTGTCAAAGAGAATTTCCTAGCAGACGACAGTGTGCGGCCAGTTGGACGGCGTCTGACAATGGTGTCACATGACCAGAATTACAGCCATCTTGTATCCCAGCGGGTCCGGGCTGCTAACCATAGGGACTACACAATACTCTTCTTACTCGCAGGTAGCTAACCATAGGTACTACACAATACTCTTACTCACAGGTAGCTAGCTAACGATAGGGACTACACAATACTCTTCTTACTTACAGATAACTAACCAGGGATTCTGTTCTCCTTATACACTAGATCTCTAGGCTCTGTAATTACATCCCACGGCTTCTATCACTGTTACGCAGACAACACCCAACTGTTCCTTTCCTTCCCCATCATCTCATCTCTAACTGCCAATCACCTGAAGCTTAACCTAGACAAGACTGAGCTTCTCTTCATGCCGGGGAAAGACTGCCCTCAAATGGACCTACTTTTCACCATTGAGGACATCAATGTCTCCCCTTCACCCACTGCAAGGAACCTTGGCTTGGTACTGTACGGCCAGCTGTGCTGCAACGCCAACATCAACTTTGTGGCCAGATATTGTAGAATTGCTCTCTACAACATCCGCAGGATCCGGCCCTTCCTCACACGTGAAGCAGCACATATCTTGGTCCAAGTGCTTGTCATCACTCTACTGCAACTCTCCTGGCTGGACTCAGCCTCTGCAATCAAACCCTTACAACGTATCAAGAACGCAGCAGCGCACCTGGTGTTCAACTTACCAGAATTCTCCCATGTAACCCTTCTCTTCCACGACCTCCACTGGCTCCCGGTAATCGCTCGCATTAGATTCAAGACACTGGTACTGACCTACAAGGCTGTCAGCAGAACTGCCCCTACCTACCTCCAAACATTAGTCAGACCCCATGCCCCAGCCCGAGCGCTCGCTCAACAACTTTGGCTAGACGACTGGTACCACCTTCACTAAAAACAGGCAAACAGAGTCCCAACTCTGTTCTGGCATCATAGTGGTGGAATGAGCTCCCGTCTGACATCAGGATGGCAGTCGCTCACCAACTTCTGCAAGAGACTCAAGACCTACCTATTCAGAGTTCACTGTCCACCTTCCCTCTCCTAACCCTAGCACTAACTTGCATGTTTGTACGTCTTGGCGTTAATAATCGTACATGTTTAGCATATTGTATGTTCTTAGATGTTGGTAATGCACTCAGAATGGCACTTCTGCTCTTATCTCATCTATTATGCAGGCAACCTAGCAATTCTGAAACACGTTCTATTAGCCTTGCGATTATGAATGATTGAAACCTGTTCTATTATCTTTATTCTTTATGTACCACATAGATACTGTATATTGGTGTCTCCTTCAACAAATGTACTCGTAGTCGCTGTAGTACTGTAGTCGGTTTGGATAAAAGTGTCTGCCAAATGCCCTAAATTTAATGTAAATGTAAATGACTACACGATACTCTTCTTACTCACAGGTAGTTATCCATAGAGACTACACAATACTCTTCTTACACACAGGTAACTAGCTAACCATAGGGGACTACACCATACTCTTGTTACACTGTAGTCTTCAGTAATATAAAGGAAGATATTGTATGGTAAACTTGACCTCTAGAAACTTTCAACAGCAATGTTGCTTTTCAACCAAATTACAACAAAAACCAAAAACTGCTTCTTATTTTCTTTGTTTCTTATCAAATCGGTACCAGGCGCTTTCACTCTTCAGATGGTCATGCAGGCAGCGTCTGTATTCAGTGAGGTCGGTGTTTGCTTAATCTGTGAACTTTCCTGGTTACTTCCAGATTCAGGTTACCTCCACAAAGTGGTGTTGCTGGAGACAGAGGCGCATATCATAGAAGAGGTGCAGGTCTTCCAACAGCCACAGCCCATCAAGAACATGCAGCTCTCCGCTTCCAAGGTGTGTGTGTGTTTTATAATTTTTATTTTCTCCACTTTCTTCAAACAGATGAGTCAAAACGACCAATTAACACATGCAGTGGCATGCGCTAAGTTATAGAGGGCGACTACAATCAATTCACTACTTCAGGTTTGGGTTTCTTTTTAAGAGAGTCCTCTAATGCTGTTGTGTGCCTTTATGTTATTACTATACACAAAAGATGTTCCTAGGTTGTTGTTTTGGCCACATTTGGCATGACATGGCATAAAATCCAAAAAGTCAACGTGTGATTGCGTTTCAAGCAGTATTGACAGCACAGAGGAGTATTAACGCTACAGATGTCTGGCCCACACAGGGTATGGTGTTCATCGGTACGTCGGAGGGTGTGGTCCGGTTGCCAGTGGCCAACTGTTCCTTCTACTCCAGCTGTGCCCAGTGTGTGCTGGCGCGGGACCCCTTCTGTGGCTGGGACTACGCAGGCAAGACCTGTGTGGAGATGTCCCGTGTCCAAGCCAGCCTGTAAATACTTCCGGCCACACTCACACACATTTTTTGTACTTCAAGTGTAATGCATTAATTGTCAACTTTGAATTTCAGATGTGATCTTGAATTTGTCAAATCAATTGCGTTCCTCAAGCTAATTTGTTGACCAAAGAGCTGTACAGCTCAGAGCAGGCAGGTACAAAATCACAATGAATTCAACATCAATGTACGCAGTGCATGGGTACAAATCAACAAATCATTGAGGCACACAAGATACCCACGGTGTCTTACAAAAAGTAAAGCTCAGATGCTCTTGTCTGTTTACAGACACACACTTGCGCTGCACACAGTGGATTGTTTTACTTTTTGATCCTAATCTACCGCATGCTAGGCCTGTTGTTATTTTTTACCCGATTAGCTCCCATTCAAATAGAAGCTTTTGTGACCAAAAGGCTCTATGTGAGGCCATGGATGTAGGGTGGGCTCTTCAAAATACGCATCTTTTTAGTTTTGTCATTTAGTTTTATGTCGAATACACATACACCCCACAAAGCTATAGTTTATTAAATATGAATGCAAGTATTATAATTAAGTGTTTTATTAAAGTCAAGTACGTTCGTAAATAATTATGTTCTATGGCTTTCATACTGGCTTTTTGCCAGTATGGCTATGAATTTGGCATTATATTTAATTCTAAGTGGTATTATAAAGGTCTTTTATAAAGTCCACATCATGACAATCCAAACGCTAAATAATAAATGTATGTTTTGAGCCTGGACTTGAAGGAATCAATGCAGGGTAGAGATCTGATATGGGGGGCGGGGTGCTATTCCACAACCTAGGGGCTGCAAGAGAAAATGTGCAGTCACCCCTGAGCTTATATTTAGAATGTGGGACGGCCAGGAGCCTCAAGTCAGACAACCTGTGGGACCTGGAGGTGGAGTAGGGTGGTCCCAGATATAAGAGGCATTGAAAACAAACAGGACAACCTTGAAATCAATTCTGAGTTGCACTGGAAGCCAGTGGAGAGGCCAGACTAGGGCTAACGTGGTATATTAAGGGAGGAGGTGAATTCAATTGTTGAGGGTTTGATATTTGTATCAAAAATATAAAATTTGAATGTCATGGTGTCTCTAATTTTCCACAGAGGTCAGGATGTGGATGGGGGGAACGTTGAAGAGGCCTGCAATATGACTCCTTTATCTCCCAGGGCTCGCTTTGGACCAAACCAACCAACCGCAGGTGGGTTTCAATATATTCGCAATATATTCTCTTCTAGAATGACATCATGCCAAAAGTAACAGATGGATTTTGCTGTGTCATCAACCACAACCTCAATACATTTGATAATGATAAATAGATAACAAACATTCAACTGAACTTAAGGTACTGTATGTAAGAATCATGAATTCCTTTAGGTCAGTCAAATGTTTACATGAATTATTTTATTCTCACAAAGGAACCACTTTCATCATTTAATCATACAGTGAAAGAGGAGAGAACTGCTTATTTTTCTAATCTGATCAAGAGCTCTATTCAGCACAATCAACAGATTGGCAAAACCTGCCCCTCCCCCTGTACCAGTCTCCTGTGTTGACTGCGAAATGTTCTTATCTTTTTTTGCCACTGATTTAAGGGCTAATATACTGACTTCCTGTACCCCTGTGGTTGACTGCCTAGCCTGTGCTAATCTTTTGAGCCAATTTAGCCAAATCTCACTGGATGAACTCACAGCCATTGTCTCCCGAATGCGTCCCTCCTGTAGCTCTCTCTATATTGTTCTAGCCTCTCTTTTTAAAGTAGTTTTTAGTTCCTTAGGACCACATTTACATTCCATCGTGAATAGCTCCCTTAGATCTGGATGTGTGCCCAACTATTTTCAACATTTAAAAAAGCCAAATCTAGACCCACTGTCTCCCTGTAACTACAGACAAATATCCAAACTTCCTTTTATTTCCAAGGTTGTAGAAAAAGTTGACAACAAAGGCACAGCACTGAAATTGCTTTGCTCAGGGTTTCAAACTAAATTTTAATGCGTGCTGATGTTGGGGAATGTTCAGTTCTGTTGCTGCTTGATCTAAGTGCAGCTTTTGACACTGTCGACCACTCCATTCTCCTTACTAGACTTTATCAATGGGTGTGTATAACTGGAACTGCCCTCAACTGGTTTGCCTCCTTTCTGCCAGATTGTTTTTGTCTCCTCATCTTCTCAACAGATGTGTGGTGTAATCCTCAGTCCTATTCTGTTCTCTCTGTACATGTTCTCTCTTGGCTCTTTGATTCATAATTTTAAATGTATTTCTTATCATTGTTATGCGGAAGATACACAGTTGTACTTTTCTTTTAATTCAAATGACCTTAGTAAACTGCCTAACACCATCAAAGACTGGATGTCAGATAAATTCCTCCAACTTCACCCTGACAAAACTGAAGTCCTCATCATAGGCCCTGAGAGTACTGCTGACAAAATACAGCAGTGTATTGGTCCATTAGTTGCAAATATTAAGAAAACCTAAAAAAAACCTCTTTGATCACCATATGAATTTTGAATTGCATGTCAAGAAAGTTGCCCAATCTTGTTTCCTCCAACAGAGAAATTTCAAAAAATCAAAAGTTGCTCCTCCGTGTCATGGCTGCTAGCCTTTTAACCAATACGCGTTGTAGATCCCACATTACACCAGTGTTGGCCAATCTATTGGTTACCCATTGATTGCAGAATTGATTTTAAAGTTATTTTACTTACTTATTCACTTATAAAGCACTATATTTTATATATCATAATTATTGTGTCCCCTGTCGACGGAGAGATTGCTGAGGTTTTCCGACCAAGGTCTTTTGGCCGTCCCGAAGTCTCAGCTCAAAACTAAAGGGGACCAAGCTTTTTCAATTGTAGCCCCCACCCTTTGGAACAGTCCTCCCCTCGCAAGAAAGAAAGTCAATCGACAGCTTTAAGAAACCACTAAAAACTCACCTGTTTTGTAAGCATTTTGTTCTGTCATGTAGGCTTGTCTTTCTGTGTAGTTTTATCGTTTTTGTTGTCTGTATTAGACTGTGTTTTCACCCTGGTTAATTTTTATGTTTGTTTTTATTTTTATTTTTCTATCATTTCCTGTTTTTAGTGTTCATCTCATATAAAAAATGTTCTCATTGCATGCATTATACAGCACCTCATAACCATGGCTTTGAAAGGCACATTATAAATAAAATGTACTACTTACTTACTTATCTCTCAGCAGGCTGCAGTTCACTTAACGGCCAAAGGGGCCAGTAATAACAAGGAATTCATGATTCTTGCATAGTACCTTGCAGACCATACAAGCATACTTCTCTAGCATTGGACGCTAACATTCGACTTCTCGTATTGAAATGATGGACTGTGTGTGTGTGTGTGTGTGTGTGTGTGTGTGTGTGTGTGTGTGTGTGTGTGTGTGTGTGTGTGTGTTGTCAGCAGCCCCTTGTCCCCCAGACAAGACGGTGTCTGTGTCGCTGAACGAGGTGGTGCGGCTGCCATGTCCCGTGCCCTCACGCCACGCCCAGCGGCTCTGGGAGGGGCCAGATGGTCGCATCTCCCCGGACCTCTACCTCCAGCTGGACAACGGCGGCCTGTCCTTCGTGGCCACCCCGGCCACTCTGGGCCCCTATGTCTGCCTGTCTACGGAGAAGGGCTACCGCCACACCCTGGCCGTCTACCACGTCAGGCAGAAGACCGTTCCCCCAACCCCAGCCACCTCCACCCACCCTCACACCCTCTCCGTCCCCGTCACATCGCGGACGGCCGGCAAGCCGGGAGAACTTAATCCGACTACATCTGCAGGGGCATGGCCCAAAATGATTGCAGAGGCGACGCAACGCACCGTCGCCTGGTCTGTTTTCAGCGAGGCCCCGAGGACTCTGCCGGCCACCAGACCGGGGGCCCTGGACCTCAGTGCACGGCCCAGGGACTTGGGCCTAAAGCACGGGGATCAGCCGCTGCTGGCACGTAGCCCCAGCTACCTGAAGGAGCTGGTAGTGGTGTCTGTGCTGCTGGTGCTGTGTCTCAGCGTGCTACTCACTGCCGCACTGTACGGCGTCAGGCAACGCTGCCGTAAGCGTACGGCCCCCCAGGCCAGCACCTCGGACAGCGGCAGCAGGGGCGGCCTTGCCGAGAGGGAGGCTCTCCACGGAGAATCGCTGCACGTCAACGGCAAGCGGACGAATGGGCACGGCGCGTGGCGCGGTGACCAGACCAATGGGCAGGTGTGCACCGGGACGCCCAAGGGATCCAATGGGCATCTCCCCAACACGCCCATCTGATCCACTCAGAAGTGTTGTTGTGTGGTCCAGGAAGAGACGAGTCCTTCTCCTGGTCAGATTAAAAGGTACTTGCTGATGTGAAAAGACAAATGCTTCCATCTTTTCTCCGCTGACAAACTTGTATTTAAAACAAAATACTTTCTTTGATGGTACGCGTACATGATATTGTTGTATACATAGAGGAAAAATGATGTTGATAAACAGAATGTATCCACATTTCCAAAAGGGGATTCCACTGAATAAAAAGCAAAAGGCATCTCTTGGTATCTTTTTTATAAATAGTTGATATATATATTTTTTGATTGGCATTTGTGAAGGAAATTCCAATTCCCATAAATGCACCTTAGACAATTGATTACCACTCTTCCATAACGATGATGACGAATAATAATAATAAACATACACATCACACACATCATACACTCAATTCATTAGATCAATCACCACTACTGTCAGTTGTTTTTTGTTTTTGAAATACCTTAGGTTAGACTGGAAGATCACGTGGTGTGCCGCGTTCACCTCCGCCACTGTTGCTGTGTGTGCTTTGATTGTGTGTCGAACCTAACACCGTTCTGAGAAACCATTTCATTTTGTTTAAATCCACCCTTGAAGTGAGACTTGAGTATGTTAACTCAATCCCCGGTCGTATAATTTGCCTATTCAGCAAGGCAAAGTATGTCAAACAAATATTGCATTAAATGCATAAACATAACTACCTGTACAGCTTGTGTCTAAGAACAACTTGTCAAAGCTGGCTGGCTTTAACCAATCAACATGTTTCCACTCCGCCTGTGATGGTTAGCTCGTTTTGTCACTTTTGCACCATCCAAATAAATGACAATCCACTTGTATTCTGTCCTCCTGTGTTTATTGGTCATGATCATATTTCAGGACTGAAAATGACAGTTGATGACTATTCATCAGCAACCACACCAACTAGGCCTAGACCTTGGGATGCAGTTTGGGAAACGGAAGGGTGAGGAGTGGGAGTTAACAGCACGTTAACTCTCTTGGCACTGAGGCTACTAGGCTTGGGTTGATATAGTTTTACATGGCAAGGCCATTTGTTTTGAAAGAAGGCTGCATAGTATTCTGCTGTTGGTGAGTGGCGAACCAGAATCAGTGCTGTATTTCTTAGCTATTCTTGAGGAGTTGCTATTTTCTTAAAGCTAAGCCATAGTAGTGTTGGTAGAGCTATTTCTCTCTAACCTATTTCAGTGTAGATTTTTGCCGTTGCTGAGATTGTGTTGATGCATTCTTAAAAGCTAATTTTGTAGTCGTTATTCTCAAACCAACCTTTCTTAAAAGGGTTGGTATTGTTGTTGTTGCAATGCAGAGTTGATAGAGCTATTGAGAATTAAACTAACTTTACCAAAGTACATTTCAAAGTAATAGTGATAGTCAAACTAATGGTGGTCTAAACTGCCTCCTATTGTGCTGAGTGGGACAATCACCCAGTTTCGGGCATTCAGCTGTCAATAAAGTCAATTGACTTAATTACGTGGAGGAACTTGACACTGCATGTGCCTTCCTTGCACACTTGGCTAATAATGCAGAGCCCATATTTCAGCGACAGCCTTAGCGTCAGTGAGGGAGTCAAGACCGGGTCAAACAAAGACAAGGGAGTCTTTCTGAGTGAGTCAAGGCCCGGTCGAACAAAGACAAGGGAGTCTTTCTGCGGGAGTCAAGATTTGGTCAAACAAAGACGAGGGAGTCTTTCTGCAGGAGTCAAGACCCGGTCGAAAAAGACAAGGGAGTCTTTCTGCAGGAGTCAAGACCCGGTTGAACAAAGACAAGGGAGTCTTTCTGCGGGAGTCAAGATTTGGTCGAACAAAAACAAGGGAGTCTTTCTGTGGGAGTCAAGGCCCGATTGAACAAAGACAAGGGAGTCTTTCTGCAGGAGTCCGTCCAGGGCGTCCTACAGCTACATCTTCGTCCTTCCTTCCTCCCATCTTAGCCATGTCCCTAGACTCCATTACACCTCCAGTCTCTCCACTTCATGGCTCTCACAGAGACCTGGATCATCCCAGAAAACACTGCGACTCCAGCCGCCCTCGCCACTGCGTTCTCTTTCTCTCTCTCTTTCTCGTGCAGAAACCTGAAAACTCTCTCTCCTTCTACTCTGCAACTGTCCTCTCCCTCCTGTCTGTAGAGGAAGCCTCCTCCACCCTGACATCCTCTCTCCTCCTCCTCGGACTCTCCACTCTCCTCCAGAACAGCACATTTTTCATGTTCGTCCCGCTGCATACCATTATTCTGTCAGAAATTTCTGAGTAATGTAACATTTTACACTTACATCAAGGGACACCTGAGCAAGCCAGGGGGCTCATTGCGTGGATAAATTGTAACGTTTATATATAACTACATGTAATATTTTAGTTCATGATCATTGTCTGTTCTATTTGATTTTCTTGCATAAATAAGAGTTCTTGCAATAAAAAATGTTGTTTCAGTGTGTGGTCGATATACACATGTACTGGTAATATGCAAGTAAGGCATGTTATTTAGACCTAAGGTGAGACACCAAAGATTATAATGGTGGTCAGATCAATGCCTTCTTCTTAAAATTACATTGCTACATAGTTGGATCACTCTTTTGACTTTACTTGGAGACAGCCATCACATTTGCCATATTTTTCTGATTAAAATAGTTGGTGATAAATAGATGCGTTTTTTCCATTGTCATTGCCATTTTCTGAGGTGTATTTAAAAATACCCCGAAGAAAACGCATCATCTACGCATCGTCTGTACACAAGTTCGTCTTCTGCATTCTTGATATTGATGAACGGCCGAGGTGAGGGAGCTGGAAGTGCACCGTCAGCGGAAACCATCCTGAGTCACCAGCGAGCAGCAGCATCAGCATCCGCACGAGTCCGCTGCTGCTGCCGCCACCGCGCATCGTTGGACACTAGAGCCCGAAAAACAGCGCATCTCTCCATCTTTACACCTGAGCCTCACAATCCCGATCATCACACGGATTTTAAAGTGCAAAATCGGGAGTTGGACTTTTTTTTTTGCCCGGCGGAGGTAAGACGTCCGGTGATGTCCTGCATGAACAAGTAGCGGCGGGCGGCGGGACGTCATGTCCTCTGGATCTGCCTGCCCTTGGTATTAAGATACTGCGGGAACATGCCTCGTGTGTCCATCAAGTGACAGCTCTGCTCCAGCTCCAGCGGACGCCTTATAACGCAGCAGCATGTGTCGTGGTGACGGGGCCGTGGTGGTTGTTGTTGAGATGCCGGTAGCATGATGCCGCAGTACGTCTGGAGCGGAGCCAGAGACTGCGCCTGCTGCACAACTTCTTCATCACGCAGCCTGTTTGTGTCCTCGTTTGTGACCCTTGATCTACAGATGAACACAAACATAATGTTCACTGCTGACCGTGTTGTTGACGGTCAGTGTCAAAGATATTGAATAAGGGATTTGAAAGGCGATTTTATAATATTTTATTATAGAAAGGAGATGGCTCACCCTATAAGGCCTGCACATATATTATGGTTGTGGACTTGCCTGGTCATCTAACAATGTGAGATATGTCCTTGTTTTAA
The DNA here is from genome assembly GCA_002895965.2 of Coryphaenoides rupestris. NCBI lineage: Eukaryota > Metazoa > Chordata > Actinopteri > Gadiformes > Macrouridae > Coryphaenoides > Coryphaenoides rupestris. The sequence goes on along the minus strand of PIJE02000079.1, from coordinate 476,928 downwards.
ACAATCAGTTTGCTTTTTTCTTTCAGTGCTTCAGAAATGGAAACGCAATTGCGTACTTTATTTCCATCTTAATAGCTGCAAAAATATATGTAGGCCATGTTATTATAATAGGCTGTTTCATGTTGGCAAATTGTATGCCTTTTTCCTCAGTGAAGAGCTTCTTATGGCACCTCTGTGCATACCTTTTCAGCTCACAGTGGGTTTGTTTTGTGTTTGGTTTGGAACAATTCAAATTGCACCATTCAGAAGAGTATTTTTTTAAAGGACTTGATATGTTTGGCATGAAGTGGATAGGCCTACGTGTAGGCCTATGGCAACCCTATGGCAGCAGCACAAAACAGCAACCGGTTTTCCAATACTTGCTAAAACAAATCCAGTCAAAGCCATAACATCTGGATGAAGCAATTGGTGTCCTCATTTGCTGGCATGAGTAAAAAAGAGCCATTTATGTTTTAACTTATATTATATACATTAAAGGTCCCTTATGTAAGAATAATGAATCCATTCAGGGACTACATGTAGGATTTTACAGCACAAATCGCTTTAAATTGCCAGTTTATGAGCAGGTTGTGGTTGAAGTAAAAACACGAGAGCTTCCCAGACTCTCTCTGTTGGTAGAACAGCTTTTGGGTGATTTCTCTTATATTTGAGTCGGGTCGGATTTCGCAGGGAAAAAGGAATCAAGTGACATGTAAGCGTGGATCATTAAAAAATATATATACAGTATTTCATAGCTTTTTAAAATGTGTACAAGGTTTAATTATGATTAGAACTAACATTAGTTTCTGATTGTTATTGTCTCAACCCACGGAGCTCAGAATGCACTGATTCTTATATATAGTACCTTTAACTTTACTTTGGTGATATCTTTGGACCTACTGTATATCAGCTTCATGGATTCTATACTTTTGTTATTAAAGCATAGATCACATGTTGAGCCTATTATTCAGTTACAGTATTTATATTAATTAATAAACTGAAATTCTTCTGCTAGCTCTTCATAATACATTTCCTTATTGTTTGAAGTGTATGTTTTCCCAAAAGGAACATTTACTGAGCATTCATTTGCCATTTCTTTAGGTTAAGAGGACAAGACATGAATGTGTTTTATTAGAAGATTGTTATGAACATCGTGCAGCAGTAGGATGCTTCGGGGAAGCACGTTGACTTTGTCCTCTCTATCCAGTGTAGACGCACATCAGCAGCACCAGCATGGGCATCGACAGCCAGGACCCCCTGCCCCCCACGGGGAACCTCAACCCCGGGCAAGTGGAGTCCTACCACAGGATGGAGCCAAAAACACTAGGGGTGAGCGTTCCTTGTGTGAGAAAATAGTAACCGATTATCCTTCACTTCCTTCATGTGCCACACAAAACACAGACAGGGTTAAGTTCCATCGTTAAAAGTATATCCAGTGCAGATAGTGCTTTAGCATGCAGCCACACAGGTAATCCAGCTGGTAAAGTGGTTGAATATTTATAGCTGAGACTGCGCATGTCAAAGGGTCAGAAACCTGTTTAAAATAAGTGATCAACGAGTGTGAATTATTTTAGGATGTAAACATGTAAATAGCAACAACGAACCAGCAACATATGTACAATAGGTTGCTAGTGTGATGGATGATGCTGTCTCCCCTTGGTCTTTTTCACTTGATCCACACTCATGTGTGGAAACTGGAAAACATGGAACCGTTTTTACTTTTTCTTCTCAGGCGATCCAGATCATCATTGGAGCTCTGATCCTCTGTCTAAGCGCCTCGGTGCTGCAGATCCACGAGGTGCACTTCACTGGCGACGTGGCCCTGTTCCTCATCGTGGTTATTCAGGTAAGAGCTCAACCAGTGGGAAGCTCTCCCGTCAATGAAAGGAGAAAGTTCAAGTTTCAGTGTCTTAGAAGTATGTTTTCATTAGTGTATAATCGCATGAAAATAAGAATTGTTGTCGTTATCTTAGAATTCTACCTTCATACCTACATAGGGAGCGGGTTGCCTTGTTGCAGTGCAATGTAGCCCACAACAGACAAACCAAAGTCTCTATCTAAAGTTAGAAATAAAATGCAACACAATGTGGAACAAGTGTAAAATGTGCTGTCTTACATATACATACTTAGCATCAGTTAAGTAGGTCAGACTAATTAACTAAATTGTATTTCTAACTATGTATGGGAACTTCATCATTTGACAGATGACATCATTGAAAGTAGCTACTCGCACGTGAACACCACCATAGTTCTCCTACATGCTTGTGGAAAGGTGTGTGTGTGTGTGTGTGTGTGTGTGTGTGTGTGTGTGTGTGTGTGTGTGTGTGTGTGTGTGGGGGGGGGGGGTGAGGAGAGGGGGTATTCAGTCTGCAACCTCACCACTAGATGCCAGTAAATCCTATACACTCCACCAAAACAATAGAATAAAAAACATAATACATTTGCAAATGTACAGTGAATAATCCTAAGGAAAAGAGAATTGAAGTAGTATTGCACATGAGGAATTTTTCACATGATGATGAAAGGTAATATTGCTCTGTAATATTGCAAGGTAATATTGAGATGTAGTATTGCACTTAATGAAGTTAACACTTAATGAAGTTAACACTTAATTAGGTGAAAGTCCATATATATCTTGCTGGAGTGGGGATTTGTAATGTTCAATATGCCCATAGACACTTTAAACACAACACACATGATGTGCTCTCAATGTTCCAGGCTAATTCATAGTAACAGACAAATAACAAATACAAAATATTGGATGTAAAAGGTGTTTGTCGCGTACATCATTCGTAGTTCTAATTTCCTTTCCAAGAAAATATGTGCAAATACGGTCAAAGCAGGCAGCAACAACCAGCGAGGAAGTCCATTGTCTTTATCACGGCCAGGGAGAGGCCGCAGCCATCAAGACAATCACTGATGCTGAAAAAGCATTGAGGTGGCTGTGGATCAAAGGGGTGATCCGTGGACCACACAAGCTGCTTGGACACAAGCCAGGGCTTGACCCCCTCGGGTGTAAAGTTGTTGAATGACATGAAACACCCAATGACCCCAGGTTACATCACTGATGTGTCCAAGTTGCACTGAAAGATTTGTGTTAAAACCTGAAATAATGTACTGTACAGATTTGTAATAATCCAAATCCTTGCAGGTTACCCTGTCTGGTTCAGTCTTGGTCCACAGTGGAAGAAAGCCTTCTCTTTTTTGGGTAAGATTCAAGATTCAAGATTTATTTTAGCCAAATGTATAGCCAAGTATAATGGAATGCTTACTCCCCATTCACTCCTGCAGTATTCTTTTAAATATAAACTTTGAAACAACTCTAAACAACCCAATAAGTACAAGTAAAAATTCTTCTTCTAAATAGTATTTGTATCAACATGAATTCTAAAACAACTCTGAACAATTAGAAGATAGTACCTAATAAGTACAGTAAAAAGTAAAAAGTGACAAGTAAGAGTAGCTATACTCTGGCTAAAAAAACAGTAATTAGTAAATACCGTATTTTTCGGACTATAAGGCGCACTTAAAATCCTGTAATTTTCTCAAAAATCGACAGTGCACCTTATAATCCGGTGCGCCTTATGTATTAACCTCGAACCGATTTTATGTGGTACACGGCGCTCAAAAATCTGTCAAGCCGCACCGCTTGATGGATTGTCGGCGCATTACGGCTACCGCGGCGTAATACTTGATGGATTGTCGGCGCATTACGGCTACCGCGGCGTAATACTTGATGGATTGTCGGCGCATTGCGGCTACCGCGGAGTAATACTTGATGGATTGTCAGCGCATTACGGCTACCGCGGTGTAATACTTGATGGATTGTCGGCGCATTACGGCTACCGCGGCGTAATACTTGATGGATTGTCGGCGCATTACGGCTACCGCGGAGTAATACTTGATGGATTGTCGGCGCATTACGGCTTACCGCCGGCGTAATACCTTGATGGATTGTCGGCGCATTACGGCTACCCCGGAGTAATACTTGATGGATTGTCGGCGCATTACGGCTACCGCGACTCCATGCGCGCCCATCTCACCGATACTGTCAAAACCCAAGTGAAGCAAACTAATTCGGAGCTTGCCGTCATTCCGGGTGGATTAACCAAAGAACTCCAACCGCTGGATATTGGTGTCAACAGGTCGTTCAAAGTTAAATTGCGAGCTGCGTGGGAGCATTGGATGACAGAAGGCGAACACACATTCACCAAGACAGGGAGTATCAGTGTCAAGTGTCGTCCGAGCTTTCACGAAGGCTGGAATCATCACTGAACAGCTCAGTAACAGCAACGAGACTGACTCGGATAATGACGAGAGGGATCCGGGCATGCTTGATGCCGAAATCGCCCAACTGTTAAACTCAGACACTGAAGATGAAGAATTTGATGGATTTGTGGAAGAGGAATGAACTGAAAAAGTGAGTGTATTGTTTTGTATTTTATGTGTTACAACAGAGTTATTGTGAATGAGTTGAATAAAGTTCGATTTATGACTGTTTTGTGTTGCTTAATGCGCCTGTTTTGTATTTTATGTGTTACAACTGAACAATGTTGAGAGTTATTGTGAATGAGTTGAATAAAGTTCGATTTATCTGACTGTTTTGTGTTGCTTAATGCGCCTTATAATGCGGTGCGCCTTATAATCCGGTGCGCCTTATGTATGAAAATAGACCCGTTCATTGACAGTGCGCCTTATAATCCGGTGCGCCTTATAGTCCGAAAAATACGGTAGTTGATAGTAGCAGCAATACAGTATAATGTAAATGATAAGTGACCAGTGCAGTACAGTACAGTGAGAGTGCCTGCATGCTATGTAGCAGAGTTCCTAGTGTTTAATTAATAGTTATTATAAGTCTACCCCCGTATGTCTAGTGTAATTGAAAGTCCAATAATAGGCTAATAATTCAATAGTAAAAAAAAATCCAATAATATTCCAGTAATACAATCGCGTAAATCCAATAATAGTTCATTAATCCAATAGTGTAAGTATCTAGTGTAATTGTAAGTAGGGGTTGACCGATATGGTTTTTTCTGGGCCGATACCGATTATTAGTAATTAGGGGTCGATAATCGGCCGCTAATCGGATCCGATATTCCTAATTTTTTGTCACGGTCTTGACCGTGTCTCCGGGCGCACAGTGTTGGTGGGCGTGGCTGCGGGCTCCGGTGCCGCCCCAGCGTCAGTAGCGGCACCTGTGCTGCGCTCGTGCCTGCCAGCAATCACCAATCAATCTCCCTATAAAAACCCTGACTTTCCACCCACTCGGCGTCGGAGCATTATCGTCATTTCCCGCATGGATCGCGATCGCCTCCAGCCAGCCGACCACCGCCCTGCCTACCGGTTCCTGCATCTGCCTACCTGTCTGCCAGTTCCTGCGTTCCCCTCCCGCTGGCTTCACTCCCGTTTTTCTCACATGTGTACCTGTATACCGCACGGATCGCGATCGCCTCCAGCCAGCCGATCACCTTCCTGCCTACCTGTCTACCGGCTCCTGCATCTGCCTGCCGCGCTCACCACCCGTCCCGCTGGCTTCACTCCCATTTCCTCACGTATTCTGTAAATAAACACCCCCTATTGCATAAACTCTGAGTCTGGGTCTTGCGTTTGGGTCCCCCACCGCACACACCCCTAACAATTTTTCCTATTATTGGAATCGTTATTTTGTATGATCTGATTGCCGATTAAATGAAAAAAATGTAAAATGCGCTCCGTGCGGCAAAATGCACTCCTTGCAGGCGGCTCTGATGCAGTCGCCTCTCTCTGGCTCAATGTCCCGGCAGCATTATTGATTGGCTATACATCACGGGTACAAAAAGCCAATCGGTCTGCAGTGTTTAGGCTCATGGGCGTGTACATTTATACTTTAGGCTTTTGGCTTTTGTCGCGTTATTTTGGCTGCGCCGCCAATCGTAGCAAATGGGCGTGTCAAGACAAACACTGCAGACTGAATGGCGACCTCTTTCCCACGTGTTTCCCACAAATACGGAGTACAGATTGGCTATTTTGTACCCGTGATGTATAGCCAATCAATAATGCTGCCGGGACATTGAGCCAGAGAGAGGCGACTGCATCAGAGCCGCCTGCAAGGAGTGCATTTTGCCGCAAGGAGTGCATTTACATTTTTTCATTTTAATCGGCAATCAGATCATACAAAATAACGATTCCAATAATCGGAAAAATTATGAATATCCGACCCCTAATTGTAAGTCCAATAATAGGCAATAGGCCAATGGACCAATAATTCAAAAAGTGAGGTAACAGTCCAATGGTCCAAAAGTCCTGCTTAACCTGCTTGTCCTGGTTCAAATGTGGTGGAACCGGTGACCGGACCACAGGGGGAGAACAGTTGGTGCCCAGGGTGATTGTGGTCCTGTATGATGGAGCTGGCCTTTCGCCAACACTTGGACTGATCTCCTCGATGGATGGAAGTGCCATCCTCTGGGTGGCTTTCCTGTCCTGAGCAGTGGTATTGCCATACCACGCAGTGACACCACCCAACAGAACGCTCTCTATAGTGCCATGGTAGAAGTTCACCAGCCATCATGTCCTTATGCTTATGCCGCATTTCCTGAGGCATCATAGGGGGTAGAGGCGCTAGTGTGCTTTCTTTAGCATGACCCCCATGTTGTGGGTCCACGCTAGGTCGTTGGAGATCTGTAGTCCCATGAAACGGTGTTGAACGCAGAGCTGAAGTCAATAAAGAACAGTCTGATGTAGGTGTCCCTCCTGTCTAGGTGTTCCAGGGCAGTGTGTAGTATCAGGGAAATGGCGTCGTCCACAGACCTGTTTGGTCTGTATACGAACTGAAGTGGGTCCAAGGATTCGGGAATAATGCTGTTTATGTGTGTCACGACCAACTTCATGGCACTTCATGGCTATGGGTGTTAAAGCCACTGGATGGTAGTCATTGAGGCCTGTTAACTTGGTCTTCTTCGGTAACGGCACAAGGGTTGTCTCTTTGAAGCACACTGGGACAACAGACTGCTTCAGTGATGTGTTGAAGATATCCATGACCACAGGAGCCAGCTGGTCCACGCAGGTCTTGAAGACGCAGGGGGAACTCTGCCTGGGGTGGCTGCTTTCCCAGCTTTCACCCTCCTGAAGGTTCTATGAACCTTGGACTCAGTCAGTTGTAGTATGTAGTCCTCAGGATGGTTGGCCATTTTGGTGGTTGGCTCAGAGTTCTCCCTGTCAAAGCGAGCATAAAACAAGTTCAACTTGTCTGGTAGAGAGGGGTTGGTGTTGGTGACTCCCCCTGGGCTCCCCTTGTAGTCAGTCATGGCCCGCAGTCCTTGCCACATGCGTCTGGTGTCTGAGCCCCCATACTGTGATTCCATTTTATTTTTGTAATCCGTTTTTGCGGTCTTCCTGAGGTCATACTTGGTCTTCTTGTAGAGTTTAGAGTCCCCTGATTTAAAAGCGGTACTCTGTTCCCTTAGCTTACTTCTGATGTTATGGTTCATCCATGGTTTGCAGTTTGGAAATGAGCAAACAGTCTTTGTTAGAATGCATTCCTCCACCAGCCTGTGACGTGATCTGCATACATCTGTGGACTTGAATACACTCCAGCCTGACCCGCAGCTGTAGTGTGTTGCCCTATGTCAGGAGCACAGAGTCGTTGTCCAACCTGCCGAAAGCTGGTTGTGCGATACGAGATGTGTTGATTATATTTTGGCATTACCTTCTTTAAGTTGCAGTGGTTGAAGTCGTCCACGATGATGGGGACTGCCTCGGGGTAGCTATTCTGAAGTTTGCTAACCTCACTGTAGAGTTCGCTAAATGCAGCGTTAGCATTGGCCCGTGGTTGAATGTACACCACTGCCATGAGTATAGCAGAGATTTCCCTCAGTAGATTAAAAGGGCGACACTTGATTGGCAGTAATTCCAGTCGAGGTGAAGTGTTGTGAAAGGACCAGAATATCCGTACAGCAGCTGTTGTTGATCAAGCAGCAGACGCCCCTACATTGGGTCTTCCCCGTGAACTCAGCTGATCTATCAATCTGGAACAAAGAGAATCCCTGTGGTTGCACTGCCTCGTCAGGTATCGCGGAGGTTAGCCACTCCGTTAGAATCATTGCACAACACCCCCAACACTCCCTGTGCCGCTCAGAGGCGATACGACAGTTTAGCTCTTCTGTCTTATTTGCCAGAGATTGAACGTTGGCCAGGGGAATGCTAGGTAGGGTTGGTTTCCATCCCCTTCGGCATGGCCTAACTAGTAGGCCTCCTCACAGAGTCGTTTGCTCCTGCTGGCTGATGATGGCTCTGCTCGGGGGGTAGGCACCACTACTCCTGCTGCATTCCATTGTCTCTCCGTACCTCCACAATATCTCCAATAAATGTCATTGAATCATCAACCAATAGTTAAATAATTATTGTATATGTAATATGTAGTCTTTGTGTCAATTATCTATATGTGAATATTTACTGGTTCGTACAGGATATGCAGTCAAAGTATGTCTTGCTTGTTGTTGTGAAATATAAAAGTCAGGCTTTTACAGTTACAACCACCTTCTGGGCCTTGGGCCTCAGTTACATCGTAGTTATCAATAGACCACCGTTGCCATGTTGCAAGTAAGTGAATGAGAAAAGGGATTCAACAATTGATTCAACCTGAGAACCGCCACAGAAGAAAAAGAACCATGAACCATCTGGGAGCCAAATTGACATTGGTAAACAAGTATTCTAATTGGGAAAGCCTGTGATGATTGCTAGCTGTGATGTACAACCCCATTCATGTTCTTATAGTTCTAATAGAATTCTACTTTGGCAACATGGGCAGGGACTCTTTTTCTGTTCCCAATTCATTTCCAATTCATTTCTAGATCAAATGCGTGCTGGTTTTGCACCTAATCAGCGCTGCCTTTGCAACCGCCGCCCTGGGCCTGATGTCTAAGCACCTGCCCTACCGCCAAGACTCCTACCACTGTGAACACTGCCGTCGCCTGGAGCTGCACGCCGTGGTAGCTACTAATACCGGGGAGGGTTTTCTCCATGCATATTGTATGTTGTGTTTGGGAATCTTTAGGAGCATGGGGAAAGATAGTAGGGACATCACGATTGTGTGACATTTGAGCTTGTGTTGTTCAGGTGACCTGCCGCTTTATTCTCAGTCACATCCCATCTGAGCTCTTTGTTACTTTGTCTTACTAAAATCTAGGATTCTTGAAGATGCCACCCAAGCTTCCACTTGTAACTAGGGGTGGCACGGTTCATGAAAAAAACCGAAAACCGTTCGGTTGGCTTGTCTCGGTTCGGAGGATGTGTGCGTTGTACGGTTCGACGGTTCATGGCATGCGCAGCCTCGTGACCGGATGTGACCTCAGACAGTGTGTTTCCCTTTCACGTGAAAGAAGAGGTGTAGAGTGTGGAGTAGGGGTTGCATGACTTCTGATTTCGACTTTTCTATCAATAAAGTCGATGTAACATCGACGCGTCGTTGATGACGTCATCACATACACACGCACGAAAAAACAGACAGAACGGGCTGTCCAAAAAAAGAAGAAGCATGGGCATCCTCTGCGCAAACAGCCGCTCGAAATCGCTTAAAAATGACCAAGCCAAAATGATCTACCTACACTAAAAATGATCAATATATCCCGAGTATACTTCATGTAAAGGGGGGGGTGGGGGGGGGCTCTGTTCATTCGCGGTTCTGATGGGGGAGGACATGTCCCCAGCGTCCCCACTACATTCTGTTATCATTCATCGGATGAATGATAACATCTCATTTTTTTTTAATGGCATGCGATCTACCCGGACTTCCTTTGCGATCGACCGGTCGATCACGATCGACGTATTGGGCACCCCTTTCCCCCCCACCGGCCACCGCATTTGCTGGAGTGTTAAAGATTAAAAGAAAAAATAACAACAAGAACCGTACAGAACCGAAAACCGTGATACGAACCGAACCGTGGGTTTTGCGAACCGTGCCACCCCTACTTGTAACGTAACTGATATAAAGTATAAATATATGTATCAGCAAAATTGAAAGATAATTTCAATACTGGTAGTTAGACAAGCTCTGTTAAAGGATTAAACTGACTTAAAGCTGCTGTAGGTAGCTATCAATGTTAGTGGTTATATTCTGTATATCAGCTGTTTTGTGCCTGTCACGCATATGACGATAGGTGGAGGTAGGTTTGTATGTAATGTAGAATATGTGAAGCAGCATATTAACATTTTTGTAAAACATAGGGGTTATTCAGAGCGAAATGTAAGTTGAACACGAGAAGTCCAATTGACTAGAAGGTGTCTTGAAATTCTGTTCCTGTGGTCAAAGATGTAGACTTTATTACTCACACTAATTATCTCTATTATTCGCCTTTATGGGTGATAACGACTTGATATGGTTTAATTGAAAGTCTCATCAGTGTATCCTAAATCACAATTTAATATGATTAATATGCTAATATACATAATGTGCCTGGTGCTGGAATGAAACAATGTTTGCACATGACAGTGATTACCTCAACAGATGAAACAAGTCACTACATATTAAGACCACAAGTGTAAGCTTGCTGAAAAATATTCAATTGTATAACACACGCAATTGTGACCTTGGGACACTATGGTGTGTTGACCTACCTAACACAACAGTTATTCCTCTCCAATATATCATCATCAAAGCATTTTATCAGGTTATTAAATTAATAAATGAAGCTCTGCTTAACCTTTAACGTGTAGCAAATCCACACATGTGAATTTGAATTGTTTCTGATGGTCTTTTGAAAAGATTGAATTTGATGTTTACATGTAATTATTTTCAAGCTAATGTGAGATGAGCATAAGATGACGTTACCCTGCAGTATACACACTAGCCACCCCAATGCTTTGTGTTCATTTGTGTTCCTTTTTTGGTACCATTTTAACATGGCTCCCATTCATACGCTCTTGACAATACATAGAATAATTGAATTGTCTTGTGTGTCTTGTGAACCCACAAGACACATTGATGCTCTCTTTACTCTTAGAGGCGCTAGTGTGCTTTCTTTAGCATGACACCCATGTTGTGGGTCCACGCAATAACAACAAAACACACACAAAAAACACAAAGTATTTTGTGTATTGTTTTGTATTTTTGTGTATTTACAATACACAGTGTGTATCATTGATGAGACATGTAATTTACAAAAGATGATACTGTAATAGTAAGGTGTAAGACAATCTAATTCCAATCCCCATGGCAGATCTTTGACCACAGATTCAGCACCATTGCCTTATGCAATTAGGAATTGTGTATACAAATGTGAATGTGGGGAGCTATGTTAAAATATACTCAGACCCTGGCCTTATTCTGACTGTATGTGGTCAGCATTGTTACAGGATATTCAACTGATCATTCTCTAACTAAACACTAAAATAAACCCCCATGGACACCCCCATGTTTATGATTGCCTCAAACCATTGACATTTGAGCCAATCAGACATTAGGCATCGCAACAATTGAAACAAACCTGTTTAATCAGACAAAGTTCTAAATTTTTCTTCTTTCATTTTGAAAATAGAATCCCGACTCATCAGTAAAATTTTCCTTCAGACGAATCAAACTCCAGCAGACAAACGTGTGTGTTTTCAACGCTCTATGCTTTGTTGTTTTTGTCTACTGTCCATGGCAGCAACATTGTTTCAGGAAATGCACAGGGCTCATCGAGCAAAAGTGTAAAGTAAGTGACTGACCTCTATTCCTAGTCAATATTGTGGCCCAAAAAAGTCCTCAGAAAATATTGCACAATTAAATTTCAGAAATATAAAATCCCAAATTTAGAGGAGGTTAAAAACAGTTCTTATAATCTCAAAAGTACATACATACATCCATTCTTATCGTAATTTAGACATAATTCATTGACTGATTTCAATTCCTTCATGTTGGCAACTTGCGGTGACAAATATTTGAATGAGTGATGACCTGTGTGTACCATAAGTTAACAGCACTAATGCCTTTAAGGCCGCTCACCTCCCTGCCCTCCTCCAACATATACAAGTCAGCATGTTTCTACTATGTAGTGAGAGATGGCTTATTTCCTGGTTCCATTTCATCCCCCTTTATAGACATATCCTGTTATGTTAATTATCACTTTTGTCATTACTATTGTTATGACGTATTGCAGTGTTTTGTTGTTGTTGTTGTTGTTGTTGTGGTACCACTTTGTTGATTTGCTGTGGATTGTTCCGGGCTAGCTGCTCATCGACGGTATCCTGGGCACCCTGGTGATCTTCCTGGTGCTGGAGCTGCTTATCTGCATCACCGCCATGTTGTTTGGGCTCAGTGTGCTGTCTGCTGGGGGAAGCCATGTGAGCCAGGGCTACCCGTCACACACACACACCTCCATGGCGCCGTGCTATGGCCTCCGTCTCTATACAGTGCACAACTTTATTTTGTTGTGCTGAAATCTGAGTGTACAAATCTGGTTCCCTATACGGTGCACGACTTAATACCCGTAATGCACCGTGTATCAGTGCACAACGGATGTACACTTATTCCCCTCCCGATATCCCATGATGCACAGTGGTTTTCATTCGATAGATAATTAATGTCAGCATGTACGCATAATTAATATCCAAATTCCACGTATTGCCTATTTTACTGAATAGCATACTACATAGTGTTGACTACCATGCCTCTAGAAACAAGCTTATATACAAACAATTGTTGCTCAACTTGTAAGTTAGCATATAGATACAGTATATAATGCCCTATCGTTTAAAACAATTGTATTAGGAATATATCCAGTGAATGGTGGTTCAGATGTACGATATGTTCATTTGAATTGAGCTGCCTGAGAGGTAACAACTGGCTTTTTATCCTCTTTTCTATTTCAAGTCCACGGGCCAGAGGCCAGTCTATCCGCAAAGTCAACCACCGGCTGCTCCGGTGCATGTGAAGCAGGCCGCTGCAGCCCCCACCACGCTGCCAATCACGCCTCACACTGCACCCAGCGGCACACAGGTAGCTACGCTTCTCACATGGGAAATACTCCCACTGTCCCAGTGTTCCTGGTTCTGTGGTGCCCACCACAGTATTTTCAGGAATCGGTCATTTACAAGAATTTCAACTGAAAGTCATTGCTGTCGTTGCTTTCTTTTCGTGCAAATCACAAATTGCCCTCCAGACACACAAAGATATAACTTGTCATTTACAGATTTCCAAAAACAAGGCAATAATAACAACTTCGTTATATATATATATACTATTCACTACTCATTATTTTATTTACTATTTGTATTTTATTATTTACTATATTATACTACGCAGGGGTGTAAAAAGTACCCAGAAATTATACTTAAGTGAAAGTATGGGTACCGTCTCAAAATCTTACTCAAGTAAAAGTCAGAGTATCTGGCTAAAAACACACTTGAATAAAAGTAAAAAGTTTCTACTTTTAAATGTACTTAAGTACTAAAAAGTAAAAGTAAAAACTTTTTTTTATTGCAAGGCCATGGGTGCTCGTCTTGTCCGTCCACGCCGACCGTTTCGTCCTCTTCATCACTCGTACTATCGTTTGTAGTCATCTTCTGTAGCTTGTCACTCTGACTGTCTATTCTTCTGATAGCAGGTGTTTCATCAAAGATCCCCGCTGTCTAGTCTTGCACAAGGACCAATCAGCATGGGTATGGGCGGGTTAATCTTCCATTGATGGGGATTTGATTGGCTGTTTTTAAATAAAGTGTGGCCGCAGGATTAATAACGTTAACGTTAGTTCGGCCAGAGAAACAAATATACTAATTAAAATTGTTGGACCTGCGAGATTTGTACTTTGTACTTTGTAGGTCTGCATTTTAAATGTAAGGAGTAAAAAGTATGTTTTTTTTCTCTGAAATGTAATTGAGTAAAAGTACAAGTATACAAATCTAATAATACTCGAGTAAAGTACAAATCCCCAAAAACAGTACTTAAGTATTGTAACGAAGTACAATTACTCAAGTACTTTACACCCCTGGTACTACGATTATAGTACTATCTATAGGCTACTACATATGCTATTTAATATTAATAAAATAAAAAATAAAATATGTATTATTAATATTACTACTCTAATATACTGTACTCATACTACAATGTAGCTAAAATGATGGGGATGGAAACAGAAATGCCACATATGTGGCTTAGTTCGGGGGTCCTCCAAGGACACAGGCAGGTAGTGGTGAACGTCAGGTTTATTGTAAAGGTGTAAAGTAAAGTGAAATGACAGAGAAGATGGTACCTGTTAGCATGCTAGCACTCTCTAGTGTGTGTGCTGATGGCTGACTTAACCTGTGGTGCACTGATCAGCCAGTGCACCACAGGCTTGTAGCCCCACCCCCAGACTCTAACTGGGCCAGTTGAGGCCAATGGACCTTTCTACCCTGTCAGTCACTCGGGGAATAATAACCAATAAGATTGTCTGATTTCTTTAGACCACGCCCCTTGCAATAGAGCCGCCATGATGTCCCACAAACAAAGCTTGTCCCGTGTTGTTGTGTTCATAGATTAGACTACAGCTACATTTAGTTAGAACAACATGGTTCTTAGATGCTCTTGGGGAACGTGCTACATTTAGTTAGTAACAACATGGTTCTTATATTAGACTATAGCTTACATTAGTACGAAAAACATGGTTCTTAAATGCTCTGGGGAACGTGCTACATTAGTTTAGAACAACATGGTTCTTAGATGCGCTTGGGGAACGTGCTACATTTAGTTAGAACAACATGGTTCTTAGATGCGCTTGGGGAACGTGCTACATTTAGTTAGAACAACATGGTTCTTAGATGCTCTTGGGGAACGTGCTACATTTAGTTAGAACAACATGGTTCTTAGATGCGCTTGGGGAACGTGCTACATTTAGTTAGAACAACATGGTTCTTCATATGGCCTCATAGAGACATTATTATTAAAAACATGCCTGAAAACTTTAGAAAATAATTTCCTTCTACTTTAGTCATTATTGATGGTAGTGAATGTTACTGAATAAGACCCAGGTGCCATCTGCACTGGCTTTACAGAGTCAGCTTTATAGTGACTAAGTCAAGCACAACCCTCAAAGCATTGACTGGATGTGATCCAAGTGGTTCTGTCATTTTTGTGTCGCTAGGACCAGATTGTTACCGCGCCATCGTGTGATTAGCATAGCTAGGTGATTAGCCCATTGTAGCTAGTAGTTAGCAGATCTTAGGCTTATTTTCATTGTAAACACATCACTAACGTACTCACCCTGCTTTACATGAGCAGTAGGACTCCACCATTTAGTCCTGACAAATTTCAATGTGGAGTTTGTGAGGCGTTTGTGTCTTCCTCATAGATCGCCAACACTTAGCATCAAGTTTTATGTTGTCATCTGCTCCGTCCGAAATCAGAAAGTCATGGATATATCCTTGTGTCAAATAGTTCAGCCTTTCTGTAGAACTCTCTTAGATAAAGTAGCGGCATTTGGCAAATAACATACAGCGATATTGAGAGAGAATCATCAGCAGGGGGGCGTTGTTCAGTGGACATTTCGGTAACATGCTGCAGAGCTGTGGGAAAGCTTGGGGGACATAGCAACAGTAACTAGGGGGGGTGGGACTTGCTGCTTGAATAGGAAAGGTCCATTAAGCCAGCCAGCCACCAAACACACACACTCCCACAGGGGCCCTACACAATTGCGTATTCAGCCTATATGGTGGGCCAGTACGCTGAGATATCTGGGATGTTGCGTTATTTGCGTTTGCCGACTTCAGACGAGTGAGTTGTTTAATTCCAAATTCATCATTGTGCGTCCAGGGGGAGAGTTAGCCGGGTTAGCATTTGCTTTCTGTTTGACTTGGAGTGGTACATTAGCCTTGCTCCTGTTCATGTGGAAATACACTTTTAATCACTTTCCAAAAATGTCCAATATCTACCAAACAGTCGACTCAAAACGAGTGGCAGTAACAACAATAAGATTGTAGTTTGTCTACAAACACACAATTAATTTGCAGCTATTTTCGGCACTGTGTATTTAAGGAAAGTACTTGACTGGTTGACCAAGCCATGCATTAAAATTAATTTAAGATGCATTTCTGCATCAATCTGCATCTGTCCCTCTCTGTGTCCTGTAACTCTCCAGCAGGTGGCGGTGGTGGTGACGGAGCCAGAGTCGGCACAGGTGGAGGAAGAAGTCACCACACCACCCACTGAACCCCAGGTTGTGCCAATTGAGATAGAAAGTGCTGATGAGGAGCCGTGAATCCAAGCTGTTTGCTCATTGGCTCTTTTTGTGTAGGATGAGGAGGGTGTGGGTAATACAACACAGACCCAACACCATGGGTCAATATTAAATTATAATTATATGGCTTACTCATGAGGTCAAGTTATTCACAGTGTAAATAAATGTAATAGTGCACCATCATGAATAAGACAGGACAATTTGGACAATGATTTGAATGAAATTATTATTTCAATGTTTTGACAATGTTCTTGGTTTTTGTTTGCTGTTTTTGTTACATTTCTGACTACACCTGTGAATAGTACAGAGCTGTCTATTTTACTTCAGTATTAAATGAGTGAATAGTTTGGGTATAGGTTGCAAATTTTGGCATCTAGGAATGTGGCTTCAATTCTGTGACCAGTTAGATTGACATTGTTAGTCGTGTCGTTGGCATAGAAACTAAGGAAACTAGCATGGATATACTTCAACCAAGAATTAAATTGTAAACACTCTCTGTTTCCCACATGTGTGACATGCTCTTAGTATACGACGAGATGAAAGTATTGTTTTGCTCTCTGTCCGTTGACTTTTCTCTGGTGCTACTTTACGCGTTACACATTGTACATGTAGCGTACACGCGACGCTCTGAACTGAATATATATATCTACTGTGTGTTGTATATTAATGTTGCTTAGTAAATTATCACACCTTCTTGTCTCTGCTTTTCCATTTTTTTGCCCCAAATCTGATGTTGAGTTGATTAAACTGAGCATGTATGTAAGTAAACCCCTCTTCAGCCAAGATATCCTGCTCATCGTCCAAAGAATTGGATTTTCCAAATATCATGAGTCTGCGTAATTCTCCTCTGATGAACCATTTACAACTTATTTTGAGTTCATTTCCTGGATACCACTGATAACGCTTTTCTTTATTCATTCCACAAACACAACTTATTCAGAGTTATTGTTGTCGCTGAAATGGTAGGCATAGTCTGCATATCTTATCTTCAGAAAGGAAAGTCACAGCGTTGAAAGACCAGTCACAGCGTTAGTGCACTTAATTCACTATTGTTTGCTATTTTTGTTATGTTGCATGGTGCTACAAATGTATGTAGCAGAATGCAAGATTTTGCCTTTGTCACGAGTGTTTAGAATATCGTCAAACTACTGAAAGGATTCCAACACTTTTTTACCCTCCTCAAAGCACAGATAAATTCACTCGGACATGGTTTTTAAGATCCAAGTGTTTTTATATACCAATGTTACATGTATTTGTTTGTTTGTAGTTTGTTTTATTTATTTCACAACTCCTTCTATGGACCAGGGCAGCACGGCTAGTAGACTAAACTAGTGGGGGTTTACTATCTGTGCCCTGGTACCAAATATATTGGGCAAATTTGGTGCAGAAGGTGGTGGTGTTGGTGATGATGAGGGGGGCAACGGTGGAAGTTGGTCAGCAGTGACTGACAAGTAAGGCCTTTTATTAATAAATCAGATATTTTTACAATTTAAGAATTTTTAAGGACCTGTAGCCATTGTGTCACATGTAATGTCTCCGTTTCTCCCTCTCTCTCTCTCCTCTGGTGTCTGTCTATCTCTCTCTCCTCTGGTGTCTGTCTATCTCTCTGTCCTCTGGTGTCTGTCTATCTCTCTGTCCTCTGGTGTCTGTATATCTCTCTCCTGTGATTATTGAATTGGCATGGCTATTAATGTTAAATAATTCCATCAGTGACTTCAGTGTAACAATAATACTAAATGATCATCAGAGACCAAAACAGTCCAAATGGTTTCACATATTGTAAAAATGACGCATAATTTATCGAACTACTTTCTCTCCTACTTTTTCCTACTTTCGACTTTTACTGTATTCCACGCTGTCCAATTTTTTGTGTCTATATGTACTGTATGTTCATATAGACACTCAAGACATTGATGTCTTTGAGCTTGTCTTTTTGTTCTATCTACAAGGTGATTGTCTCTAAAGATGCAAATCCTTATTTGTCTGAGTTTGTCTCTGTACTTGTGTCACCAACATGCTCATAACAGACACAAGCAGAGCTCACAGTAGAATCACCTTAGCACATGTTCAATACCTATGCCTACCAACATTTATTTTAAGACCAGAGAGAAGGAGGCCAAAGTTGTAGCACAGATTTACAGACCATGATGTAGATCAAGCATCTCTACAAGTATGTATTATTTGACACAGAATTTATAATTTATAATATTATGGAAGCAAAATATCGATTGACTGTGGTGACCTTCACTTGTGATTACCACTGTGTCCTATGTCTCACTATGTCCGGGAGGTCACATATGGTCTTCCATATATCTTATAATGTATGCACAGTTGGTTACTTGAAAATAACCATGAATGAAAATGTATAATATCACACATTGTATAACCTTCAATGTATGACTACTTCTGAATGGTTGCTAGTGTCAAGTACATTTTATTTGTATAACCCTTAATCACAGTTACAGTCTCAAGGGGCTTTACAGGCCAGATTATTATGGGCCATGTGATTATGACACGCCCCTAGCCCTATAGCTAGGGGGGTTCTCAGGGCAAGAAACGACTTAATGAACAAGGAAGAAACCTGGAGAAGGAACACAGAGTGTGGGATCCCTCCTTCCAGGGACGGAGTGCAATGGGTGTCATACGGGCATGAAAAGGAGTAACAAAGCATAACAATTATAAGCGACAAAGTAGAAATGATAAATGGGGAATAGTAATATTGTGATGGGTGTGATCTTGTTGATTTGCTTTAGTGTTTTGGGTGTTATACAGTATGTGGTTGTTAGGGTGTTATAGGTGGTTTCTAAGGCATTATGGGTGGTTGCTAGGGTGTTCTGTATAGTTGCTAGGATGATATTTGTGGTTGCTAAGGCGTTCTGGATGGTTGCTCTGGTGATCTTGTTGATTTGCTTTAGTGTTCTGGGCGGTTGCTAGGGTGTTATAGGTGTAGCTGTAAAGTTTCAATTATTTATGTAGTATAAAGATAAATAAAGAAGAAAAAACAAAACTCATATTAATAATACAAGTATGATAGATAACCAGTAACCTCAGTGGTAATTATACATAGTATAAATAGGAGGCACAGGGGTGACTCAGGCCCTGTAGTAAGTGTTGATTCAGGGTCATGAAAAGTCAATTGCAGGTTAGTGTGTGTGTGTGTGTGTGTGTGTGTGTGTGTGTGTGTGTGTGTGTGTGTGTGTGTGTGTGTGTGTGTGTGTGTGTGTGTGTGTGTGTGTGTGTGTGTGTGTGTGTGTGTGTGTGTGTGTGTGTGAGGGAGGGACCCAGCATGTGATGTGGACTAGGGGTGGGGTGTGGTGGAGGTGAGGTGCTTATGTACTTGATAAAAATAGCTTTATTAAATGTCACCTGTCAAAAACAATGTCACAAAGTGCTTTCTAATTAAAACACAATACAAATAAAACATGATATATAAACGGGATGAAATAATTTAAATAGTTACAACCAATTCCATCAGTTAACAAAAAGCCATTCGATAAAAGTGAGTGGAAAGAGAAAAAGAGCAGTTTGCCTGCCAGGAACTTCCACAGCTCAGGGCCCCAACAGAAAAGTCCGGGTCCCCTTTAGTGATGAGTCAAGATTAAGGCACCGTGTGTAGGGCCTGCTGGGGCATCTCAAGCAGTGCTCAGGCACACGGGGAGCTCGCATATCACAAATATACGCAGGAGCCTCAGGCAGCATTCAAGGCTTTAAAAGCAAATTTTAAATCTATTCTAAAGCTCACAGGTAACCAGTGATGCAAGCACTGGTGTAATGTGGTTGCTTCACTTGGTGTTTCAAATGTTTGACAGCTTGGAGGGAAGAACTTGTTTCAGAACCTCAGGGCTGGTTCCGATGCTGTGAAACCCTGATGTCAGAGGGTCAAATGGTCTGCGTGAGGGGTGGAAGGGGTTGTTCACGATGGAAGACGCTCTGCATGCACAGCACCCCTGAAAGATGTCCTGGATGGAGGGGAGACCCCGATTGTCTTCTTGGCTGTCCTCCTGCAGGGTCTTGTGTTCTGATGTTTTGCAGTTCCCAAAGCACGTTGTTCCATAGCTGGGTGGCAGTAACTCAAAGATAGAATGATTGTCTGGCAACCCGGAAAGTTGCTGGTTCGAACCCCAGCTCCCCCTAGTTTAGTGTTGAGGTGGCCCTGAGCCAGACACCCAAAACTAACTGCTCCTAACCAGCTGGCTGTTGCCTTGCATGGTTGACACCGCCATTGGTGTATGAATGTATACATTGTATTGAATACATTGTATTTATATAGCGCTTTAAATGTTCCAGAGGGAGGGGGCAGCGATGGAGAAGGCCCTGTCCCCCCAGGTCCGGTGCTTGGACCAGGTGAGAGGGGAGAGGAGGATGGTTGTTGATGTGTTGGTGCAGCAGGTCAGTGAGGTAGGAGGGGGCTAGGTTGTGGAGGGCTTTGTAGGTGATGTGGCAATTTTATCAATAGAACAATAGGTTAGCTATGCTGCCCCACTCTGATGTGTTGTCAGGTTGGGAGTTGGGAGTTGGGATAAAAATAGCCTTTCCTCATGGCATTCTTATGTCAGGTGTGTAATTTGGTGTGTGTGTGTGTGTGTGTGTGTGTGTGTGTGTGTGTGTGTGTGTGTGTGTGTGTGTGTCCTGACTGGCACCCAGGTGAACCGTTACAACATGCCTCTTTGTTTCTCCCTGGCTTTGTGTACATTAATATTAGCATTGTATTTGGTTACTCCCTCTATTATCTACTTGCCCTTTATCGTGCTATTGTCTTTGTTCTATTCTCCTGTAATAGCCAATTCATTACCACTTTGACAGTGGCTGCTTTGGAAAATGATCGGGAGGAGTTGATGACGACTCCACTCGGACGCAGCACCCAATGGACGCTTTATCAAGATGATTACAAGAATGATAAGAGTGTGAATTAAACACTAGGGTTAGGCAATCCACAACAATACAATGGCACATATTGAGAGAGGTAAAACATTTAGAAAACTCTTTTCCCTTGTGGATCCAAACAACAGGTTGCATGATCCAATCAGTGATTGACATTTTCTCAGGTGATAGCTTCATACATGCTTGCATCACACTGCAATTGTATGATTCACTTTATTTCAAGGTAAAAAAACAGACAAAATGTGTTATACATCAAATTACACATAAACCGGATAAGCAAGCGAGTATAGATTGTTGTATAGATGTTTATGTTAAGCTTAAGACTTGCCATATATATTCATAGTTTTGAGGATTATGTCTTGTACAATTGAATAATGTAGACATAATATAGTGCACTTTTCGAAAAGGAAAATCAATTTAAATCGTGATGTAATTATAGCAAAACAAACGTAACAAGCAGGCAATATTTCATTTAAAGTGCAATGGC
Source organism: Coryphaenoides rupestris (assembly GCA_002895965.2). NCBI lineage: Eukaryota > Metazoa > Chordata > Actinopteri > Gadiformes > Macrouridae > Coryphaenoides > Coryphaenoides rupestris. Next base: position 455,412 of record PIJE02000079.1, on the reverse strand, counting down.
TGGATGCATTTAAAGTGAAATGGCTAACATTATGCCTACTAAACTATCTTTTTGTGAAACAGTATGTGGTCGAATATATTTCACCACAACGCAGGTCACAAATGCGGGGCCATACTCATGTAGGATATGCTCCGGATCTCCATCTCACTGATGAAATATGGACAATGAAATTGTTTCTAAAGGTGATTAATAAAACTAGAACGTGATAAGAGAGAGGCGTGTTGGCTTCATTCATTATACAGTGTTTACCTTTGGTCCTATAGTCTGTTGTTCAAATGGGTTCCATTTTTATGAATGATGGATTTTTTGGTTGACACGCTGCCCTACCCCTTTAAGGGCCCAGCAGGTGTCAGATATGATACCGGATGGGAGGGCGCCCATAGACACAACCGCCACGCACTGCTATTTTGTCAGATTCATAGTTCTCTGTAATCCACAAAGTCTGATTGTTAATTCCTTGTATAAATGATATTTGATCACCATGAAAGGATATGGTTTGAAATTAAGTGTTTGTCGCAACCTACGGTACCACACTCGCTGTGCGAATCCTGCGAAGTAGGCTATTCAGTAAGATTCTGCACGTAATTCTGAACAGATTTTTGCCATTCAAACAAATCAGAATGAATTAGAATACTTATAAACAGCCAACTTATGAAGTTTGGGTTTAAACTGGGCTTGGGCCGGGCTTGGGCCCATGAACGCAGCCAATGTGGGCTGTGGCGGACTCAGAATGTTATTGTCATTGAAAAGCTTATTAGTATAATAATTCTTCTTTTAGAGAAAAACATATCCAATATCCATTCTTAAAAGTCAAGTTTTACAATCGTGGTATGTTTGAGGATTTATTTCATTTTATGAAAATTAAATAATGACATTGGCATAGTCCAGAAATACAGTTTGTGGTCTGATATGCAGAATGCTGTGTATTAAAAAGGCAATGGCCATCAAAACTCTATCACTTAGTTAGTGGGCCTGGTGTTTGATTGACACTTTGTGCAGAAGTAACATAAATGTGTTGTACAGCTAGAAGTAACAACATCACCAACAGACACACAATAAGTACAATATAGAATATATACAATATAGAAATCACAATGAGCTATTTAAATGGACAAAGACATCAGGGAAAATGTAATCTAAAAATGTATAGAAATTTGTCTACTGGTCCTACACCTGGGCAGCCATGATTGACTGGTCCTTAGTCCTAAACTTGTGCAAATGAGAAAGGTCATTCAAGGTCATGCCTGCAATTTTGTTGCCCCTTTCATCGTAATGTTTAATAATGTTTGAATATCTACTCTTTTAATGCATTTGTAAATATTACAGAACTTTTCCTGCATTGCATCATATGTGAATGTAAACAGGTATTGAAATCCCACTAAATCTGTTCCGGCAATTTCCCACCTCAAGACCTCATTTGTGGAACATTGCCGGTATGGTTGTGTTATGAATGAAAACCCTAACATTGCCAGAAGAGGCACGTAAAGGGATGCTTTCAGGTGGAGCCAGCGAACTGACAAGACGCTGCTGACAACGTCCTCACATGTTGTGGAAGTTTGTTCCAGAACTGTGGTGTATAGAAACTAAAGCCGCTTCACCATGCTTGGTTCAAACGCTGGGAACAGGGTTTGAGCAGGCCGGCCCCTAATGACCTGAGAGCTCTCGTGGGCTCATAACACACAAGGAGATCAGAGATGTATTTTGGCCCTGGACCATTAGTGATATTTTGATCTCAATTATCTGCCAAACAGGAAGCCAGTACAGTGATCTTAGCACTGGAGTAAGGTGGTCTGCTTTCTTAGTCTTAGTTAAAACTTTAGCAGCAGCATTCTGGCTGAATTGGAGCTGTCTAACTTCTTTTTTTAGAGAGTCTTCCCTTCCATTTAAATCCTGTATACAGGATTTAAATCATAGAATATAAGGCATTACATAAATAATATATATTTTTTGTCATTATGTTATTTATTGTGAAAACCAAAGCCCAGCTATAACATTAGGCAAAATTACATGAATGAGTAATATCATATATGATAATTACCATATATTACAATGATTATAATATATAGTCTCGCAAAATATATAGTTCTTGGGTAGGGTTATGTAAATAGTGTAACAAACGGAATGAGTAATACTGTAATAAATAGTATTCATACAAATCAAATTCAGATTATTCATTAATCAACACTATAGAGAAAAGGCATCCTATTTTCAGCAACTTGTCCCCAGGTCATCTTCAATGTGCCTGGAAGTACATGTACAGAGTTAATTAGTATGAGATTAGTGACATCATAAAAATAACTAATAGGCCTACTTAATAAGTATAATATATTATATTAAGTATTTAATTGTTGGAGTATGGAATTTCAAGTGTTGAAATGCCATACTATTATTATATTTGTTACCAATAAATGCAAATGTTTGACCTCAATTGCTGAGATGATGTACTTTATATCTTAGCTTTCACTCATTTCCATTACACAAGTGTACTGGAGCTTGTGTATTGCAGCAACAAAGTTTAATCAGTTACCGTGCAACAGCAAATTTGCAACTTGGGAAAGCGATACAAAACCAAAGATGTGGACACTAGGCTGCAGCTATCGATTATTTTAGTAATCAAATATTCTACCAATTCCATCGATTAATCTAATAATGGCATAAGAAATACTTTATTGCTTGAATTGCAATAATATCTGTCAACTCAAAACTAAACCCATTTAGTGCATTTGAGTTCCAGATAATATCTGGGATTCAACTTTTCCTGAAATGCAAAAAATAATAATAAATTAAGGATTTAATTTCAAATGATTGTAGGTTTACATACCTACAATCTGAAACTAAGATATAAATAAAATAAAAAAAGAATAATTCATGAACCCCCTCAACTTTTAGAACATAAGCTCAGCATAACGTAAGCATAACATCTTCTTGGAAGGTTCTGGCATTTGTAGGAACAAACAAACACTTTTACACAGCCACCAAGTTGGTTATTGTTGGAACAATGGAAAGACTAACCATGACTGTTTTGGTTTTATTTAGCTTCTGTTGAGTTTGAATGAAGTGTGTTTTACAATGACGCCACCGCACACACACACCTGCACGAATATATCAGCAATTTGTTGATATATATTTTTTACTTATCATGTTGATATGTTGATAAGGTAAGGGTCAATTTGTCAAGGATAAGATGATAACGTTAAATGCTAACGGGGACATATTATGCCACCAGGTGTGAGTGTGTTAGCCATTGCAAGCTGTTTCAAAATTGCCATGTGACTACCATCTAGTGACATCACAAGTGGGAATGTCCACCAAGATGTATGCTCACTAGATCAGTTTAAGTGTCGGTAAACTACCTGTACCGACAGTCCACTGGGTAGGCTTAGTACACTGATCTAGTAATCATACATCTCGGTGGACATTCCCACTTGTGATGTCACTAGACAGTAGTCACATGGCAATTGTGAAATGGCTCGCGATGGCTAATCACACTCACACCTGGTGGCATAATATGTCCCCTTTAACATTGTGTTGGGTCCGCTCCGTCTGTGGACTGGATGAGTTGTGCTCAGATGCTGAAACATTGAAACCGCTGTAGACAGCTCTACAGTAGTGGGATGACGTGGTGCTTTCTTTACGATGACAGCCACGTTAGCTCCTTAGCTCCTACCTTAACATCATACTGATAACTTGTTATTATACATCCATGAGTGGGGAATTAGACCCTGTCCAAACATACAGTTCATTGGTTGTTATTCAAATGTATCCCCCCCCTCCCCTCGACACAACAAAAAACAGCGCATTTATGAAATGTTTTCAACTCGGAGCGGCGCACACCCTCTCTTCTCATCAGGAACAATTGGAAAAAAGACACTTGCATGCAGAACACAGCTGGTTGTATACCAGTAGTTATATGGATTAAACACAGCTGGTTGTATACCAGTAGTTATATGGATTAAACACAGCTGGTTGTATACCAGTAGTTATATGGATTAAACACAGCTGGTTGTATACCAGTAGTTATATGGATTAAACACAGCTGGTTGTATACCAGTAGTTATATGGATTAAACACAGCTGGTTGTATACCAGTAGTTATATGGATTAAACACAGCTGGTTGTATACCAGTAGTTATATGGATTAAACACAGCTGGTTGTATACCAGTAGTTATATGGATTAAACACAGCTGGTTGTATACCAGTAGTTATATGGATTAAACACAGCTGGTTGTATAACCAGTAGTTATATGGATTAAAACAAAGCTTCGAAGTGCAACACATTTTACATTTGAGAATATTTTAGTAGATGGAGGTGATGCCCCACTTGACAACCACGTTGGAGTGTCCACGCTAGAAGTATGTGGATAGAGCAGGCTAACACACGTGGACATTGTAGCAACTGGTAGGCTGATCTATCCACCATACATCTGGATGGACACTCCCATTTGTGAAACCGCTTGGAATGGCTAATCACGCTAACACCGAGTGGTATAATAGGAGTCCTTTAGCTGAAATAACGCTGACTCAACTGTCTTAATTAACCAAGGCTTATATGTTAGGGTAGATTTGAACTGCACCATGGGAATAGTAACTACTTATTGACCGAGCAAGGGAGGTTAATGTTTTATTATACAGGGGTTTTTTTTATTGAGATACACACTAAAATTTTCTGGTCTGGATACGCAATCTCCGGACTGTGCGTGAGCCAAAAGTAACACAGGCTTATAATAATAGTTCTTATATGTTTGGTGCAGTAAGGCACACAGTTTTGTACCCATTACTTTTAGTTTTCTAAATTACAATTACATTTAATTCGACTAAACTATCATGCTCTCTGCAAATATCAAACCAACTGAATAAGTATCACCATACAGACCAAGATTCCTTGGTCTGTATTTTTAAACAAGTCCTCTCATGATTATTTGGATCTATTGTTTTTATAGTGGGAGAGGCCCACGAGGCCTTTAGAACATGACTCACTGCCTTGTATTTGTTAACATCAGATAACATTTGAAAGGTGACATCAATCAACAGCAGTAACAAGCAAGTAACAAGCACTTGGAGCTGTGGAGCTGAATGTGAAACTGTATCCAAGGCTTCTGCAAATCTCTCTCTCTCTCTCTCTCTCTGTCTCTGTCTCTCTCTGTCTCTCTCGCTCTCTCTCTGTCTCTCTCTCTCTGTCTCTCTCTCTCTCTCTCTGTCTCTCTCTCTCTCTGTCTCTCCCTCTCTCTGTCTCTCTCTCTGAGAGGGGGGGGGGGAGGGGGAGAATCAGAGCAATGGAAAATACTTGCATGTCACCTTTTAATCAATTCAGTTGAATAAATAGAATACGGTAGTTAAAAAAATGTTTACCTGATGCCGCAAAACACACTCATTTTCCCCATGTCAAGGATTTACAGCATAGAAGCCTGTCCGATTCTTTTTGGGTGTGTCACCCTGTTGAAAGACAACGGTGAGATGATCACAGAAAGCCAGTTAACATATGCATAACGTGGTGGTACTTCATACAGTGCATCAAGTATCTCTAGGCTTTTATCACAGAGTAGTGTAGGCATATCTCATAATGTTAATTGTGGGCACCGGTATGTAACTTTTTCCAAAATCAACCTTCCTCTATCAGTGAATTGAGAGTAAAATACACCATTCCAGCTTCTCCAAATTCTGGATATTTTAGCAATTCACTCATCTCTTTGTGAACAGTGGATCTAAAAATGGTACAAAAAGACAGACGGGTGAATTGAAGAAGCTGGAAGGATGTATCTTACCGTCACTGCACTGACAGATTTTGTCAATATCATCTGTTTCCATTGATTTTAGCTAAGACTAACTTGGTTCAATTGAGTGCTGGGCTAATTGAGAAAAAAAAAGAGAAGCATTTCTTTCTTAGGAAGGCTCCTAACATAGTGAATGGCCCGGAAGTATCTAACTGGCAGCCATAATAAGAGATAGTTGAATTCTCTAAATGCTGAGTAAAGGTACTTCAATGCTTCCTTTCTGATCTCCTTTAGCATCCTTTACGAAAGGAAAGTAGATAGTGCTGGCACCCAATACCTTGTGGCAGCAACAGATAAAGCATCACACCTTTCGGCCATTTACAAAAATAAATGATCAACATGACCGACAAGAGATACAGGTAATAATGTAAACAATCATACTAATTCGGACAGCAGTGGACAGGAGGGTGAGGGTGAGCAACCAATCTTAATTCTGAAAGTGACAACCATTTTGAGACTGGTGGCCTATATTATGTTTTGGTAAATTTAAATTCCAACCTTGGTAATGAATTAGTATTTTTGTATGTGCTTAAAGTAGTCCATCTTTGGATCATTGTAGTTTCACCACGACAGACCCACATCTGTAACATCCACCGTTGCATAATTACATATCCTAGTGTAAGTGCAGTCACGCACAGTGGTTGTCTTAACTCATCTTTCCTTGACCTCATGACGTTTTCCATCAAGGTCAAGGAAAAGGGGTTAGGAAATTATGTTATTTTCTTTTCAATTCAATTCAATTTCAATTCAATTTTATTTATATAGCCCTTAATCACAATAACGTCTCAAAGGGCTTTACAGGCCAGATTATTATGGGCCAAAGGTGATTTATGACACCCCCCTAGCCCTAGCCCCCTTAAGCAAGAAACAACTCCTTTATTTTCTTTACTATTCAATGTGGAAAATAACCTTATTTTCCCGAGGTCAGATTGGCCCTTTAATGGGCTACACCTCTCCCCCCCCCCCCCCCACACTATTACACATCAGTGATAAAGGCCTACGTAGAACCAAAGAATCGCCACCTTATCGTGGTGGGGGGGTTTGGGCGCCCCCGTGACCCTGGGAGCTGTGTTGTCCGGGGCATTAGCCCCTGGTAGGGTCTCCCAAGGCAAAGTGGTCTCAGGGGAGGGGCCAGACTAAGAGCGATTCAAAGACCCCATGAAAAGACTCCCGGAAAGAACAGTCACCTCGCCCGGACAAGGGAAACCGGGGCACCCTTCTGGAGCCAGACCTGGGAGGGGAGCTCGTCGGCGAGCGTCTGGTGGCCGGGCCTGGATCCACAGGGCCCGGCCGGGCCAAGCCTGAAAAGACTACGTGGAGTCACCTCCCTGTGGGCTCACCACCTTGGGGTCGGGTGCGTTGTAGGCGGTAGGCAAAAGCGGGGTCCTGGGCGTGCGGATCCCCGTCATCGCCGACTGGTTCTAGGGACGTGGAACGTCACCTCACTGGCGGGGAAGGAGCCGGAGCTGGTGCGGGAGGTGGAGCGGTATCAACTAGATATGGTTGGGCTCACCTCCACGCACAGCACCGGGTCTGGAACCAAACACCTGGAGAGGGGCTGGACCCTCTACTTCTCCGGAGTTGCCCAGGGTGTGAGGCGCCAGGCGGGTGTGGGGATACTCACAAGTCCCCGGCTGAGCGCCGCTGTGTTGGAGTTCTCTCCAGTGAACGAGAGGGTCGCCTCCATGCAACTGCAAGTCGCTGGGGGGAAGGCTCTGACTGTTGTGTGTGCCTACGCACCAAACAGCAGCTCAGAGTAAATGATTCCCGAGCGCGGCACCGCTGCTGCTCACCGCTCCCCTAGGGGATGGGTCAAATGCGGAGAACAAATTTTACACACTCAGGTGTCTGACAATCAGTGGGACTTTAACCTTTAACCTTTAATCCCGGGGGAGGTTGGGGACATGGAACCTGAGTGGCCATGTTCAGAGCCTCCATTGTAGAGGCTGCAGCTCGGAGCTGTGGTCAAAAGGCTGTCGGTGCCAGTCGTGGCGGCAACCCATGAATCCGCTGGTGGACACCAGCGGTGAAGGAAGCCGTCAGGCTGAAGAAGGAGGCCTTTCAGGCCTGGTTGGCCCAGGGGTCTCCTGAAACAGCAGACAGGTACCGGGAGGCCAAAAGGACTGCAGCTTCAGCGGTTGCTGAAGCAAAAACCCGGGTGTGGGAGGAGTTCGGGGAGGCCATGGAGCAGGACTTTCGGTTGGCCTCAAGGAGGTTCTGGCAAACTGTCCGGGGACTCAGGAAGGGAAAGCAGGGCTTGGCTCAGGCTGTGCTCAGTCGGGGAGGAGAACTGCTGACCCAGACTGACGATATTGTTGGGCGGTGGAAAGAACACTTTGAGGAGCTCCTGAACCCAACCAGTACGTCCTCTGTGGAAGAGGCAGAGTCTGAAGACTCGGGGGAAGTCTCACCCATATCCTTGGTAGAGGTCACTGAAGTAGTCATAAAGATCTTCAGTGGCAAGGCGCCAGGTGTGGATGAGATTCGCCCTGAGATGCTGAAGGCTCTGGACATTGTCGAGCTGTCGTGGCTGACACGACTAGTCAATGTAGCGTGGAGGTCGGGGACAGTACCTGTGGAATGGCAGACCGGGGTGGTGGTCCCCATTTTCAAAAAAGGGGTGTGCTCCAACTATCGGGGTATCACACTGCTCAGCCTCCCCGGGAAAGTTTATTCCAGGGTGCTGGAAAGGAGGCTCCGGCCGATTGTCGAACCTCCAGGAGGAACAATGCGGATTCCGTCCTGGCCGTGGAACAGTGGACCAGCTCTTTACCCTCGCAGGGTTGTTGGGGAATGGGAGTTTGCCCATCCAGTCTACATGTGCTTTGTGGACTTGGAGAAGGCTTATGACCATGTCCCCCGGGGAATCATGTGGGGGGTACTACGGGTGTATGGGGTACCGGTGCCATTGATACGTGCCATTCGGTCCTTGTACAAACAAAGTGCGAGCTGCGTCCGTATTCTCGGCACAAAGTCAAGCATGTTCTCAGTGGGTGTTGGACTCCGCCAAGGTTGCCCCTTGTCACCGGTTCTGTTCGTGATCTTCATGGACAGAATCTCAAGGCGCAGCTGAGGTGAGGAGAGTGTCCGGTTTGGGGACCTCAGAATTGCATCTCTGCTCTTTGCAGATGATGTGGTTCTGTTGGCTACATCAGACCGTGACCTCCAGCATGCACTGGAGTGAGTTTGCAGCCGAGTGTGAAGCAGTCGGGATGAGAGTCAGCACCTCCAAGTCTGAGGCCATGGTTCTCTGCCGGAAAACGGTGGAGTGTTCCCTCTGGGTTGGGAGTGAGTTGCTGCCTCAAGCGAAGGAGTTCAAGTATCTCGGGGTCTTGTTCACGAGTGAGGGCTAAATGGAGCGGGAGATGGACAGACGGATTGGTGCAGCGTCTGCAGTAATGCGGGCGCTGTACCGGTCCATTGTGGTGAAGAGGGAGCTGAGATGGAAGGCGAAGCTCTCGATTTACAGGTCCATCTACATTCCAACACTCACCTATGGTCACAAGCTTTGAGTAGTGACCGAAAGAATGAGATTGCGGATACAAGCGGCCGAAATGAGTTTCCTCTGCATGGTGGCTGGGCTCAGCCTTAGAGATAGGGTGAGGAGCTCAGACATCCGGAGGGAGCTCGGAGTAGAGCCGCTGCTCCTCCGCGTCAAAAGGAGTCAGCTGAGGTGGTTCGGGCATCTGATTAGGATGCCCCCCGGGCGCCTCCCTTTGGAGGTTTTCCGGGCACGTCCAACTGGGAGGAGACCCCGGGGCAGACCCAGAACCCGCTGGAGGGATTATATATCTCGTCTGGCCTGGGAACGCCTCGGGATCCCCCAGGAGGAACTAGAGAGTGTGGCTGGGGGAGAAGGAAGCCTGGGGGGCCCTGCTTAGCCGGCTGCCACCGCAACCCGGCCTCGGATAAGCGGACGATAATGGATGGATGGATGGATAGTTCCGGGGACTAAAAGTTCCACTTACTTTTTGCATGAATGTGGCTCTATAAATAAAGTGAAGAAAGCCAAGGGAGTGCCTGACAATAAGTTGTCAAGAGTGATAACTTTTAATTGTATCTTTTTTGTAAGAATGCACTTGCCAGATTGAGTTGACTACTAGTGCTATTATCCGAACTGCAAAGCAGTCACTGTCGTTATGACACTCTAGGAATATCAAGGCAAATTGTACTTACAACAATAATTGGTGTCTGCTTGGCACTTGGCGGCGGGTTCTCTGCTTTCGGTGCTGTGGGATAGTACACAGGCAAAGTCTCCTGAGGAGGCGTCTTGTTTTGCACAGAGTATGGATCACGGGTAACATCCATGTCATCGCTCTCCTCTCCTGAGCAGTTACAGCACCAGCGAACCACCTGCACATTAGACAAGATCACTTCAACAGAAGCTTGTGCATATTACCTGTTTTCTCACCCAAGCATGAATGACCAGAATACTAGCATACGAACATACTAAAACTACACTTTTAACATTGCTGGATTACTAACCATCATGATGAAAATTATGAAAAGAAGCAACAGGATCACTGAAGCTAATACTAGGAGGGCGATGCCCCATCCAGGCACCCAATTTCCATTGTCACTATTTCTTCCATCACTGGCCATACTGGTTGAAGCTGCTGTTGTAGTAGGGTATGGGGTTGTACTATGGTCTGGGGTTGTGGTTGTAGTAGGGTATGACGAGGTAGTAGGTTCTGAGGTTGTAGTAGGCTCTGTGGTTGTAGCAGTGTCAGAGGTAGTTGGAGTATCTGGGGCTGTAGTAGGATATGGGCTTGTAGTAGGATTTGGGGTTGTGGCTGTTGTACGGTCTGAGGTTGTAGTAGGGACTGAGGTGGTGGTTATAGTAGGGACTTGGGTTGTGGTTGTAGTATGATCTGGGGTTGTAGTACTGACTGGGGCTGTGGTTGTAGTAAGATCTGGGGTTGTAGTAGGGACTGGGGTTGTAGTACTGACTGGGGCTGTGGTTGAAGTAAGATCTGGGGTTGTAGTAGCGACTGGGGTTGTAGTACCAACTGGGACTGTGGTTGTAGCAATATCTGGGGTTGTAGAAGGGACTGGGGTTGTAGGACCGACTGGGGCTGTGGTTATAGTAAGATCTGGGGTTGTAGTAGGGACTGGGGTTGTAGTATCGACTGGGACTGTGGTTGTAGCAATATCTGGGGTTGTAGAAGGGACTGGGGTTGTAGGACCGACTGGGGCTGTGGTTGTAGTAAGATCTGGGGTTGTAGTAGGGACTGGGGTTGTAGGACGGACTGAGGCTGTGGTTGTAATAGAATCTGGGGTTGTAGTAAGATCTGGGGTTGTAGTAGGGACTGGGGTTGTAGTTGGGACTGGGGTTGTGGTTGTAGTAAGATCTGGGGTTGTAGTAGGGACTGGGGTTGTAGTAGGAACTGGGGTTGTTGTAGTCAAATCTGGGGTTGTAGTAGCATCTGGGGTTGTAGTAGGGACTAGGGTTGTGGTTGTAGTAGGATCTGGGGTTGTAGTAGGGACTGGGGTTGTGGTTGTAGTAAGATCTGGGGTTGTAGTAGGGACTGGGGTTGTAGTAGGAACTGGGGTTGTTGTAGTAGAATCTGGGGTTGTAGTAGGGACTGGGGTTGTTGTAGTAGCATCTGGGGTTGTAGTAGGGACTGGGGTTGTTGTAGTAGCATCTGGGGTTGTAGTAGGGACTAGGGTTGTGGTTGTAGTAGGATCTGGGGTTGTAGTAGGGACTGGGGTTGTGGTTGTAGTAAGATCTGGGGTTGTAGTAGGGACTGGGGTTGTAGTAGGAACTGGGGTTGTTGTAGTAGAATCTGGGGTTGTAGTAGGGACTGGGGTTGTAGTAGGGACTGGGGTTGTTGTAGTAGAATCTGGGGTTGTAGTAGGGACTGGGGTTGTAGTAGGGACTGGGGTTGTAGTAGGGACTGGGGTTGTAGGAGGGACTGTGGTTGTAGGAGGGACTGGGGTTGTAGGGACTGGCAGTTGTGCCCCCGTTTCTTGAGAACAAATACAAAGACAAAACCAAATTAAACACTGAACACTTCTATAGTGATTGGCTGTATGCATGGATGTAGAACAACTAATGTGTGAAAATAAAGGTCGTACTTTCCGTATATGTCTTGTTAATAAGAAGGGGCTGGTGAGTTAGGGCTGTTTCACAATTCTTGTCAAAAAAATAATTGACAAGGTGTGGGTAGATGGACAATGTTTTAAAGAGGAGAGTTGAGTTTGCTATAACTGATCCAGAGCTGTGAATAATACAAATAGTAATAGTAAATAAATAAATAAAACATCAAACATTTGCTGACAATGAAATACAATTCCAGTTATTGCTTTTTGGCCTTGAAGATAATGCTTATACATATGTTTTGTCTGTAAATATTCAATAACATATAATAATAAAATAAAAGCTAAGCAAAACACAAATGCAGCATACCTGGGGTAGCCAGACAAAAAAAAGATTAATTTAAGGTCACAATACCTGAAGACCATGTTTGTAACACCTCCGTAGAAACTATTTGTTGGGCATCTACTGTCATCTGTACAGTTGTAAATATTATTAAGCTGGAAGACCAAGGTTGATTACGTTAGATTAAACTACCGTGTTGAGACAAAACATAAAAAATCAAAGAACCGTGTTGTTGTAGGTGGTGGCTTTACCAGGGTCTTGACTTCTGCATCTACCGTCTTCCAGTACTGTGAGCCAGGATTTAGTAGGGAGTCATTGAAGACCCTGTTGGTGATCTCCAGTGCCATATAGAATGTGGTGCTGTCAGTGGATTGGTGGGCCAAACAGCCTGTGGGATCTGAGATATTATCAAATTATAGAATTAGTTTCTATAATTTCAGCAAATTTAACCAGAACTAACTTTTTACAGAGGCGTCATCGTAGGACAAACACAGTGGAGATAAGTCTACTACCCGTGCTGCCCTGGTACATAAAAGGATCAGACCCATAATTAGTGTAATGAGTGTTTGTCCTATGCCTTTGAAAAGAGTTATTGTTTGAGGTTATAGTCTTAATTCTTTTTACATGAAAAGAAGAAGCCTTCAATATACAGAGTCATTGTTTTGGATTCCTTTAAATGGAAGATCATTTAACAACTGGTCTGTATATTTACGTATTTATTAATTATAGTTAAAAAAAATCTCACCTGAAATTGAAGAAATCATAAAGCATAGCATGAACCGCCACACCCATCTTGAGAGTTGACCCATCTTGTAACAAGCCAGTAAAATATTGGCACTTAAAAGGTCAGGGAATGGGTCCGTGGTTGATATGTGACAATATCTGATCAAATGTTGCACAGGGTTTCCTCTCAAAGATTTTATCCACTTCATGGGCGTCATGGGCTTGGCCAAAAGGCTGGTCCTTGAAACAAGTGACACCTTTGAGTCACAGTAATTATGAAAGTATATTTGCGTCATCTATAGCCTGATTATTTACTCACTCACATCAATGGCATGGAACTTGATTAACATGGTGTCTTATCTAATCTCGAGTTAAAAGAACACAAAAGAATGAATATGCTTACACTGCATCAGCCTTTTGTCCCATTGTTGAATTTGCATTTATTGCATACAGTAGGACCTACATACTTTTAGATGCATTAACAAACGTATACCACATTGACTTAATTTAATAACAAAAACAAGAAGTTGTATAGAGACTACAATGTGAAACAATTTCGAGTCATGCCCATAAAAAGGCACCATGTTCCTTCCCTGACTATGCTTATGTACAAGGCCAGCGTATTTCTCTATATATCCAAAAGCCCATATAAACATTACTGAGCCTCTTGACTTTGCTTAAAGCAGGGTGGTCAAACATGCGGCCCGAGGGTCGGGTGCGGTCCACAGGCTGATCCAATCTCGCTGGCTCCGGGCTCCGGTGCCGCCCCTGGATGATTAGCGGCACCTGGGCTGCGAGCAATGAACTATTAATCACAGCACGCAAGCCCCGGCGCTGCACCCACACGGGGTCGGTACATACACGCGACACGAGCTCCCCGGTGTTCTCCGTGCTGCCCCCACTACTCCTCGTCTCCGTGTTACCCCGTCGATCCTGTGTCTCCACGTTCCTCCCTCTGCGGACCCCGACCCTCCTCGGACCCTCTCCACGCTCCTCTCCCTGGATCCCCCTTTTCCCCGCAGACGTATCCCCCACAGAACCCCCTGACCACCGGACTACCCTGACCACCGGACTACCCTGACTCTCCCCAGATCTCAAAGTCCAGCGTTGAGTATTTTTGTTATTGATTATTGAGGACAATTTATTTTCTTGGATTTACATTGGCGTTCCGCTGGTTTCACTCCGCCTCGGTCACATGTTCTTTCAAATAAACATTCCTTTTTGGCACACAAGTCTGAGTCTTGCATTTTGGGTACTCCTCCGCACACGTCCCCTAACAAAATGTATTGATTTCTTCACTTTATCTACAATCACAGCAAAATGTGCAGATGACCTCCAATTGGAAATATTGAATTGCAATTTGAACCGCATTTAACGACACATCTGCTACTGAGGGTGTGAACAATTTGTATCAGTACCTGATAAAATCTGTCCAAATATAAATACCTGCCTCAATAATCCTATCCATGTTGCGTTCTATTATGTGAGCAGGCATTTTCAGTTCTGAAGATAAATAAGTCAAAACTCCCAACATTAGAAAGTTACAAGGGATTCTTATTTATTAAGTTACTGAGACATTTTAAAGCTGTATAGTGCATTGAGAATGCATCTTCAATCATGTAAAAAAAAATAATAATTGTTAGGCCCCCAGTAGCATTTGTTTGACACGCCTGGCTTAAAGGGACTATGTGAAGGATTTGCACATGCATAAATCAATTTACTGCCAATTTACTGTATGAACATGATATAATTTCACTTAAAAAATTTGACCTTCATGACTCTCCATTGCCTACAAAAGGAATGCAGAAGCTGCAACATCACAGGAACAAAAGTAACCAACATTTTTCCATTTGTCGTGGTAAGGACAAAACATGAGCGCAAGTTATATTTCAACTGATGTTCACCAGGGCGCACAGGCATTGTGAGGGGCAGTGGCTCTAGCAATGTAAGATACATTTTTCAACCACCCAACTAACCAATACAGCAATACTATTATTGACTCCTTGTTAGACATAATTACCTCTACTGCAATGTAGAACATAATGTTTATCCGCTGCTAGGACACTGGGTAACGCCCAATGAAAATTAAAGGACTCCTATTATACCACCAGATGAGCGTGTGGTTAGCCATTCCAAGCACCTGGTCGTATGTCATTTAATGATCATTTCATTGGCCAAGTGTGTAAAATAATGCAGCTATTTGTAATGCAGACACGACAGTCTCAAAGGGCTTTACAGGCCAGATTGTTATGGGCCAAAAGTTTTATGACACCCCCCTAGCCCAAGCCCCCCTAAGGGCAAGAAACGACTCCCTTAATTAACAAGGAAGAAATCTCGAGGAGGAACTCAGAGTGGGGGATCCCTCCTTCCAGGGATTGTTCGGAGTGCAATGGGTGTCATACGGGCATTAAGAACAGGGCTAACAAAGCATGACAAATTATAAACGACAAAGTACAAATAGTAAACGAAATAATATTGTGATGGGGTGCTGGCTGGAGAGCAAGCTGGTGGGGTGGCCAGGTATCCAGTCATGATCACAGCAACACCCTAGATAGTGGAGACAACATAATGGTTAGATGGAGCACAGTAAACAGGGAACATACAAGTAACCTCAACCCTAGTACCCATCGGCAGCTAGAGTAGGCTAATTAGAGCTGAGGGGCACTCCTAGCAGCCAAAGGCGAGGGTAAATAGGTGGGTTTTAAGTCTAGCCTTAAATATATCAGCAGAGTCAGCCTTCCTGATTACAGGTGGCAGACTGTTCCACAGATAGGGTGCTCGATAAGACAACGCCCTGTTTCCTGCTGATTTTTTATTCACTTTTGGAATTGATAGGCCAGCCCCTGAAGTCCGGAGCGGCCGAGAAGGACAATAGGGAACAATAAGGTCCTTCAGGTACGATGGTGCGGACCCATGCAGGATCTTGTAGGTAAGAAGTAGCACCTTAAAATCTGATCTGGCATTTATTGGGAACCAGTGGAGGGAAGTGAGAATAGGAGTAATGTGGTCAAACTTCCTAGTTCTCGTTAGAAGTCTAGCAGCAGCGTTCTGTACAAGCTGGAGGCTTTTTGTAGTAGAGCTCGGTAAGCCAGAGAACAGTGCATTAGAGTAATCCAGTGGATGCTATAAATGCATGGATGAGTGTCTCTGCGTCCGCAGTGGATAGCATTGGTCTAATCTTGGCAATATTTCTATTCTAGTGATACTTTTTACATGCTGATCAAAAGAAAGTGTAGGATCAAACAGAACACCAGGATTCTTGATGCAAGAGCTTTGGGCAATAGTGGATCCCTCAAGGCAGTGTGAGACATTATCATTGTTTATGCTTCGGGCCGATGACAATCATCTCAGTTTTCCCCGTATTTTGGGACATCCATCTTTTAATTGCAGCCAGGCAGGATTCAACCTTTTGGATCTGTTGGATCTGGGGGGAGTCTTTTGATCCAATGGGAATGTAGATTTGGGTGTCGTCCGCATAGCAGTGAAAGCTAATACCATAGCTGCAAATAATATCGCCAAGGGGGAGCATGTAGATTGCAAAGAGCAGGACCGACCCTTGGGGAACACCAAAGCTTAGGTTGCAATGCTTCGATTTTGAATCTTTACAACCAACAAATTGTGTTCTGTCTGAGAGGTAGGATCTAAACCAGTGAAGAGCAGTGCCTTTAATGCCGACATAATGTTCGAGACGGTCAAGGAGGATGCTATGGTCAATTGTGTCAAAAGCGGCGCTGAGGTCAAGCAACACCATCAGGGAGCTTGCATTGCTGTCCATGCGAAGGAGATCGTTTACCACTCTGGTCACAGCGGGTTCAGTGGAGTATAGGCTCCTGAAACCAGACTGAAACAGTTCAAATAAGTTGTTTGCCGTCAGGTTTTGATTTGGTTTTGATTTGGCTAGCTACAATTCCTTCCAGTACTTTAGAGACGAAAGGAAGGTTAGAGATGGGCCGATAGCTGCTAAGAGCTTCGGGGTCTAGGCCAGGCTTCTTGAGTAGAGGTTTTTGTGAGCTCTTTTACAGTGTCAAAGAGGAACTGTTGTTCTTGTTTAAGTTGATAACACTGGAGAAGTAGGCATTTCTGGAGTTAGTTAACGCAGTTTTGTAGCTAAGCAGGCTGTCGTGCCATGCAAGGTAGAAGACTTCAAGTTTAGTCGAGCGCCATTTGCGCTCAAGTTTTCTGCAGTCGCGTTTGAGGCTGCGTGTGTCTTCATTGAACCATGGTGCTGGTCTTTTTGCTTTCCGCTTTTTAACTACAAGAGGAGCAGCAGAGTCGATGGCTGCAGATAAAGCGGTGTTAAACTCATTGGTGAGACTATCCATTGAACCCCTGAAGTCAGCAAAAATAGCAAGTAACAGGGGTAACTTATCTTCTATGGCTGTGGTGGTGTCAGGGGTGATACGACGGCAGCTATAGGTAGCCTGGCGGTCGTCCCTTGGGCAAGATACAACCACCTGGAAAGTGAGCAGACAGTGATCGGAGAGAGCTGAGGTATAAGGAGAGACGCATAAATCTATAACTTCAACTCCACGAGTCAGGACAAGGTCCAATGTGTTTCCACCGGTGTGGGTAGGTAGCTGAACATGCTGTGTGAATCCAAATGTGTCTATAATGGACAGAAAAGCTTTTGCAAGAGAGTCACATGGGTTATTCACATGGATGTTGAAATCCCCCATAAGCAGAACATTGTAATCTAACTTTGCGCGTAATAGAGTCGCCTATGACTAGCGATTTCCCCCCCGAAAGAGACTTGCGAGGAGGGTTGCCTGCCTTCGCGAGTGGGGCTGCCGACAGGGAGACCTGAGCTAAGCTAACGCTAACACTAGCACTACGAGGCCGCCTGGCGGGCCCCCTCTCTACTCTCTCAGGTGTATCTGCCTTTTCTATGGGCGCTGACTTTTCCTCCTCTAGCTGACAGATACGTTTCTCTAAGAGAGCTATCTTCTCTACGAGGGAAGCACAGGAACAAGAGCAACAGTCCATGCTTACCGTGATTATTTCAGAGAAGGCAGCTCCAACGTGATGATACAGTTATAATACAAGTCGCGATATAAACACAGCAACGATCAATTTGTCAATACAGAACGCTTAAGTAACTATCGGATTATATAAACAGTAGAAGTGCTAGGATAAAGTAATAGATAAATATAGGTAATAAATAAAGATATAGAAGAATAGAAGAAGAATAGAATAAACTTCATTAATCCCGAAGGAAATTCTTGTGCCAGGTTACATAGCACAGTACAGTACAATAAACTGTGTGGACCCCAGGAAGAGTAGCCATTGTTCTGCATCAGCTTTCATAAATCATAATCTGCAATTAACCAGTCACTAAAGCTGTCAGATAAATGTAGTGGAGCAAAAAGTAAAATATTTGCCACGTAGTGGAGTAGAAGTAGAAAGTAGCAGAAATAGAAATACTTAAATAAAGAAGGACATCAAATGTTACCTAAGTACAGTACTTGAGTGAATCTAGTGAACTATGAGGTGCAGAAGGGCTCGCTTAGGTAGGAGCCTGGTCCCCGTAGCCATAGCCTCCCTAAATAACAGACCACGCTAATGAGGGCCCGAGTGACAATGTGACTGCTCTGTATAGATGCTTTGTTCAGCCCTAAAGTCAACTGTCTGTCATTGTGTGTTGTTTTGTATGTCGTGTCCTGTCGCATGTAATGTGGGTCAAGTGGGTGTACAGTGCTGTGGAAAAGAATTTCCCCTTGGGGACAATAAAAAACTATCTATCTATCTATCTACTTTCCACCACTGGATGAAAGTAGATCGTAGTGCAGCACATGGGAATGTGTGGAAAGGACAGACGCTGCGGAAGTTCTGAAGACAAATCCTACACAGAGGAGCAAGGCCAGTAGCGTCGCAAGCAGTGCATGGGGAAGAAAGCAAAGTGGATAAGAGCATATTACTGGTGAAAAGGACTATTACGGTGAAACACAGAAAAGATTCAAGTCAAGTATCTGTCATGTTCATGTCACATGAAACTGCAAAGGAGCAGTTGAAACAGTGGCTTGGTATTACAATGTCTTCTTAGTGTTGCAAGAATCACTTAATATGTATATCAGGTGGAGGTTCACATTCTCAGTTGAGAAGACAAAAACATTTATTCATCGGTAGGCCAACCCACAAAAAGGTGGGAAATAAGAGGAAGTTTAAATTATATTGAAGAGAGCTGGAAAGGGTTTCTTCTTTCAAACTCTGTTGGTGTGGTTTGACTATAGTGTGGGTAGATGATATTAGTAGTGAGGGAGAGGTACGTCCCCTCACTGGTGGGAGACATGATGGTGGGAGACATGATGCGTGTTTTATGTTTGCTATTACTTGTTATGTGTCTGTAGTGACCGACTGACCAACTTAAGGACAAGACCATGACCCAGCCATGGCTACGGGGGGAAACCCATAGTGATTGAGTGTGTGGCGATGGCCAATAAACCTGGTTATACCTGGTGTCATGCCGTGTATGGGCCCATGATTACTTGGTCGTGGTTTGTCTCTTCCGTTATATACGTGGCGCTTGCCACAATATAATTGAGTGAGATAAGAAGGCCTAGGACTCTGTAGTGTTAGTGTGGCGTGTGTGAATCAATATGCTAAAAACTACATGGACGAGGATGGGGATTATAGTAGGCTCAAATGTACATGGGTTCCAGCTTATTCGGGAGTCTGGTCAAAGAGAACAAGGCAGCAGCTTAATGAACAAATAAAATACAAGAAAATAACACAATCTGAACAGAAGAAAGCATCATTGTGGGTCGTCCTCCTGGTCGGGTGGTGGCGGTAATGGTCGCCTCCACCGCCAGAGAGGAGACGCAACACCAATAGCGTCTTCCGGGTTCTTTGCAGGACTGCTTTTAACGGCATTTCTATAAAGCTACGTCTATAAGCTATCAAAACGTCGTACACAATGAGGCAAGTAAAGCGCATGCATACACTTTACATCTGAAAACATGTGATCATGTCACCTAACGCATTAATCGCTATTAGAGACAATGGCTGAGCTAACAATGCGTTGTCGCTTGCTAGCTTGTGTGGCTAGCAGTTTTCGTGTTCAGCCTCATTTAAACATCACAATGGACATCATAATATATAAGCATTAACTTATAATATATATATATATATATATATACATTAACTTCCTGAATGTTTAACTGAACTTAATTGAGCTACATTACACACGGGCTGATGAACATGTCTGTGTGTAGCCAAGCAGTGTGCTAATGAATGAATGAATGGAGCAACACAGGGGAGCTCATAACATTAATGATGAGTTAATTTAAATGAGTGAACGTGTGCTTCAGGTCTGCCAGTAGCACCAGTAGAGACAC
The DNA here is from genome assembly GCA_002895965.2 of Coryphaenoides rupestris. Classification (NCBI taxonomy): domain Eukaryota; kingdom Metazoa; phylum Chordata; class Actinopteri; order Gadiformes; family Macrouridae; genus Coryphaenoides; species Coryphaenoides rupestris. Next base: position 435,205 of record PIJE02000079.1, on the reverse strand, counting down.
AACTCGTCCAGTATACATAATATACACTGATACCATGCTGGTGCTGCCACACACACCAATAAAGGAGACCGTGTTACGATGCCAGGAACAGGGAGCTACTTTACCGTGCGACTGATCTGAGACAAGGGTCTCGGTTCATTGTTCAATATTCTGTTAGAAGCGTGTGTCTCTAGTCCACAATATGACGTTTTGTTATCTGTGCAGTACATCCCGGGTACAATCATGCACATCACAACAATACAATGTGCTATATTATTCTTATTAATCATGTGCTATATTATTATTATTAATATCATGTTATCTCTAAATACTATCTGTAATACTACCTCTCATGTCCTCTCATCATCATGTGCAATATTCTTAATGTCATGTCCAATACCTCTCCTACATTACCTTTCAACATTATGTGCAATATTCTTAATATTCTTTCTATCAGGTGCAATACGTCCCCTAACCATTATTATTATCACAGTAGGCCTATTACACTTCAATTATGCCAAATTGTTTTCACCGTCTCAGTATCTTATCTTGCCTATATCTTTGTATATTTTGACTGTACATTTGTAGCCTAAATCTGTTAGTTTATTTTTATTATTCTGTTGATTTCTCTATTGTATTATTGTACTGTATTGCTATGCAACCTGGCACAATAATTTCCTTCGGGATTAATAAAGTTCTATCTTATCTTATCTTATGACGGAGGGTACTTCAGATCCATTTTACGATGTGCAGTCAGAACGCAACAATTTGACCTCTTAATAGTGTTCGGTAACAATGGTGTGACAGAGTTGGACTCAACTCTGTCACACCATTGTTACCGTGAGAGCGGGTACAGAAGCCATGTAGTATGCAGTCATGTGTGTGCATTGCTCTTCTCTTTTACAGAGGAGATCGTGGAAGGGGCCGGGGAGGCAGGTTTGGATCCCGTGGAGGACTTGTGCAAGGGTAAAAGTTGTGACGATGTGGCAAATTATTCTAACAGCAGATTTGTCTTCAACATAGTTGGATGGATGGTCTTATTGTTTAATCCTGTTTCAGGTACCGCCCCTTTGTTCCACACATACCCTTTGATTTCTATGTGGTAAGTAAAAGAAGATCTTGGGTGTTTACTAAATGTGCCAGTGATGTGAAGTGTTAGGTCCTGCATGGGTCTGATTTTCAAGACCCGACCCGACCCAATGGCACAAAATCCACAACCCGACCCGAACCGCATATCCGATAATAACCATGACCAGTGAAAACGTCTCATAATAATCATGTTACACTGATCAACCACGTGTTTGGCTCATAACGTGTTGGATGGAATCATTACTTGTGTTGTTAAATCAAGATTATATATTTTATATATGCCTAATCCAGGAAATACAATTCAACATAAATGAAGCCGTCAATACCATTTGAATTCTGTTCATGTAGACTAATCATGTAGCATATCAATTAATCATCTGCGCCTTCCAAAAAAGCCTTGACTTATATTAGGCGACTTATGCTTGACAATACATTCATATATTCTGTATATATTAGGGGTGGGAATCTCTTGGTACCTCACGATTCGATTCCGATTCAGAGGTCAACGATTCGATTCTAAACCGATTATCGATGCATCTCGATGCAACTATTTTTTTATGTACATTTCCATGCGTGATTTAAAAAAATATGTAAATACTTTACTACTCAGAGGCCACCAGGGGCGCACTATCAAGGAAGCGCAAGAGCGAGACAGACAGTTCGCGCCAGGTAACGAGAGCAAAACACGAGAGCGAGACAGATAGTAGGAGAGCGAGACAGTTTGCGCCAAGAAAGTGTTCATGCACACACCCTCATTATGGACCGAAGGAGGAAGACGATGACACGGGGTAATGGCTGACTTTTCTGGTATAACGGGCTTGTTGTTTTGATACAGTAAACGGCTGCGTTACTGCACCTTTACTGCTGTGTTGGCACTTTTGGGAAAAGATGCTGGTTATTTTTTTAAGCAGCCGTGTTACTGCACCTTTACTGCCGTGTTACAGGCAAGCACTTTTAAAAACGAATTAAATTTAGCCATTTAACATTTTTGCCTCGCGCTGGGAGCGCACCGTTGTATTATTTGTGTACTGCACGAATGCTGTTCGTCATGTCAAAGATGTGAAAGTTTGATTGTTTGATTGAAAGATTTATTGTGTTTCCCAAATGTTAATAAATGGGACGCTTTGCGTTATCTCTGTCCCGACAATCCCCTCCGTGGTAGCAGGAACCCTTATATACGGCAATTAAACATTAAAACACCTGCGGCTTATAGTCGGGTGTGGCTTATATATGGAACAATCTGTATTTTCCCTCAAATTTAGCTGGTGCGGCTTATATTCAGATGCGTCTTATAGTCCGGAAATTAATATAAACAACTCGCACATGTGTTTGGTGCGCATGCGTGTATAGCGGAGAACCGGCAGAAAGGAGAGTTTTCTGTAGCGCTCTGCAGCAAGCGAACAGAATGTTGCAGCAGGCAAACTAATTAAATTTTTTTAAATTCCGATTATTAACTTATCTGAATCGATTCGGGAATCGTTCTGGAGAGAATCGCGATGCATCGAAGAATCGATTATTATTCCCACCCCTAGTATATATATATAACAATATATATATAATGTTATGTTATTGATGAAATATTAATTAATTGGTTTCATACCTGTGGCATTGGCAGCGCAGCTCGACGCCATATCCCTAATGCAAACTCTGGTCCAAATCCTTTATTAGTTTGTCCAATAGTTACTTCAAAACCCAACGGCTTCTAGTAATTTCTAATTTGCTTCGTCCCATTCCCCAATCATTTGCTTCCAGTGTGAAATGGCATTCCCCAGAGTGAAGCCCGCAGCCGACGAGACGGCTTTCAGCGAGTGCCTGCTTAAACGCAACCAGGATCTCAGTCCTACACCCGCAGAGCAGGTAGCCTGCCCGACCTTCCGCTGTTGACAATTACAACCCTGTATTGCACATGGTGGGGCTTCACCCATTGTTTTTACCTCTTCCCCTGCAGTCTTCCATCTTGTCTTTGGTCACAAAGATCAACAACGTTATTGACAACCTAATCGTTGCCCCCGGAAACTTTGAAGTGGTGAGTTAAAGGTCATTGATCTGACAGCCCTCAGACAGGTTAGGTTTGGTCATGATGTGGTTTTGTCTGCAATGCAGACACCACATTTCCAGTTCTTAGGAAATGTGGTGCGTTAGGGGATTGTTCTATTTGGAAGGAAATGCAACTAACTAAACTAAATTGAATGGCAACATTGAGCAGTTCCACACGTTAGAGTGGGCCAAGGCCACGCAGCGCTCTGCTATGAGATTGCTTTATCGTTTACATTATTAGCTTAAATGAGCTAAAACTATATTTCTGGCAGACAAAAAGTTGTTGTTGTATTTTGTAGCAAATTGAAGAGGTGCGCCAAGTCGGATCTTACAAGAAGGGCACCATGACAACCGGACACAACGTGGCTGACTTGGTGGTCATTCTAAAGATCCTGCCTACATGTGAGTCCAGTCACCGCATGATTGCGTTTTTTTTTCTTCCATTTGGTTATTTTATTGTCAATGTGTCCAATCATGGGCATTTTCATTCTTTGGTAAGATCAGACCTAGCATTTCTTTTGCAGTGGAGGCAGTTGCAGCGCTTGGAAACAAAGTTGTCGAGACCCTTCACGCACAAGACCCCGCTGAAGGTAAAAGCGATTGCCTCGAGCTTAGAACAGAACAATTTAACAAATATTTAAAGCCAGCGTGGTCAAACTCAATTGAATTCCGGGCCACATCAGCATCATGGTTACCCTCAAAGGGCCGGTTGTAACTGTAAGACTATATAAATGTATTTACTCGTTATCATATTCAGTGGTGTAAATAGGTGCGTGTCCTGCGTCTGATGCGTTCAAATCCGAAAGGGTGCAGTAAACTCACCATCACCCTATTTCACCCTATTTTGTCCTAGTAAATGGTCTCAATCATCGCGGGAGAGACAATGCCGTTGTTGGGCCTGCATCCAATGTTACTTTTGCCATCCATCCCATTCTCTTCCGCTGTTGGATACTTCTGATACAGATCTGTATCTGCACTCGTCTGTTGTAGATGGGAGTAGTGTATGGCCCTGTCTGCTGTCTCCTCTGACATCATCTTATAAAGCCAGTCTATGGGGTTATTCAAGCTGAACATAGGATGACGAGGCAAGCCACAGCAAAAAACCAGCACCCTTCTTGACCTCTCTGTGTGCTCCTACAGTGCTGTCCATGCTCACCAACGAGACAGGCTTTGAGATCAGCTCGGCAGATGCAACCGTCAAGATCCTGATCACAACCGTCCCACCCAACCTGCGGAAGCTGGACCCCGAGCTGCACTGTGAGCGCGCACACACACTCACACTCACTCACTTAAAGAAACCCAATAAAACATGAATCAATTGAGTAACAATTTGCCTCTAAAGTAAAACCAAATACAGGGTTTCAGTGGAAACCGGGTTAGAAGAGTTTCCCCTCTGCATGTAACATATGGACTAACCAGAGGATCAACCAATGCCCATCCACCCTCCATCTTATTTTTGGACTAAAGAACCACCACATCATAACATCTTCCGTCCCCATCTCCCTGCAGTGGACATCAAGGTGCTGCAGAGTGCTCTTGCCGCCATACGCCACGCCCGCTGGTTCGAGGAGAACGCCTCACAGTCCACGTGAGCTAGACTTCAGTGGTATTGTTTGGTTTTTTTTCCTGCCCCATACAATGTATTTCTAACTTGTATGCTGTTGCAACCTTTTTAATCTAGGGTGAAGGTGCTCATTCGCCTCCTTAAGGACCTTAGGTTGCGTTTCCCTGGCTTTGAACCCCTCACACCTTGGATCCTGGACCTACTGGTAAGTTTGAACCCTTGCACCTGATCTCCACTAAGCACATCCTTATCCCACTTTTCAAGTTATTGTATCTTTCTTTTCAGTTGATTTTTATCTGTAAATCCAGCTGAGATAAAAGAACGCCAAGAAACTGAAGCATAATGGAATGTAGTGGCGTTGTGTTCACTGCCTTGTGCCCACTTTGGCTTTTTCCACGGCCAGTTAAAGTTAAATCTTTACAGATTTTAGCTACATCTTGACCAGGCACCAAGTGTACCAGGCACCAAGTGTACCAACCACGGTATATGGGTAGATAAATGTATATGTGGGCAATACTGCAGGTCATTGATTGGTCATTTGTATGATATCTCAGACACAACTGGCATAGTTACCCTTAAAATGCAACACTGGCTCACATAAAACAAAGAGGACACAACTAGAATGCTTTTGTTAAAATGTATTGTAACTAAAATATATTCTGAAATGACAAAACTGCTTGAGATGACTGATGAATGACCAGTCTCCTTTGTTCCTTCCCAGGGGCATTCTGCTGTGATGAACAACCCTTCCAGACAGCCCTTGTCTCTTAATGTTGCTTACAGGTCTGGTATCGACTCTATTTATCTCTTCTCTTATTCACTAGTCATTCCCTTTTTTCACACGACAGCCGTCTTGAATCTAGATTCCAAACGGGTATTAAGCATGAGATCATTGGTCAAATAAATGATTCAAACAAACTTTTCATCATTGTTAATGGATAGACATTACATTTACATTACATTACGGACGCTTCTATCCAAAGTGACTTACAAAGAGTACATTTGTTGAAAGAGACAGCAATATATCACTGTGGTACATAAAGACAAGAATAGAGCAGGCTTCAAGCATTCATAATTACAAGGTTAATGGAACGAGTTTCATAATTGCTTGTTTGCCTGCATAGCTGGGATGAGAGCAGAAGTGCTATTCTGAGTGCATTACCAACATCTAACATACAATATGCTCGACAATGCTAAATACTATTAATAATGCCAAGACGTAATAATGCCAATAATTCCTAGACATAAAATGGCAACATTCAAACATGTTTTGAAGGGGGTCATATCATATTCAAAATTAGTTCCCCGTATAGACAAGGTGTCTATTCTGGGAGGATTTGTGTCAAATGTTTCCCCTACTTGTCAGGGTTGAAAATTAAAACGAAAGAAGTAGCATTCAGTTGTAAACAGCTTGACAACAGCGTTCGTCCTGCCCGTGGTGCTGATTGTTAGTCCCCCTGTGGCAACTCGTTGGGTAATCGTTTTTTTTCAACTGAGAAACTGGCGTTTCATGTCACGATGCCAGATCAGAATCTGTCAACTTGGTGGAGTGGGGCAGATTCAAAGGTCTGGACCCCGGCAATGGCAAGGCAATATTTTGTCAACTTACTAGCTGGTAGTTTGTATGTTTTGCTTTAATTGTAGGGACTAATTTTATTCCTAAAACGCCGGCATAACAACGATGGCGTGGTTAAAGCAACACAGTATTGCTATTGTTCTGTCAACAAATTGACTGTTGCTCTCAGCTTCCAGAATCCCCCCAGACCATGTTCTTTTGAAATTATTTTTTTTAATATACTGTACATGATTTTTTTTTTTCTCCAGGCGTTGCCTCCAGATGCTCGCAGCTGGACTCTTCCTCCCAGGGTCTGTGGGAATCACAGATCCTTGTGAGAGCGGCAATTTCCGTGTGCATACGGTCATGACACTGGAACAGCAGGTTATATTTGATGTATTGTTTTTCTAATTGCAAATGTTACAGCCTGTTCGCAACACACGTAGGATTGTGTTTGACAAGCTGCCACAGTTGACGGAATCTGCAAGCGGACGTCCGTCTTTTGACGGAGAGTTAGCGCTTCGGCATAAAAACGAGAAGCGCAGCTTGTCTTTGCAGTGGTCTCATGTTCAATAACATACCTGACTAATTACATTTTATTTAGTCTCACGAATTTATCAAATTCCCTTCAAAAAGAAAGAAATGCATAATTTCTTCATATTTTTTTTATTACAAAAAAATCGATGTTGTACATAATGGTTAGAGGTCGGAATCACCAGAGGCTGTGATATTAATGTGATTTTAAACATTTTGCAATATGCTGTGTTGCCATAGCATATTTTGTGATTTATTGTCTTTTTTTTTTTTTTTTTTACCTTTGTTCAAATGCAATTTGTATCCCCAAAGGCAAACTTTCTTGACATCTGTTTTATCTTTAAGATGATGTCTGTTCATCTCACTTCAATAATTTGTATTGCAGCAGAATGGGACTGTCAAGCATACAGACTGACAACCAAAAGACCTCAGCACCATCTAGTGGACTAGCAAGCAATCGATGGATGACTTATTATTATTACTTTATGTTGATGCTTGGCGTCCGCTTATCAACGCACAACATATTTCAGTACTATGCTGTATCGATTTATTTATGATTTGGCCTTTCCCACCCCTAATAGTAGTACATTCTCATTTGTTGATTTCATTTAGCTTTTTATTTGTGTGAAATAATGTGAGGGCTTGGTTGGTGGGACCTTGCAATACACTGGATGAAACCACAGGGAGGGCACCAGCCCACCCACCCCAAATTGCACTTGAATGATCAGGAACGACTATTCCAAATTATTAGCTTCTTCTCGGTTATTGGTGCCGTCTTTCTGGCAAGATAGTTTGTTTGTCATTAATATGGGTAAATTAAATTTTCTTCTTTCTTCCAGGACATGGTGTGTTTCACAGCCCAGACATTGGTGAGGGTGCTGTCGCACGGAGGATACAGGAAGATCTTGGGCCTGGAAGGAGACGCAAGCTGTAAGATCCACTTTCTTTTCTTGTTAAATTGTCAACCACCGCCATCCAATCTAATAGTTGCTGAACATCTTCATAAACAGGTTATTACAATACTGCTGCCTTTTGTAATTAAAGTGGGACTAGTTCACGACTTTACATGCCGTATTTTCGAGGTGAAAATTCTCATTTCAAACACACACTTTTACATAACATGCAGTAGGGATGCAGGGAATGCCAACAAAATATACTCAAATACATGGTCCAAGGCCCTTTTTTTTGTTTTTGTTTATTTGTTTTTTTTCCGCATTAGTTTCCACTAACTAATGGACTACAGTCCATTCGCGTTGCACCTTCACTGGAACTCAGTTGGTCACACAGTTTAAGACCTGCTTTTCACTGTTTTCCAGCTTGAAGGATAGTAATTTTAATGTTATATCCATTGGGAACTTTTTGAAACATTCAAATGTGTTTAAGAGTTTAAACAGAAGGAGTGCCCTGGACCAGGATTTTACCCTGAGCACACAAATCCTATTGTAATTTGTTTTCCTCATCTTTCATGATTGGCTGCTGCAAGCAAGGAGTTGGAGAGTTAGTTTGCATTCGATTAAAGAATGAGGTACACGGTACCCCAGAAAAATTATGTATTTATTTTATAGTTCTAATGGTAGGAAAAGTTCCACCATTTCTTACCAATATATTGTCTATAAGTTTGATTTTGGGTGTTTCAACATTACCCTTTAACATGTCTGGTTTCTCCTCCACAATGTTTGATCTGATACGGTGCAATAAAGCATAACACCTTCTTGTAGATCTGGCGTTGGAAATGTCCACGTGGGACGGGGTGATCGTCACGCCCTCGGAGAAGGCGTACGAGAAGCCGCCGGAGAGGAAGGAGGAGGAGGACGACGAGGGGCTGGAGGAAGAGGGGGGTGGCGAGGACGAGAGCATGGAGACGCAGGATTAAAATAACCCATGCCCAGGTGAGAACTTTCAGCCAGCTTAGCATGTTGGATCACCCCAAACAGCAGTTGAATTAGAATTCTGATGACAAGGCACCTTGATAAAAAAAAAACACTTCTAGGATTTTATCGTTTGGACTTTGCTAAATAAGATGCTGAAATTAAAGGGCAAAGGGCAATATATTTAAGGAAATGTGTATGTAGTTCAAATCCTGTAGTTAAAAGATGTACGTTATGCAACGATGTAACGAGGAAAACCATTGAAGTAGCCTCATAATTTAAAGGGAGCCCATTATATCACCAGGCGTGAGCGTGATTAGCCGTTTCAAAAATATCATCACAATTGTCATAGTGACGAAGTGACATCACTGTGTATGCTGCCTAGAACACTTCACCAATTGGTGCAGTCCACTGGGTGGGCTTGTAGTCTGATCTCATCACCATACAACTGTTTGGACACACTTGTAATGTCACTATGAAACAAGAACAATTTTAGTTACGTGACAATTATGAAACTGCTTGGATGGTTCATCACACTCACACAGGGGTATAATAGTGTTTAAAATGTGGATGCCACAAAACAGGCTCATAATTGAGTTTCCCTCATGATGTTTTTGCATATCTTCATTGATGCTCACAGTAATTCAACCTTGTTTCTTTCTTATAGGTTGCCATCTGTTTATGTCTTTGTTTGCCATTCAAATGGAATATTTGGTTTTAATTTGTATTATGCAATAGTCTTTTTCTTACTCCTTAGTTGGGATGATTAAACATTTTTATTTACTTTATTGCCTTGTCCATTCTTTTTCAATGTAGCAATGTGTACTTTAACTCTGCTTCATTCAATTTGTATTTGGTTCCATAGATATGGAGTTTGAATTCACAGTATTGTAATTTACTGACTGAATAAACACTTGTACTTGTTGTCGGTTGGTATTTGTAGTTGATTCTCGAATGTGTAAATACATGTAAGTATAGAGATGCCAACAACCACAAACTTGCACTATACACTATAGACAAGAAGTCTGATACTGCGGCCATGTCAATCCCAGGACTTTATTATGTAATTCCTTTTATTTGTCTTGCAGACACGTCCACTTTGTTTCTATCACACGTCTATCATCTGATGTGACTGGCCACAATGTGAAAGCTTCTCTTAAGGATCACCCTACGAATCCCGTCCAGTCTCCCTAATCAGAGTCAAGCCCCACACAAGCAATACAAGACCCACTACAGACGCATAGCGTGTAATAACACACGCATCATGTCACCCCCCATAATCCTTTGCCACCAGTGGTCGTACCCCCACAGTCACAGGGGCGTACCTCCATGGCCAACCCCTGGAGGTTGCCGCAATGTGTAAAAAATACTGTACTAAATCATAAAATGACCATGATAGGATGTCATTAGAGATGAAGGAAACATCATTCTCTGACATCACACGTTCTCTAACAGGTTATATATGTATAGATATATATATGTATGTATGTAATATAATGATAAATGTACAGTGAATAAGCCTACAATAAAAATATAGGTAAGATATTTAGTAAACAAAACAAGTTGGCAATGGTATTGAGGTATTGCACATGAGGAATATTGCACATGATGAAAGGTAATATTGCTAGGTAATGAGATGTAGTATTGCACATGACATTAAGAATATTGTACATGAGGTAATATTGCAAGGTAATTTTGAGAGGTAGTATTGCACATATGAATATTGCACATGATGTGGGGAAGTAATATTGCACATGATATGGAGAATATTGCACATGATGTTGGAAAGTAATATTTCACATGATGTTGGATAGTAATATTGCACATGATATTGAGGATACTGCACATGATGTTGAAAGGTAATATTGCACATGATATTGTTCTCAGTGTCCACAGTGTCTTATGTTTCAACTGTCCTTCACACAGAAGGGGGGGAAGTTATATAGTTGAATGGCCACAGGCAGAAAGGACTTCCGGTGGCGTTCTGTGGTGCACCTCGGTAATCACAGTCTTCGACTGAAGGTGCTCTGGTATGACTCCAGCTTGGCATGCAGGGGATGAGAGGCGTTGTCCACAATACTGAGTAGTTTACTCAGTTTTAGTCCAGTCCATCTTATTGTCTATGTAGACACCCAGGCACTTGTATTCCTCAACAATGTCCACCTCAGTCCCCCTGATGCTGTGGGTCGGTTGCTTCCTAAAATCCACCACCAACTCCTTAGTCTTTGTGATGTTGAATTGCAGGTGATTTCGTCCACAAAACTGTCCACCACACTCCTGTACTCAGACTCCTGTCCCTTGCTGATACAGCCCACAATGGCAGGTGGCATGACTGTGAGCAGTATCTGAAATCTGAGGTGTAGAGTGTGAACAGGAAGGGAGCCAGGACTTTCCCTTGAGGTGCCCCTGTGTTGCTCACTATTGTGTCCGACACGTTGCTCTGCAGCCTCACATACTGTGGCCGACCTGTGAGGTAGTTGGTGATCCAAGCTCTGCAGCAGAAAGATGATGATGATTTCCACTCCAATGCGGGCCTGGTAAGCGAACTGCAGGGGGTCTAGTGATGGTTCGACTAATGCACGGATGTGCTTCAAGACTAGTCTCTCCAGCAACTTCATAACATGTGAAGTCAAAGTCACTGGTCTGTAGTCACTGAGGGTGTTGGGACGGTATGCATATTGATGGGGGTCCAAGGTGTCAGGAAGGGTATAGCAGATGTGGGTGCTGACTAGCCATTCGAAGCACTTCATGATGATGGAGGTCAGTGCTACAGGGCGGTAGTCATTCAGGCAGGTGATGGAAGGTTTCTTCAGTACTTGGACAATGGTGGTCTGTTTGAAGCAGGTGGGGACTGCAGACTGGTACAGGGAGAGGTTGAATATAGAGGTCAATACCTCTGCTAGCTGGTCGGTGCACCCTCTGAGGACATGGCCTGGGATGCCGCCTGGCCGTGGTGACTTCCTTGGGTTTACTCTTTTAAGAGCTCTCCTCATGTCAGCCGTGGTGAGGGACAGAGTGCTGTTGTCCTGGTCCTCAGCTAGCCTCGCTGTAGGTGTTGCTCACCTCAAACCATGCGTTGAGCTCAATGGGGAGGGAGGCGGCGGGCTGGGCATCACTGCTATTTATACCTTTATAATCTGTGATGGCTCACAATCACCACCACCACAATCACACCACATGCGTCTGGGGTCAGAGCTGTGGTAGTTAAACTCCAACTTGTCCCTGTAGGCTCTTTTGGAATATCTGATGGCCTCCGAAGATCATATCTGGACCTCGTCAAGGCCTCCAGGTCCCCAGAGCTATAGGCAGAGGACCGTGCTTTTAGTTTACCATGGACACCACCATTATCCCAGGGTTGGGGAAAGTCCTAACATTGACCTTCGGGACGACATCATCGATGCACTTGAAGATGTAGACTGTGACAGTCTGTTTCAAGACAGTTCTGTAGAGTGGTAATGTGTTCGTCACTCCAGTGTTGAACTGCCCAATAAACCGGTTTCACCCTTTAATGGTAAGACAGACTCGATCATGTCGAGTGATGAATATTTTTGACGTAGCTGTACATTAGCCATAGATTTTTTACTTTGTCACTGAGCACTTGGTAATGGTACCGCAGTGAACCGTCAAACTCAGTTATTTTTCACACCAACTGGCAAATACTAAGACTCTTGGCTGATGACACATACTATTGGCTCACAACTCAAAAGCAGGGACCACAGGGATAAACAAAACATTAATTTTGAATGTGTACATTTTAAAAATGCGGATGTATTTTTCTTAGTATTTGTCTCCATAAATATGTTATCAATTGCACCACAAATCTTTTCAGTTACACTGTAGTAGACCGATGTAATTCAACTCCATAAATATAAAACAGTTCACATAAAAGATTACTAAAGCTGTCAAACCTTTAGCTTTCAGCACATGCTACTTCGAATTGAATTGGGTCACAAGTTGCAACGAAGTGACAACATGCCAATAAATCCATGGTCTAGTTGTGCATTACCCCATTAATGCAATGGGGAAGAGGAAACCCAAAGCATACTATTGGTTGAAAGCCCAGTCCTTTCGGCAATATGCCGACACAACAATTCAGCAGTACAGAAAGATTCTTTTATTTAGATTTCGATGTAAAATACACTTTTATGTTGCATACTTTCATCAATGAGTGAATAATAAAGCTGTGGACATTAGCTCACAAGGAGGGGAAAGTAAAGTTTTGTTCAATGGTGACCTTAAGACTGAAATTAGGCGGGACAATTAGAACCGGAAGATTTACGATTTGATTATTTGGCATGAGCAAAGAAGCTCTACTCATAGAAAAGGTTCAGCAGCAGGTTCATGTGTAAGCATCTTTATTTTCCTTTCTAAAAAGACAATGCAACATTTTGTAGGCATTCGTAAAAACACTGCTGGGCTCACAATTTTTGTTATATATATAATTTTGTATGTTATGTTACAGTATTAACAATGCTTCTCATATTGGCTTTTCTACCCATTGGGTAGGATCTGTGCATAATATATTAATATATTAAAGTTATATACAGCATCGTACAAATAAACAGACCACTGGAAAAAAAACAAGCACCATTGGAAGTGAGGCACGCTAAGGATTGGACTATTTGAGTGCAAGTGGTATCCTGTGGCTGCTTCAATGTCGCACTCAGGCTCCCAATGAGTTCACATATGCTTAGACTAACATGCAAACCCAGGGGGAGGTTAACAACTCCATGTGTAGAAAGAATGAAAAAAAGTCTCTCAGTTTGGATAACTCAAAGTGTTAAAGCGCTGATGTGACAACATTGACAGCAAACAGCATTAGCAGCAAAAAGAGTTGTAGCAGCAGAGGCGGTACTGAATAGTCAATCGTATAAGTCGTGTGCCCGGAGTGAGCTGCGAGGAGAAACAAATGGATGTTTCAGTCTGAGGCCGAGTCTCACTTGAATGGAATGAACAGCCGGCACGGAGAACCAATTAACCCAAACTGGGGGAGAAAAAGCACTACTGGAAACGGATGAGAGTCGGTCATCTTCGCTCAGGCTTAATAAATGTCTAAATGCCATTCCTGGAAACCTTCACAAAAACCATCCCCCTCCATAATTTGTAACATCAAATAAATAAGAATAAATAATATTTTTAAAGTTGAACTTGCATGGCTTGTATGGCTTCACAACAATCACCGGGTCCTAGATGCATTTTTGTATAATTATAATTTGCCTTTGCTCTACAAGGAATCATGCTTTAAGTGTAATTTACTGTTAGTCATTAAATGTACCCCCTGAATACAAGTAAACATGGCTGTAAGAGTTTTCTTTTTAAAATTAAGTATTTTGGAATTTAACTAAAGGGAGTAATGAGCAATGAAAGCAAGACTTCCCTATTTAAACAAAACTCAATGACATCGCCTGCTCTTCCGCCACTACGACAGTGACCCTACAGACACATACAATGCGACTGGATGGCATTGGGAACATGTCAGAGGCAGGTGAACAAGACCTTTACGTCTCAGGAAACAAAATAGCAAAGTGGGAGTTCATAATGTGTTTTTTTTTACTTTTTGTGTGTACTGGGTTGTGGTCACCACGGGGTAGGTGGAGCTGTCTATGACACATTCTCCAGCCCCCCCCTACAGAAAAACCCCCAATAACTACAATTGCATCCTTGGATATCCCGGGATTCCTTCGCCAGTTGGCCATGGCCGATACAACACTGAAGAAGTGGCTTGACTTCTCTGGCCCCTGCCAGGATCTTGCAGAGATAGACTGGGATAGATTCACCTGCAAATGAAGTGCTTTTCCTAACAAGCTGGGTCTCTTCTCTCTTTAGCACCATGGCCTGACACAAAGCCCGCATTACTGAAGACGCAGTGCCCATGATGACGGTTTGGCCTTGCTTGAGAGTACAATTTTGAGATAAATGAACTCCTCCAACCGAGGCGATCTCTCACCCTCACCTATGTTTGTACTTTGTCTCAATTTAATCTAATTTGTCCTTCATGGACTATAAAAAATGGAAGCCCAACTCAAATACAAAGAAGGAAACAAAAACAAAGAGCTTGTCTCTGTATTTAAACAATGAGTTGCAAGTTCAAATTGGCTTCTTTTCCACACCCATTATGGTAATTCTGGCACACTAACTTTGGGTTGTATATCTGTTCAATTCAATATATAACCATGAAAAACCATGAATTTCTTGATGTACGTGTGGATGAGAGAGTGGATTTTCAGTGAATTGTCTGTAACATACGTACATTGATTGAAGTGTACAAAAAAATCTTACTACAGCTCAATAAAAAAAATGAATGATGAGACGACCCTTTTTTGACAGGTAGGGGAGCGGGGATCTGCAGAATGTGGCACCCGCCAAGCATCATGGGACTTTCCTCACTTCCCCTTCTCCTCCCCCATGCCGCTTCCTCCTGCTCTCACCACCAGATGTCGTTGCTGTGCTTTCACTGTCCCTTCTGCTGGCCTGGTGCTCCCGCCACAAATTCCGTGTGTCTGAGCCGCGGTCGAGCGGCGAGGCATTGTTATTGCTGTACTGGCTGTAAAACGCGGTACTGTCCCTGTAGTGTCCCATCACCTCGCTGTAGGTGGGCGGCGGGCTCTCCATCCTAGCGTTAGCGGGGCCGACGCTCCCGCAGCCAACATAGATGTCTATGAAGTTCCGGTCAAAGACAGTCCGGTTGGGCGGCGCGCGTACCGAAGCACGGCTCAGTTCCAGCTGCTGCTCCGGGTCCCGCAGCTTGAGCGTGCAGGGGCCCTTGTAAGGTGGCAGCTCCTCGCCGTCTGACAGCGAGATGGACGGAGGCAGGTTGATGATCTCCTGCTGCAGATAGGGGTAGGTGGGCTGGAAGCGGCACAGATGCTGGCTCCGCTGCGGCGTGTAGGCAGGGGGGCTGCAGACCAGCCGCTCCTGCGTGCCCTGGGGCCCGTACATAACCTGCAACAGAGAGAGAGAGAAACATATGGGGAGGTTATTAGGTTCACGGGGAAGCATTTGGTTAATGATGGAAGCTGAATGTGTTGTCTGGTCTGATCAGGCCGATGGCAAACAGTGTACATTCTTAGCTACATGAAGATGAAGATATCACCACAGACTCCCTTTGCAGTGCATTCTCACTGCTGTGCTGTTTCAATGCGTCACCTTTACCACATCAACATAATGGCCTGTTTTGCTTTACCTAAAGTTTATTCTGTGTCACAAATATCACAGATTCTTGGTTTATTTATTTTATTTGGTTTGACTCCCTACTGCCCTGCAATCAGTTCATTCCCCTCACCTGGTTTTCTCTACCCCTCTCCTCACCTGAAGCCAATTCCCTCATCAGTCCCTCAGCATATATACCTACCGCCCTTTGTTCCCCGCCAGATTGTCTTGTGTACTTCACCAAGCTCTCCAGTATTCCTAGTTCCTGTTTTACCTGTTCGGACCCTCTCCTCCCCCTCCTCTCTAACAGCTCCCAAGGGCCAATCACCATCACTGCTGAGGATGTGAGAAGTGAATTCAGCAGTCTACGCCCAGGCAAGGCTGCAGGGCCTGACGGCCTCATCCCCAGTGCTCAGCCCCAGTGCTCAAATATGTGCGACTCAGCTGTCTTCCAACACAAGTTCAACCTGAGCCTGAGCACAACGATTGTCCCTGTCCTGTGAAAAACATCATGCCTGGTTCCCGTCCTCAAGAAAAGACAAACACCCTCAGTGACTACAGACCAGTGGCTTTGACCTCACATGTCATGAAGTCACTGGAGAGGCTAGACTGGTGACATGCTCCTGGACATGCAGGTGGACGCTCCACTAGTGGCCTGGATCACCAACTACAGGTCGGCCACAGTATGTGAGGCTGCAGAGCAACATCGGACACAATAGTGAGCAACACGGGAGCACCACAGGGGACAGTCCTGTCTCCCTTCCTGTTCACATGCTACACCTCAGACTTCAGATACTGCTCACAGTCCTGCCACCTGCAGAAGTTTTCGGACGACTCTGCCATTGTCGGCTGTATCAGCAAGGGACAGGAGTCTGAGTACAGGAGTGTTGTGGACAGTTTTGTGGAGTGGTGTGGACTAAATCACCTGCAACTCAACATCGCAAAGACTAAGGAGTTGGTGGTGGATTGCAGGAAGCAACCGACCCACCCGAAACCAGTCAGCATCAGGGGGACTAAAGTGGACATTGTCGAGGAATACAAGTACCTGGGCATCCACAGAGACAATACGATGGACTGGACTAAAAACACAGAGGCCCTGTATAAGAAAGGTCAGAGGCGCCTGTATTTTCTACGGAGACTCAGATCTTTCAACGTCTGCAAAACCATGCTGCAGATGTTGTCACTCGGTGGTGGCCAGCGTCATCTTCTTTGCCGTTGTGTGCTGGGGCAGCAGGGTGAAGGCAGTCGATGATAACAGACTCAATAAGCACATGAGGAAAGCGGGTTCTGTCCTGGGAGTGGAACTGGAGTCTTTGGTGGAGGTCTCGGAGAGGAGGATGCTGAGTAAACTACTCAGTATTGTGGACAACGCCTCTCATCCCCTGCATGCCAAGCTGGAGTCATACCAGAGCACCTTCAGTCGAAGACTGAGATTACCGAGGTGCACCACAGAACGCCACCGGAGGTCCTTTCTGCCTGTGGCCATCAAACTATATAACTCCTCCCCCTTCTGCAGGAAGGACAGTTGAAACATAAGACACTGTGAACACTGAGAACAATATCATGTGCAATATTACCTTTCAACATCATGTGCAGTATTCTCAATATCATGTCCTATATTAATAATATCATGTTACCTCAATATGACCTTGCAATATTACCTCTCAGCTCCTCTCATCATCATGTGCAATATTCTTAAGGTCATGTACAATAATTCTTCTCAATATTATCCTTGCTATATTACCATGCTACATTACCTTTCATCAACATGTGCAATATTCTTCATATTCTTGCAATGATGTGTGCAATACTACTTCTCACCATTATTATTATTACCTTCAAATTATTACCTTGTAATATTACCTTTCATCATCATGTGCAATACTACTCCTCACTACTACTACTTCTCAATACCATTGCCAACTTGTTTTGCTGACAAAATATCTTACCTATACTTTTATATTTTTCTTAGACTTAGATTCACTGTAAATTTGTACATTTGTTATTTTATTTATATTATTCTATTGTCGGTTTTTGTTTGCTCGATTGACTGGTCTCCCGGTTTGGACTTTGCTTGTTTGTGAATGAGTAAATTGGACTTTTAAAATAGCCGTTTCACACCAAGCACAGAATTTCGTCTGAAGAATCGCACAGAAATGTATAAAAACTGTTTCTTTGGGTTCTTATGAATGCTTGCACACCGCTGCGGAACATTTGTGCGGCAATGTATGAAGCCTTCGTTCTTCCAGAGAGGCGGAGTGTGAAAAGCGAGTAACTCCAGAGAAGTCATGGAGCCTAAAACTGTAGGTACAATGGTGGGGTTTGGTGTTAAACACACCTTGGAAAACCACGGGGCAAATTGCACGCCGACAGGGTGTGCAAATCCTCGTTTAGCCGAGGACAGAGCCAGGGGAAGGGCTGTTTTACCGAGAGAAAACTCATGTCCACAGTATCCAGTGGTTCGAAAGGCGAAATAGCCCCAAGAACCATAGATAAATCTCACGATGGGACAAGGGACTTCACAACCGGGTGTAACCAACGTGTGCCTTTCACAAACTGGCAAATCAACAGGTGACAACCCACTGAAGTATTGCCGAAGCCAACATGGTAGGCTGAAATAGCGGCTATACCTTAATGGTGGAAAACACCCTGCCCTTGTCAAACATCTCCTTCAAGAAACACAACACCTTGGACACAGAGCATTGATAGAGAATAACCTCAAAAACTCGCCATTTAGCAGCATATAAAGTCTGCATAGAAAAGGCCCTTGTGCTCTGAATAGTCGCAACAAAATTAGGATGCAAGCCTGCCGCATTTAAATTTAGCCTCTCACAGGCCAAGCCCATATTGATATCCGGTCCGGATGAGGGTGAAATATTTTGCCATGCGCCTGGGAACCTGGAGAGGCCATGAGAGGAATTTAATTATCTCCGCCAGCCAATGCCTGCTCGGCCAATGGGGAGCGATCAGAATCATGGACAAGCTCTTACAATGTCTTGGGTAGCAGAGATCAGACTGAGGGGAGGAAACACGTAAAGAAGCACATACGGCCATGGGTGGGCCAGTGTTTTATTCCGAGCGGTGCATCTTCACTCTCCATGGAGAGGGTTTCCCCTGGACAGCAGGTCCGCTCCCCAACCTAGATACAGTACACTATCTCCTGGGCCGGGTCGAGACACCTTTTGTCCAGATTGTTTCTGAAACCAAGCTTGGAAAGGTGATCTACCACTGTGGTGGTGTCTCAAACTGCCTGTTCCCTTGAGGAAGAACACATCAGCTAATCGTCTATGTAGGTGAAAATCCTGATGGCCACATTGCATAGTGGGGTCTTCTACACATTTGTTGAAGACCCTTGGGGCTAGGGAAAGCCCGAATGGGATTACTTGTAAATTACACCCTGATATGTGAACCTGAGAAATGTCCTGTGATGACAAAATATGTGAACGTGGAAGTACGCATCCTTTAGGTCGATTGATGTAAACCAATCGATTGGAAGGATCGACCGAAACATAAGCCACCCCCTTTCTTTGCAATGAGAAAATACTGGGAGTAAAAGCCTGATAGGCTTTCCTCTGCCGGTACTAATCTGATTGCTCTTTTGTTCAGCAGAGAAACTATTTTGTCCTCTAGAACCAGAGGCGAGTCCCCAGTTACCGCTAACATTAGGATCCCATTTAAACTGGGAGGCTTTAGGCCAAATTTAACCCTGTAACCCTTCATAACCGTGGAAAGCACCCAGGGGTGAGAACCCAGCGCCAGTCCTCTGCTGCTGCTCTGACAGCAAATGCCCCCCCCCCAGCCCCAGGAGTGAGGGTGCCCTCTGGTGGTGTCATAGAGGATTGACTCTCTTCTTCTTCCAAACTCACCACCAGTGGGGCGAGAGTGCCCCCTGGTGGCACTCTATTCCAACAGGCTGTTAGGCCATTAGGAGAGTCGCTGCGTTCAGGGCTTTTACCGACTGCGCCGAAGTCTGGTACATTTTGTGGTAAGTAGAGGCGGGAAAGCACTCTAGCTTACTCGGGAGGGAGGGCCTTGCTGTGGTCATCCGCTTGGAGGGGTTAAGGTGGCGGGCCGTGGCCCATTCCACCAGTGGAGGAGATGAGAGCCCCAGCTTCTCCATCCCCACAACGTCCACACCAGAGAGTGGCAGACAAGGAGGAACAGTGCCTGCACGACTCAGGGTTAACAAAGCGTGTTTGATCCTGAGGCAGGCTATGCACAACTTGTGCGTATTCCTTCCTGAAACCATGGAACCACATGCTGCTGTGCAAGGGCAGCATGTGGCTCCAGTTGGTCTGATGACCTCTCACAAGGGAGAGGTCTAACCTAAAAAGCTTGGAGACAATCTTCCAAACTATTCCGGAGGTGAATCCACGGTTCGGAATCATATTTATTCAGTCGAACAGGATGTACCATACAGCTTCCACGTTACGTGATGAAGTCCTTGACGGCTCGCCTGTGAACCATTAAGCAGGTGTATAGTAATCTAGTCTCACTGAAGGAGGAGCAGAGATGTGGTCTTCACGAGGAAGAGAGCAAGAATGATGTACTAGCGTCTGACAGTGACTTATAAGGTAGGGGGTGGGACCCCCGCGGTCACTGTCATAACCTGTCTGTCAACGACAGTCGTGGTGACATTGGAGCTTCCGTGGTTGCGCACACCCATAGTGAGATATCAAGCGAATATTTGAAAAAGAACCTATATGCTGCAATTGTCTTTTACTGTTTTACTGCCATTTTTTCACACACATCCCCCCCCCCCCCCCTGACATTTTGCAAGGGCACCATCGCTGTATCCTGGTCTCAGCACTGCCCAAGAAAATTGTGATTGGTTTAAAGAAGTACAAACAAGATGGGGCAGTTTTACCATGTCCCAGACTGATAATGGGTTCAGCCAGACCTATCTCCAGCGCTGGTACAGAGCTAGAATTAAGTGAGACTCGCTTTCTCCTAATCCATTGACAGCAGCAAAACATATAGAAATAATTACATGACAACGATCACTCCCTGGTGTGTTTCCTTTTTAATTTCATGTTTTATTGTCGATTAAGGACGATGCTTCATGACCCACTCCAAACAAGCTAACAGAAGGCCGAACTGCTTTTCAAAATAAACCATTCACTGCAGGGGTTGCATGCTGAGTCACCACACAGTCATCCTGGAAGTAATGAAGAGAGATGGAAACTAGCAGCGCTGGGATCGCTCAAAGTCTGGGTGAGAAAGAGGGTTGGAATGACTCTTGGCTCGCCTTTTGAAGAATCTGAATATCACGCATTCCTCGTGAAAGTAATTTATATCCAACTATTGAAGGTGCCTCCTCCAGACATGAACAAACGGAACAGCTCACACACTGGTTGGGTTTGTTTACATCCCATAGAGTTTCATTAGGTGATATTCTCCCACGTCACTGGAAGGAATAGGTGAGTGAAGCTTAGGTAGTTTTTATATGGAGGAAGATAACAGGAAGCGCAAAAAGGAACAAAGAGACCCATGTGCTCATAGATTCGTTCGGAGGGTTATGTTGCTTTGGAAAATAAATGCCACAATTTGATGCCTTTTTGAAACACTTTGTTCTGATTTATATGGATTTTTTGTTTTTTGTGTTTTTTCCTCAAACCTCTTTCTTTAAAGATCTGTTTGGTGGACTGATTACAAAAATGATTAAGAGCTGCAGTTAATATACTGGTGTGATGGATGATTATGTTTAAGGTGAGGATGATAAATGTATTGTGTGATGTAAAATAAAAGAAATTGCATCACTCAATACATGTTTTTGTTTTCTTTTGTTGTGCAAACACTGTTTGAAACCTACCAGTTGTGTGGCCTGGTCACAGTGCACTTGATGGCGGGCCTGGCTGTGTCTGCTGAGGAACGCCAGGGCAGAGAGTCGATAGTGGTTGAGAAGGCAGATGATCACAACTACCGTCACCATCATAACCACCAGGATAATTATTATCTGAACAAACTCCAGTTCAGCTGTAGATGAGGGACGGACACATGTGAAGAAAGGACACAGGGATAAAACATTAGCTTTTGTTTGTATAGTACAGGAAAAATGCAGAATGGTGAGTAAAGACCTTCCAAATTAAGTAATTAATTAATTAAATCCACTAACTAATCCCTTCCACAAAGGAACAACAACAACAACATAGCATCCCAATAATTTATATCAGTTGACAAAGACATAAGTTATGTTGGTTGGAAAAGTTTATAACCATCAAGTCCAGGTAATGGACCAGTTAACAAACAAGTACACACAATGACACGGCATCAGATAACAATTACTGGGGAGGGAGAAGATATTTGCTACAATTTTACAAATGGTTTCACTTGTATTCTGGTACAAGTAAAAGTCCTGCATTGAAAATGCTACTTATAAGTAAGTAACATTTTATTTCTAGTACAAAAGTATAAAAAAGCATCAGAATATTATTAAAGTACCAAAAGTAAAAGTACTCATTATGCAAAATGGCCCATTTCAGAATAATAGAATAATAGTATTATAGGATTCTAATTATTATGCAATAATGTGCTAATGAGTTAATGTTACAGCTGGCAAATGGCTTATATTAATGTATTTATATTTTATATATTACTTTAAACACTGCTGGGTAGCCTATGAATTTCCCCATTGGACCAATACAGCCGTATTGATATAATAATATAATTTATTTCTTGATTATATTTTGTATTGTTCATTTTAATCTGCAAGGTAACTAAAGTATTCAGATAAATCTAGTCGAGGAAAAAGTGCAATATTTGCCTCTGAGATGTAGTGGAGTAAAAGTATTAAGTAGCAGAAAATGTAAATGCTCAAGTAAAGTACAAGTACGTCACATTTGTACTTAGGTACAGCGATGAGTAAATGTAATTAGTTAGTTTCCACCACTGTTACTGGGGGAAAGTCTGGCACAAGAAGTGTCTTAAACAGTGCGGCAGCAGAATCACTAGGCATCCCCCAGGCACGCATTCAAGACCTGTGCTGACTGGGCCAAGTTTTCATGGTAATATATTCACTTAGACTCAACCCCTGGCTCAGTCTGTTGTACCAGCCAGGAAGTATGGTCGGCCATTCTCCCTGTTAACCTCACTGCCCTGCTTTGACCCATTAACATTTCCAACAGAGGAAACCACTCCAAACACGCTACACACCGCTGTGCCTCTGTTCTACATAGAAGACGCTTACAGGCTATAGGACAGACCAGAATGTACTTGAATTTTCTAGTTTGCATTCTGGTGCCCCAGCAGAAGCTGGAGGTCATTAACAGTCTGGACTCAACCATAAGCCATGTACACAGAATAAAAAAATGCATATACTGTAAAACTAAAAGTACAGAGGGATGCATATGAATTGATGTAGATATATTAATGCAGCATTTTAAAGACTCTAATCCTCGCTCTGATTTTCCTCTACCCTAGTGATACTAATCTTTATAGTTCCAATATTAATTGGACGCTTTGTTCAAGCTCCCATTTTGATGTGGGTAAAAGCTAAATAATAAATTAGTTAATTCTGTTTTTTTATCTGGTAGAGCCAGAGGAACGTCTAAAAGGCAATACTCAATCAAAAATGTTATTGTTTCTTCTAATTAATTAGCAGACTTAATGAAACTGTACAATGATTATGTGTTGTGTCTTTTGTATTTTAATAACCAGTTCTGCAGATTTCTCCCAATCCGGCAGATTTGCGCTGTACAAAAATCTGGAAGATGAGTCAGTTCCTGACAGAACACAGAACACCGGAATCCACCACAGCACCGCATAAATCTCACTCCACTAGCTCTCTGGAGCTGTCAGCAACCAAGTTCAAATCGTTGATTTGTTTAATCTACACCCACCCACCCACCCACCCACATCACAGCACATCACAGCACATCACATCGCTCATCCATCCCTGCCTACCCTCTGAGGTACACTGATGGAACATTGCTGCTGTCGCCATGTGGACCTACTCTGCAGTCCGGACTCGTCTCTTCGAGCGGGGAAGAGGTAGGCCTACCTCGATAGTGGAATGAGCTCTCTGGCTCCAAACCTGCATCACAAGTGGGAGTGTACACCTCTATGTATGCTTACTAGATCAGTTTAACAGCATACATCTGGATACTCCTACTTGTGATGTCACTTTGTCACAATGAATTTGAAACGGCCTGTAATGGCTAATCACGCTCACACGTGGTGGTATAATAGGGCCCCTTTAATGAAACTTTTTCAAACGTACGCTTTTGATGAAAAGGGTGAATGTACTGTAATGTGCCAAATAGACTGCTATCGAATTCTCATCCTGTTTGACATGGAGGAGAATTGTATCATCCTGTAAGTAACCTAGACCACGACCCACATCTTACTTTGCTGGGGTAATATTATTTTACAAACCTCATATAATCAAGTATAATATTCGGACACACTACTATAATGTACTCCGGATCACAGAAAAAGTGGGCAAAATTCATAAAAAACTAACTTCTCATGATTAATTAATAATTCAATATGATGAGACCCATAAATTCACAATGAGCATATATTGGTACGGATTGATGTTAATGGATCGATTATTTGTCTTAGGCCTACATGTTCAGAACTAAATGGACTGATTTCAGTTGTGGTTGGTTATTAGCTGTTTAATTAATACAAACATTGCAGGATATTACCTGCACTGTTTTTGATTTGACACACAAATGTACACTCACATTTAGTTGAGATGTCCAAATACATTTTATACCAAGTTAAAATGAAGTACATGACAAAATATACTTTCAACAATATTACAATTGTGTAATACAACCTAAGACAACACCAAATATGTATTTTATATCCTAACTTTATTTAAGATCTATAGCTATATACCTATTCATTTTGAGCAGCCAGTATATTGCACTGGAGCATCACAAGTCCCCAATAACAAACATCATCTTCATCATCAGTAACACTGATGTGGGCAAAGCACTATTCTAAATAGACACATTTACATGTTAAAGGTGGTCTGGTTAGGCTGGGGGTGGGTTGGCTTTATGAGTAGACTAATGGGGGTGCAGCTAGAGGCTGGCTGAAGTGCAGATGCCGAATAAAATAGTTAAGACAGGGGGAAGGGCGGAATATTGGGGAGACAACGCCAGAATCAGCACGTACGCATTAATCAATAAATGTGTGCTTTGTTCAAATCTTAACTGTAATTATTAAATCCATCGGTGGAGAAAGCAGAAAAAGGCAAAAAGAGAATAATAATAATGCATTTTATTTATATAGCACACTCGTAAACAATCAGTACAATCATAATACAATGTTAACACAGATCAATTTACACAGGAAACCTAACGAAAAGGCATTGACCAAAATAAAATAAAATAAATAACATTGGGGACACAGATGAACCAGAGCCCTCGGGGAAGGCAGAGAGGAACAGGTGAGTTTAAGGATTAGATTTAAAAACAGCAAGTGAGTCTTCTGAACCCTGATTGTTCCTGGGAGCAATGGGGATGTATATAGAGTACCCAGAGAGAAGACAAAACAGCTCGGTGCCTAGCAGATGTCATGAACACCAGTGGGAGATTGAGGCCTTGACCTTCGACATCTGACCCCAAGAGAGAGGACAGAGACAGCAGGCGTCTGTTTATGAGGAGTCTGGTGCATCAGTAATGAACTTCCTGGCTGAGCTGCAGACTGTCAGCAAGAATGGGAATAGAGCTGCTCTATACAGCCAAACTATTACACGCTTTTGGAACAAACGTATGACATTTATATAATCTCAACAATGACAGACACTAAATTCATTGTTATAAATGTGGGTATTATATTGCTTATTAGACAACAATCCAGATTACACAATGTTCATGTCTAAATTGTAAAGGTTTACCACGATGAAATCCGTTGGTCTCAGATTGTTATTCAAGTTATCCTCAGTTACCTGGAGGAAACTAAGTGTAACGAGACAACTCTATTCACATCAGCTGCAGACTGCAACTCCAGCTCCACTCCATGGGGGACTTTTCACAAGAGCTGTCATAAAGCACAACGTCCCTTCTCGGTCGGTGTCCCCCCTAACGTGAGGACTGCACACTCGCCCCCCAATAAGCCCCGTCGAGGCCGTACGCGTATCAATGATCTCGTAAATGGATCCACGTTCACTCGTCTAGCAGACTGCTGACATTACGACGTCCTGGCGTTCGGCGTCTCCGGGAGCTCCGTGTGTGTACACTCTGTTACATAACGTCACACACGTCTCGTACCACGACCGATCCAGCTCCACGGGAATACAGGGAAACACAATGCGCCAACTCTGTAGCCTGCTTATTATAAAGGGAGAATAATAATAATAATAATAATAATAAGGACTCCGCATAAACCACCTTGTTATAGTCACCTTATAGTCGAGACGCATTGCTCAGCAGCGAACACTAAGACAGATCTGTGCAGTCCAGCGATAATGATGAAAAGAAATGGACTTACATATATCCATGCCCTGTGGCTGCGTTCCGGTGCAATTGCAGGCGCAAATAACATTGGCTTGGGTGTTGGTGGAGCCGCTCGCCGGCGTGCTGTTGGGCATGGGGAGTAACGGGGCTGGGGAGACGGCACATACAAGCAGCCCGCCGTCGCCGTCGGCCTCTACCCTCGCTGAACTACCCTCTCTCACGCCATTTTAGCTCCGTTCCCTGCGCGTCCGCCGCTTCGTGCACCTCTGCGCCATCAGTCCACGGGCCGCATCTTGAGACGGCGCGGTGCGTCTCGCCTCTCTTGCGCTCCGCACAGCTCCGTCGGAAGGATCGCCGAGGAGAAGGTGCTGATAGATGTGCGTGTTGCCCTTCCTCCCTTCCTCTCTTCCTCCCCCTGCGCGTCCTCCCGTCTCGCCTGCAAACGGGGAGCGGCTGCAGCCACGCATAGGAAGGGAGGGAGGGAGGGAGGGAGGGAAGGAAGGAAGGAAGGAGGGAGGGAGGCTAGACTGGTCCTTCAGACCGTGAGTCGTGGCGTCGAATTACAACGGCGGCCAGCCACGACCGATTAAAAAGCAACGCAGACGTACATACAGTATACTGTACGTCCCCGAAGTCAAGCTGCGATGGCAATTGCGATGCGGTTTCTAGATCGGTTAAACAATTGTGTAAGATATGGTAGAAGTTGTATACTGGATTATGTGTTATTTGTCTAATAGGAAATATATGCACGATGCACTGGTGTTGCACGGGGGAACCAAAAACGTTCGATATTCGGTGGATATTGGATTTTGACTGACCGTACAATCGGTCACGACGAAGCCCTCCAGCCTAATGACATGCTCTAGGTCATGGAAAGCACACTAGTTGTGATGTGGCAAAAGAAAACAACAATATTTATTGACGCAATCAATATTTATCGGAGAAATGCTTCACCGCACACCACACTTCAATCAGCAGGATGGTTGCCCTCAAAGGGCCGGTTGTAACTGTAAGACTATATAAATATATCTACTCTTCATCATATTACATAGCCTACTTGCCTCTGCATTCGATTCGATAACAACTAGCCCTGAAAGCAGAAGTCACGGAAAAATAATTGCAAGCAGACATTCAAATGTACAACTATTGTACAATTTAGGGCGAGACTGGGAACATCATTCAGGCCGGGAAATATAGTCCCAGTCAGGCCATCCCGTCCTGGAGGGATTGTGAAATGATGTCGTTCAAAATATTAGTAATTGTGATGAATAAATATCGAGTAGAAGCAGAATACTTCACAACTACATTAAACATGTCTTGACACACCCAAACACACCCACACACACACAACAAATGCCCCTATATTGCAATGCTTACGGTAAAAGACGCATCAATCATTCTCATTCACTCCAAGACTTACGATAAAACATCCTTCCCACACAACCTGTTTGGTTTGGTTGTGCTCCGTTGTTCTGAAACTGGTGCCGATGAGATTCAGATACGGAGGGACGGATGTGCGAACTTGTTGAAAACAAGTTCTCTCTCTCACACACGAAATACGAGCGAGCCAAGTTGTGTGAATTGTTTTCACTGCAGTATTCTGCTGCTTGGAAGACACATAGATGATGCAAAACTTATGTTGTTTTCTTATTATTTTTTTAATAAAAAAGGATATTATATTATTTTCACTATTCATAAAACATAGAGGGCTCTCGGACACCCAGGTCAAATGATGCCGATGGTCCACCAAGAAAATGTTTGCTGCAAAGACTTAATTTCCTGCATTCTGGTGATTTTTTTGCCCCCTGCTCAAGCGTTGGTCTTATGATAGCCGCACCATTTAAATATTGTGCCGCCGCAACTAAGCACTGGTCTGGCCCGCCTCTAGTTCAGTGGCCTGACTACCGACATTTTTTTAAATCTGCAACCTGGGGGCCATATAGACGGCCAGGGCAAAAATCCCGGTGCTCTCGATGGCCAGTCTGGCCCTGATTTCTATGATAAGCAAATTATATTCTTTGCAAGCTGTCACGGGCCACATAACATGAGGTGCCGGGCGGGATGTGGCCTGCGGGCCTTGAGTTTGACACATGTTGGCCTCGGTCTGAGTAGGGGACCGTCTGCAAATTACACATTTCACCTGTGGTCTGAGTAAGGGATCGTCTGCAAATTGCACATTTGATGGTTGTTTGCTTGACATGCCAGTTCAAGGGAACACCAGTTATCCAACATGCAAACATGAGAACACTATAAGCCACTAGCCGATTCTACATTCCTACTCTGCACTCTCACAGGAGAGCGTGCTCTCTACATATATATAGCCGGTAGTGGCAAAAACGAAACTTAACTAAAAAGAAGTTGGATAAAATGAGGTGCGCCCCTAGTGGTGATATTCAACACTGCCTTTGACCTTTACATATTCCCCCCTGGTGATAATAAGGCTGTCCCCAGCTGTACACAGCAGAAGAAGCAACCAACCCACGCTTAACATATCGGTATACATAGACATAATGTAGAGTAAGCATTAACACACAGGTACACACAATATGCCCAGCACACTGACATACATATCAGAAGACAGAATTAAATGAAATCTAAATTAACTCATGAAACCGAAAGAAAAACCATTCACAACCGTTGCTAAGTAATCCTAAAAATTGGTGAAAGGAGAACTATTTGTGTAACATACAGTATAACACAAATATAGGACTATAGGACAAACCGGCAATGTAACGTCTTTAGTCATCTCTGCCTGGCCTCTCTCCCTCCATTCCCTTGGGCCTGGGCCTTACGGTCTCAGGGCGGGTCTTGACAGAGAGTGGGACGATCTCCAGGGATTGGCCAGGTAGACATCCTTCTGGAAGAGGAGCTCATAGATGGCAATGCGGTTTCATTGGGCATCAGCATCTTTCCACTTGGTGTAGGACCGGAGCCGCAAGATAACGCCAATAAGTACGTCCAGTGCCAACACGTGGAGTGAGCTCCAATATTCTGAATATGCGTATCATCGTGGTTACCTTTAGGGTGCGTTAGCTCCAAACACAACGCGGTCAAGTCAGGGAAACCGCAAATATCCACTTTACGATGACTCCACGAGTGGAAAAATGTAAAAGAAAAATACTCCTATCCGGATCGTATTCCTGGTTAGGGTGTGGAGCGAGGCCCAGAGAATGATGTTCGGGCGACACTTGTAACAAGAGTAGGTAGGGTGGTGTAGGCTAGGTGCGTGCTCTGGAATAGCCACTTAGCGGAGAGATGGCAGACAACACATTCAAATACGGTTTCACCGTTTATTTAAATTGGTTCAAGGGAACACCAGTTCTCCAAAATGCAAACATTATAAGGCACTAGCCGATTCTACATTCCTACACAAAATGCGAAAACGCAAAAACTTAACTAAAAACAAGTTGGATAAAATGAGGTGCACCCCTAGTGGCGATATTCAACACTGCCTTTGACCGTTACAAGTACTCAGTAATTGCAGGGGTGACATGTGACCATTTTTAGCGAGTGAGTGAATTTAGATTTTTTTTTAATATTCAAAAAAAATCTAGAAAATTTAATTTTTCTCATTCAGATTACTGTAGTAGTCGGCAATTGCAGGGTGTGACTTACTACACGTGAGGGCGAGGGAGTGAATTTAGAATTTTTTTAAGTCAAATTCAAAGTCAAGAACATGTTCTTCATAACACAGGGCCATTCTGAACAGTGACATTCTTGTGACATGGCAGGCTACAGTACGCAAAAGAGATACAATAGCAAGATAAAAGATAAAACAGCAAGAAGAGAGATTTATATATATATATATATTGTGGCAGACGGCCACTGAGGGGCCGACTAGGGAGTGTGGACGACAGTCGGGGGAACCGCAGTTCCCCATTCGGCCCCCAGAGGGAGCCGAGGAGACAGGAATTTGGATAGAGGCAATCAGCCTCATGGGAAGTGGCTGTGCCTCGTTGGAGGAACTTGGCGGCAGCCAATCAAAGGCCTGGCTACAGACAATAAATGGGAGAAGACCTGTAGAGTCGAGAAGGTCGAGAGAGTGGAAGAAGGTGAGGTGTAAGAGTAAGTGGTGGTGGTGGTGGTGGAAGAAGAAGAGGTGGTGGAAGACCAAGACCCTGTGTGGGTGAGTTGGGAGACTATAAGAAGTGGCTGTGTGCCTTGACGTTCTGCCTGCCAACCCGAGTTGTGTACCGACCCTTGCCTGCCTGACGACCCTCCCGCCTGCCTTGCCCTGGACCCCCTGAGACCACTTCCTGGTGTGATACCCACTGCATACGGACAACGACTACTCGCACGGAATAACGGACTAAAACCCTATAATTACCCTGCACTTTCCCTTCCCCTGTAAAGTAAATAAACCCTGTTTGTCCATAAAGGTTGGTGTGAACGTTGATTTATTATATTCAGTCGTGGACACACTCCACCCGACACACTCCACCCACACTCCAAATGCTGTAAGCATTTGAAATGCTTAGATGGAAATTTAGATAAAACGAACATTGTTGAAGACCAGGGGCTATTGTCATAAGAATTCAGAAATTGCATGGCAGTTAAAAGGCAGAGAAAGCGGAGGAATTGGCACAAGCTACATGTACTGCACTGACTGGAGACCTCTGGACATCAGTAAGCAACCATAACTACCTCTGTGTAACGGCACACCTAATCAATTACAAATGGCAACTGCACTAGTTCACTTTAGCTGGGGCGAAAACAAAGGAAAGACATTTTGCCAAAGCATGTGCTGGTTAATATATTGCACAGGAGTGGGAGATCGCAAACAAGATCACTACTGTAGGAACAGATAGTGATCGGAATATGATGGCGGCAGCAAGAATACTACCATATGAGCAGATGTCCTGTGTAGCGCACATTATTCAGTGTAATCACAGTGGTTCTCCATGACAGCGGGTTTGTCGATGCTTTAGCCAAGTGTCTGAAACTTGTCAGACATTTCAAACAGTCCAGCAAACACTGCAGAGCAGAAAGTTCAGCAAGTCTCTCATGGGCAAGAAGAGGAGTCACTCATCCAGGATGTACCAACGGGCTGGAATTCAACTTGAGATTATAAAGCGGGTCCAACACAACAAAGACCCACTGAAGGCAACGCTGGCACAGCAGAAGCACAAGTTAACCATGCTAACCTCAGCTGAATATGACAGGCTGGCAAAGTTGGAAACACTGCTGGAGCCATACAGGTAAGGTGATTTCCCTATCCTATTCAATTTTAATTTATGACAAATTAAATTATAATATTGTATATTAAAAATACTTTTAGGCCTGTCCCCTAAATGGGTGTTATCTGAATGAAAAGTGTAGTCATATTAATTCTGTTGGTCTTGTGTGTTTGTAGGTAGGTCACTGAGCTCCTGGGTAGTGACAAATATGTGTCCTGCTCTATGGTGCTGCCTGCACTCTACCACCTCTTGCGTACAATGGAGCCCTCAGATGATGACCCTGCTTATGTAGATCGCTTCAAGGCTGCATTCACAGAGGACCTAAACAGATGAAAGGAGAACAAAAACATGTCATGGCTTAAGGTAGCAACAGCTCTAGATCCCAGGACCTCAGGTGCCTGCCCAGAGCAGAGAGGGAAGAGGTGTGACGAAAGATGACAGGGAACCTCCACAACAGCCCTCCACAGAGGAAATGGAATCTGAGCCACCAAAGAAGAAGATGGCCCTCCTATTGATCTGATGAGTCTGATAATGAGACACCGTCCACAGACAAAACTCTAGACAGGTATAGGGCAGAGTCCAGTGTCAGCATAGAGGCATGTCCACTGTGCCCATACTAAGCTGGCCCATATTGTACAAAGGTACTTAGCTACACCTGCTTCAACAGAGCCATGTGAGAGACTGTTTTCTCTGTCAGGCCACATTGTGCAGAAGAAGAGGTCAGCTCTGTCACCTGAAAATATCAACAAGCTAGTCTTCCTGAGCACCTGGTTAAAACAAGAGTAGACTTGACTGGAGTCATGTCACACAACTTCACACTGTTTGTGAGATGTTAGAATTAAAAAACGTTTGTGATGCATTTCTTTGTTACACCACACATGTTTGTTTTATCTCCCCCCAAAGTCCAAAGTAAAAGTAAATACTAGTATTTAAACTTATATGATTAACTCAAATTTTTTTAATTGATTGACACCACCACCACGAGCTGTATAGATCTACATACTGTATAGTACATATTGTGATGTTATGAGAGGAAGAGTCCTTACTGCATACCTTATCTTGCTGATATATTTGTATATTTTGACTGTAGTCTGTTAGTTTATTTTTATTGTTCTGTTGATTTCCATGGTGTATTATTGTACTGTATTGCTATGCAACCTGGCACAAGAATTTCCTTCAGGATTAATAAAGTTCTATCTTATCAAACCAAAACATCCGTTGACATCCATTAAAAGACTACAAAGCCCATCGGGCGTTTCTCAATATGCGTTCTGTTCTGTACTGTGCACTGAAGTCCGCATCTAGCCAAGTACACACCAATGTCCCGGATGTCTTCGTGCTCCGCCCATTTTTATTATTTTTTTTACAATTTCCGTATGTTATTTCATCACGAATTTCACTTCTGGTCATTTTTGAGGCGAGAAATCAATTTTATAGATTTCGAAAATTGAGTTTTCTGGCTTTGACGGGCCCGTCTTGTCCCATACGGACCACCGCTGTCATAGTCCGCCTCCTCTGTTATGTTTTGTTTGTTTCTTGCGCCCCCTGCTGGACTTTATGTATCACGTGTCTCTGGTGTTGTGTCTGTCAGTTTGTCTTCTTCCTGGTGTTTGATTTTGTAGTTTATTGTTTTGGTTTGTAGTTTGGTTTGTAGTTTGGTTTGTAGTTTGGTTTGTAGTTTGCGTGTTTCTTTGTATCTGTTCATTGTTTCCTGTGTTTATTTTATAATCTGCTTTTGGTTAGTTTACTCAATTCAATTACATTTCCATTTAAAGAGCTTTATTGGCATGGGAAACATACATTTACATTGCCAAAGCGAGTGGTAAATAAAAACAAAAATCGAATTTACAATTGTGGATTTACAAATGTACAATTGTAGATATTCTAGAACAAAGAAATGTGTACACAAAGCTGCAATATCAAATGTATAAATATGAGTTTCTAAATTATGCTTATAAAGAACTAAATATATGTATATACATGTAAGTAAGTCAACTTAAACAAAAAAGTAAATAGTAAAAAGTAAAAAGTAAAATAAATATATATATATATAAAATACAAAAAAAAGAAAAAGAAAGAAAAATAATGATATATAATAATAATAATAATAATAATGTAAAAAATATATCAGCTGTTCTGATTTCCCTCGTTCGTCTCCCTATTTAACCTGCCCAAGTGTTCTTTGTCTGGTTGTGGTCTGTACATACTGTGCTATCCTGATTGTCAGTACCTGTTTATGGAAGGAAGGAGTAATGATCAAATTGCGTATGATGGGAATAGCAGGTAGGGCATATAATTGGGTGAAGGAATTTTTATTTGGCCGATTAAGTCAAGTTAGAATTGGGACAGCTCTATCACAGAAATATAAGGTCGATAATGGAGTGTTATCCTTTACTTTTCTCCATTATGATAAATGATGTTTTTTCTCAAGTTCAGAGTGATATTGGGCGATCACTGTTTGCAGATGATGGATCCTTATGGAAAAGGGGGAAGAATATTAATCATATTGTGAATAAAATACAAGAAGCAGTCAATGTAGTTGAAAAATTGTCTTATTCTTGGGGATTCAAGTTCTCAGTAGGGAAAACCAATGCAGTATTGTTTACTAGAAAGAGGGGTGTTGATCCTCAGGTAAAGATGTATGGGCAAGCAATAGAACAAGTGAAAGAATTTAGATTTTTGGGTGTGTGGTTTGATGCGAAGTTGACATGTATAACGGATGCCAACTGAGCTAGCACGCTAGTTGGCGGCAGTACGTGGTAAATCCTCACACCCCTAGCCTTAAGAACGCTTCTAACCGCTGAGTTGGAAGCCTGGGCTTTTTGGCTCAGTGGTTAGAGCGCTCGACTCCCATGCCGGTGTGTTGTAGTTGACGAGGTGGCAGGTCGAGACCTGCGAGTGGTCGAATCGGCCTCGGCTACACATGGAATGAGCATATTAAGAAGGTGCATGCTAAGTGTAAAAAAAATACTGAATGAGATGTTTGACAGGATCAGAATGGGGAGAAAGTAGGTCGGCATTGAAAAAGATTTATGTTGCACTGATTAGGTCAGTGTTAGATTATGGGAGTGCGGCATATGGTTCAGCGTCTAAAGGCTGTTCCATACTCCGCGAGATGCGAGAACTTTGTTCTCGCACCTAGGGCTGCGAGAACAAGAATAAAGTTTTCGCCGCCCTGGACATTTCATACTCGAGAACTCAAGTGCAGAACTCCTGGGAAGTCCTCAAAGGCCCCGCCCACAGCAGCACACATCATGTGCGCAAAGCATTGTGGGAAACAGAAAGAAAAAAAAACAACAACAATACATGTCTTTATAATTATGACAGGACGTGTTATATAGATGATCGTACTTTCTCACGGCCTCGGCCAGCTGATCCTCAAAACTATCCATTTCTGTACAAACTTCTGCACCGGCGTTTTTAACCACGCCCACTTACAAAATTGACCAATCACACAAACAAAGTTCGGCCCGGGTGATGTGTCGAGAACAACTTGCGAGAACACCTGACCTAGGTCTGCGAGAACAAAATTACGTCATTTTGTGGGCGGGGCCCTAGGTGCGAGAACTTTGTTCTCGCGTCTCGCGGAGTATGGAACAGCCTTTAGTCTTCACTGAAGAAGTTAGAGGTGGTGCAGGCTCAAGCTTTGAGGTTGTGTTGCGGGGCTTTCACATCAACTCCTGTGTCTGCTCTTCAGGTTGAGGTGGGTGAAATGCCACTGCATCTTAGACGAAAACAGCTACTGATGAACTGCTGGGTAAATCTTCAAGGGCATTCTGAAGGGCAGCATCCAACAACAAAGGTGCTTCTTCCCTGTTGGGAGAGTGAAAGGGCCAAGAGGGAGTGTTTTGCTTGGAGCAGTGTGAAGGTAGCTAGAGATATGGCATTAAATCAGTTAAGATACTCACCTACAGTACCATTATCAGTAACGCCACCCTGGTTGTTTCCTTCAGTTCTAGTTGATTTATCTATGCTTCAGGTGCAGAGAGAATTTGGCAATATTGCTCATCTAGTGGAGGATAGGCTGAATACAGTTTACCAATCAGCTGTGCCTGTGTTTAAAGATGGATCTAAGGATCCTAATACAGGGAGAACTGGGTTTGCTTTTAGTGTTCCAACGATGCAAGTCTCTGTTAAAAGAAGAACGTCAGATCATTTGTCTGTCTTCACTGTTGAGATGATGGCGATAGTGTCAGCTTTACAGTGGGTAGAAGAGTCACGATTCAAAAAGGTTGTTCTTTGCTCCGATTGATGTTCTGCGTTAATGTCATTGCAGTCATCTATATCAGACAGTAGGCAGGATATTATTTATGAAATCTGTGACAGTCTGTACAGGATTAAGAATAGGAACATTTGGGTGACATTTATGTGGGTTCCGGCTCACAGAGGAGTTGTAGGAAATGAATTAGTAGATGCATTAGCTAAAGAAGCACTAAAAATGGAGGAGGTCATGGGAATTGCATTGAGCAAATCGGAAGCAAAAAGTCTAATTAAGATGAAGATCATGAAAGAGTGGCAGCATGAATGAGATACAGCTATCATAGGAAGACACCTCTATGCAGTCCAGTCCGAAGTGGGCACAGTAAGATCAGCCAATAGGACCACCAAAGAGGAGAGAATTCTAACCAGACTGAGGGTAGGACATGCTGGGCTCAATAAGACACTACACCTGAAAACATCCCTCAGCGCTGTGTGAACAGTGTCAGGAGGAAGAATCAGTGGAGCATGTTATTTTGCGGTGCCCTAAATACTCACACGAACGACACTTATTAAAGAGGGAAGTCAGGACGGCACAGGAAGAGCTGACACTTAAGACTGTTTTAACAGTTGGTGTAGGAAGTCTTTTCAAGTTTTTAAGTGATACAGAGCTAATTGGAAGGATTTAGTGGTTATTTATTTATTTTCTAGTTGTATTTTTTTTTAAATTTTATATTGGGGTAGATAACTCTGGTCCACACTCCAACACAGTAGGTGGCGGTAATGCACCTTAACGTTGGTTGCCACCCGCCATAAAACACCAAAAAGAAGAAGAAGAAAAAGAAGTCAGTACCTGTTGTCTGTTCCCGAACCAGCATTTTGTAAATTAAAACCATTTTTGTTACTCCGCTGCCTGCTGTTGGGTCCATTCCCCGTTCGTATTTACCGCTACCTGACAGTA
The DNA here is from genome assembly GCA_002895965.2 of Coryphaenoides rupestris. NCBI lineage: Eukaryota > Metazoa > Chordata > Actinopteri > Gadiformes > Macrouridae > Coryphaenoides > Coryphaenoides rupestris. The sequence goes on along the minus strand of PIJE02000079.1, from coordinate 398,686 downwards.
CAAGTTGACCACTAAATTTCCCGCAAGCATACCCATTCCCTTTTAGGAGCGCCATCGAAATTATATGAATGAGATAATCCCGACAACATTGGAGCTCTTCCCGTATTAATGTAGACTGTATTGTGTTTGGGGCCAAATTAACGGTAGTAGGAAGGGATGAACTAGGTGGTTTGTTGGTCAGAAAGTAGCTTGTGTTTTGTTTTGAAGAAGTGAAGTCCATTTCAGGTATGTAGGGTATTTGCTTGACATGGCATAACCCACTTGCTCTACTCTTGGGTTGCAGAACCTCTCATCCTAACGGCAGTTTCCACAGCAAAAAGCAGCGCAGCGACATGAGAGCATGCCTCACTTAAACCCGAAATGCAAACACAATGTGCATCCATAGCATCTCTATCGCTTAAAAACCAAGTCTTTAAGGGAGTTTTGCTTGCTCTGAGTGGTTGACCTGAATGAAACATAAAAATTATTTTTTTGCTTTTATAAAGCATATTGATTTTGAGAAATACATTTGTGATTTGTTCAAAGTATCTTGTTGAAGCATATTTCACATGTTGTTGATCTTAGAACAGTGTCGATATTAACGTTTACAATACTAACATACTGTAAACTTACCCTTGCAAATACAACTGCTCTCTCATTATACACTTGTTACGTGAACAAACTATTCACCCAGCCAGATATAAAAAAGTTATAAGCGTCCATAGACTTGGTCTATAGCCTTCATTTGTTTTTTTGTCGCCCACGGGGTCTGTAATACAAGGTAGTTGGAGATATCAGGGTATGCAACTGCTGGTAAATGCATCTTATCCTTAGAGAAATCAGATTGTTTGAAGTTATATGGGTAGAAACAACATATTTCTACTTTGTCCTTGTATCAAGTCTCCGCTGGATCGCTCAGATTATCGTAAACCCGTACCCATACCTACAGTGAAGGGCCTCTAGAAATGCAGCTGCACGTTGTGGCAACGTGGACCACAAGAACTGTGGTCCGCTTGCAAACAAAGGCGCAGAGGCTGCACGCTGTAGGTACAGACACAGAAGTATATATTGTGCTTAAGCAGTGCCTGCACTGGAAACCGGAGATTAATTAGTCGTAAAATAGAGGTTTCATAATATGATTTAAACAAATGTATTTCTTTTCTACAGTGGCCAGTCTACTACACAGTTTGTTTGTAAAACTTTACAGACACGTTGGTGTCCGGACAGGGCGGTTTAGCTTGTCGTCCCACCGGCTATGGGGAGGACGACAAGCATGGGTGGTTTAGTTTAGTTTATTAGTGCTGGCTGAGTTTATGTCCGTTGTTGACCGAGCAGAATACAGGACCTATAGCATCATGCAAGATGATGATGATGCTATTGTTGAAGTCATCGGACCTTTGTTTGTAAATATGGAATAATAAAGTCCTTATGGCAAAGGCATATGAGCTACATATGCGGGACATGAACTGTGAGATCGCTAATGAGAACATTGCCATTGTGTTTGGATCTTCGGAAACGTTAGCGTGCTATTCGGATGCCATCAAATCAGCTGTGGCAGCACTACGGTGATGGTGCTTAAGAAGAAGAGCAAGTCTTGCAATCTGTGCACACCACACACCACATCTCTTATGCCAACAGGACCAAATCGAATCAACTTTATTTATATAGCACTTTTCATACAACATGCAGCCAAAAAACATAAAATGTAAAGGATAAATATGAAATAAAAAACAATGATTAAAAACCAGGGCAACAAATGACGAGGTACCCCTAAGTAAAAGCCATGCTAAAAAGTCTTTTCAGTTGACATTTTTTCATGCATCCCATGTGTGGGGGTTGGGAGTGACATGCCTTGTAAATGCTTTGAAATAAAAAATATTTCATTGTACAAAAAGATTGGTGCTTCAGCCATGTGACGTCGAGTATTCCTTTCACACAGAGCAACAATGAGGCAGAGCGGGCTGTAAGGACAATCAAAAGTCTTAAAAAGTCTTGTGACAGGACACCTGTTCCCGTCCTTCCATCCAAGCTCAACCCTGCGTGTGCAGACATGGAGAACCTGAAAAAGGCTGTACAAAGACATAATGAAAAACAGTGACAAAACTATGATTGAAGACACTGAGCATGTGCTACGCTGGCAACCTGCCGATAACATGTGGGTCAAAGATCGGCATGAGAGAGGCACAGTGCTGTCTACAGCAGGCCCTTTGCGGTCCTATGCCATCAAGGGACACCCTGCAAAGGCACAGAACATCTCTTGCTAACCTCTGAAGCATCTACCAACCAACCACTCCAGATGCAGTGAGGACACCTGTAACACCTGAAGTCTAGCATGACTCCACTCAGCAGATTCAGCAGGATTTTCCAAGCAAGAATCAGAGAGCCTCCAGCTAACAAAAGGAAAACGGCCTACCCTACCCCATCCCTCACACACACACACACACACACAAAGAGAAATGTTGATTGTGGAAAAGATAGTTTTGCTACTGTTTTGCTATTACTGTTATATTGATGTGTTTACAGAAGCACATCACCAGGCATGCTATATATTAGTCAATTGTTGTCTGTGGAAACTGGATGTTTCTTCTCAATATCAATCTCAGTTTAGAGGCAACACACTTCATATATGACATATGAGAAGTTCTGGGAATGTGTGGTGTGTGTTTGGTGGCTGGCTGGCCTAATTAGCCTCACCTGGCCCTGTTAGGATCTGGGGGGTGGGGCTACAAGCCTGTGGTGCATTGGGCAATCAGAGCACCACAGGTTAAGTCAGCCACCAGCACACACTAGAGAGCGCTAGCATGCTAGATAGTACATGTACCATCTGCGCCATATAATTTACCATCAAACTTTACAATTAACTGGATTACAACACCACAACCTGCTTGTGTCATTGGAGGAGCCCCGAACTATAGCCACACATGTGGCATTGTAGCACGAGCTATACTACAGAGGACTTTCATTTTTAAATTCTGCACCAGAATGTCCTGATACTGTTTGTGTGGCACTCAGGTGGTCTGCTATCTACTAGAAGTGAAATTGGTAAATTAGTGAGATGCACCGAGGTGGCGTTTCAAAATGGTTTGCCAATCCCGGATTTGTCACATTCCTCGATCAAATACAATTCTGTTAAAACAAATGCAATAGAAACCTTGGATGAAGGAAAGTGGCTTGGTGACTGGTATCTTCCATCCATTATCGTCCGCTTATCCGGGGTCGGGTCGCGGTGGCAGCCGGCTAAGCAGGGCCCCCCAGGCTTCCTTCTCCCCAGCCACACTCTCTAGTTCCTCCTGGGGGATCCCGAGGTGTTCCCAGGCCAGACGAGATATGTAATCTCTCCAGCGAGTTCTGGGTCTGCCCCGGGGTCTTCTCCCAGTTGGACGTGCCCGGAAAACCTCCAAAGGGAGGCGCCCGGGGGGCATCCTAATCAGATGCCCGAACCACCTCAGCTGACTCCTTTCGATGCGGAGGAGCAGCGGCTCTACTCCGAGCTCCCTCCAGATGTCTGAGCTCCTCACCCTATCTCTAAGGCTGAGCCCAGCCACCCTGCGGAGGAAACTCATTTCGGCCGCTTGTATCCACGATCTCATTCTTTCGGTCACTACCCAAAGCTCGTGACCATAGGTGAGGGTTGGAACGTAGATGGACCAGTAAATCGAAAGCTTTGCCTTCCATCTCAGCTCCCTCTTCACCACAACGGACCGGTACAGCCCCCGCATCACTGCAGACGCTGCACCAATCCGTCTGTCCATCTCCCGCTCCATTTTGCCCTCACTCGTGAACAAGACCCCGAGATACTTGAACTCCTTCGCTTGAGGCAGCAACTCACTCCCAACCCGGAGGGAACACTCCACCGTTTTCCGGCAGAGAACCATGGCCTCAGACTTGGAGGTGCTGACTCTCATCCCGACCGCTTCACACTCGGCTGCAAACCGCCCCAGTGCATGCTGGAGGTCACAGTCTGATGTAGCCAACAGAACCACATCATCTGCAAAGAGCAGAGATGCAATTCTGAGGTCCCCAAACCGGACACTCTCCTCACCTCGGCTGCGCCTTGAGATTCTGTCCATGAAGATCACGAACAGAACCGGTGACAAGGGGCAACCTTGGCGGAGTCCAACACCCACTGAGAACATGCTTGACTTTGTGCCGAGAATACGGACGCAGCTCGCACTTTGTTCATACAAGGACCGAATGGCACGTACCAACGGCCCCGGTACCCCATACTCCCGTAGTACCCCCCACATGATTCCCTGGGGGACACGGTCATAGGCCTTCTCCAAGTCCACAAAGCACATGTAGACTGGATGGGCAAACTCCCATGCGCCCCCCAACAACCCTGCGAGGGTAAAGAGCTGGTCCACTGTTCCACAGCCGGGACGGAATCCGCATTGTTCCTCCTGGAGCTGAGGTTCGACAATCGGCCGGAGCCTCCTTTCCAGCACCCTGGAATAAACTTTCCCGGGGAGGCTGAGCAGTGTGATACCCCGATAGTTGGAGCACACCCTCCTTTCTTGAAAATGGGGACCACCACCCCGGTCTGCCACTCCACAGGTACTGTCCCCGACCTCCACGCTACATTGACTAGGCGTGTCAGCCACGACAGCCCGACAATGTCCAGAGCCTTCAGCATCTCAGGGCGAATCTCATCCACACCTGGCGCCTTGCCACTGAAGAGCTTTTTGACTACTTCAGCGACCTCTACCAAGGATATGGGTGAGACTCCCCCCGAGTCTTCAGACTCTGCCTCTTCCACAGAGGACGTACTGGTCGGGTTCAGGAGCTCCTCAAAGTGTTCTTTCCACCGCCCGACAATATCCTCAGTCTGGGTCAGCAGTTCTCCTCCCCGACTGAGCACAGCCTGAGCCAAGCCCTGCTTTCCCTTCCTGAGTCGCCGGACAGTTTGCCAGAACCTCCTTGAGGCCAACCGAAAGTCCTGCTCCATGGCCTTCCCGAACTCCTCCCACACCCAGGTTTTTGCTTCAGCAACCGCTGAAGCTGCGGTCCTTTTAGCCTCCCGGTACCTGTCTGCTGTTTCAGGAGACCCCTGGGCCAACCAGGCCCGAAAGGCCTCCTTCTTCAGCCTGACGGCTTCCTTCACCGCTGGTGTCCACCAACGGGTTCTTGGGTTGCCGCCACGACAGGCACCGACAGCCTTTTGACCACAGCTCCGAGCTGCAGCCTCTACAATGGAGGCTTTGAACATGGCCCACTCATGTTCCATGTCCCCAACCTCCCCCGGGATGCACGAGAAGTTCTTCCGGAGGTGGGAGTTAAAGACCCTACGGACAGGGGCTTCCACCAGACGTTCCCAGTTCACCCTCACTACACGTTTGGGTTTACCAGGTCTGTCTGGCAGCCTCCCCGCGCCATCTGATCCAACTCACCACCAGGTGGTGATCAGTTGACAGCTCTGCTCCCCTCTTCACCCGAGTGTCCAAAACATGCGGCCGCAGATCTGCTGATACGATTACAAAGTCGATCAGCGACCTTTGGCCTAAGGTGGTCCGGTACCAGGTACACTTGTGGACCACCCTATGTTCGAACATGGTGTTTGTTATGGCCAGTCCATGACTAGCACAGAAGTCCAATAACAAAACACCACTCTGGTTCAGATCGGGCAGGCCGTTCACCCCAATCACTCCCCTCCAGGTTTCTCCATCATTGCCCACGTGTGCGTTGAAGTCCCCCAGTAGAACTATGGAGTCCCCGGACGGAACCCTTTCCAGGATGTCACCCAAGCACTCCAAGAAGGCCGGATACTCTGAGCTGCTGTTTGGTGCGTAGGCACACACAACAGTCAGAGCCTTCCCCCCAGCGACTTGCAGTCACATGGAGGTAACCCTCTCGTCCACCGGAGAGAACTCCAACACAGCGGCGCTCAGCCGGGGACTTGTGAGTATCCCCACACCCGCCTGGTGCCTCACACCCTGGGCAACTCCGGAGAAGTAGAGGGTCCAGCCCCTCTCCAGGAGTTTGGTTCCAGACCCGGTGCTGTGCGTGGAGGTGAGCCCAACCATATCTAGTTGGTACCGCTCCACCTCCCGCACCAGCTCCGGCTCCTTCCCCGCCAGTGAGGTGACGTTCCACGTCCCTAGAACCAGTCGGCGATGACGGGGATCCGCACGCCCAGGACCCCGCTTTTGCCTACCGCCCGGTATACAATGCACCCGACCCCAATGACTCTCCCTGCAGGTGGTGAGCCCACAGGGAGGTGACTCCACGTTGTCTTTTCGGGCTTGGCCCGGCCGGGCCCCATGGATCCAGGTCCGGCCACCAGACGCTCGCCGACGAGCTCCCCTCCCAGGTCTGGCTCCAGAAGGGTGCCCCGGTTTCCCTTGTCCGGGCGAGGTGACTGTTCTTTCCGGGAGTCTTTTCATGGGGTCTTTGAATCGCTCTTAGTCTGGCCCCTCCCCTGAGACCACTTTGCCTTGGGAGACCCTACCAGGGGCTAATGCCCCGGACAACACAGCTCCCAGGGTCACGGGGGCGCCCAAACCCCCCCACCACGATAAGGTGGCGATTCTTTGGGGGGGTATCTTAAAATATGTTAAACTTTTCAGCAGCTCCTAATTTTCAATCAAATATCTTATGATCAATGAGTTCTTTCCTCATCTTTAAAAAAAAATGCATGATCAAATCATCAGAAAGGACACCACCTTCATCATGACTAGAGACTGTACCAGGAACATGAATATTGCTATGTTAACATCTCAACACTAGGTGGCAGCAAAGTTTGTAATTCTTGTTAGTGGACAGTTTACTTTAATTTGTAAAAAGCCCACATTGACAATTGATCGTTTTCATGTAAATGTTTAAATGCTGAAGAAGATCGAGATCTGTCGTGAGGTCAACAATTAAATGAATAAATACCTTTGACTATTTACTTTATTTTATTTTAACATTCATGTGTTATATATTAAGCCCATTCGATTATGGACAACATACATTGTGTTTTCTTCAGACATAATCCCAGACTTGATTCCAGCCTTTAGAAAACTCAGCACTGCCGAGTGCTCTCTGTTCATTTCAAGATCAAATCTCCTTCTGCCTGTTTACCAGAGAGATTTCAACAATTAGGCTCGAAATTATCCCTGCATTTACTTGATAATTAAAACCAACCAACATGCACTAAGCCATTCCTGCAGTTCAAACCATCCTGCACTCCTCCAGCTTGTTTCACGCTGTCCATTTCTCTCCCTGTTGTGCATTTAATTTAAAAGTGTGTGTGTGTGTGCGTGTCCTTGCGTGTGTGTGTGTGTGTGTGTCCTTGCCTGTGTGTGTGTGTGGGGGGGGGGGGGGGGGTGTATGTAAAGGTATTCATTGGTAGCAGTAAATGAAAGCAATATGTAAAAGAGAGGAATAAAAGCTTCCCTGGACTACATAGTCCTGGGTCCCTATATCCCGCCCTTTTATACACCGTCTGGTTGTTTAACCTCAGGCTGTAGTAGGAGCCTGAGAGAGAGGAGAGAGGACAGGATATAGTCAGCGGGGGTCTCTGGGCGAGGGGAGGGGGGTGAGGTAACACAGGGAAGGCGAAGACGGCAGCACATTAATGAGAGACACACAAGACATAGGACAAAGGAGACATAGGAGACATGAGAGGAGAGAAGAGGTTTCCCTTCTTTCAAGTCTTCTGAGACAGGAGCTGCTCATGTTTGGTCAAACTGAGTGTTTCAGTCACGTGAAGTTCAAGCCTGCGATTTTCATACTTTGATCTTGACCCAGAGATTATAGAGTAACCAAACCAAACAAGCAGTTTTTGTTGTTATTCTTATTCTAACGGTGAAAAAAACTAAAGTATTGATCCATTTGGTGCTTCAAAATATCACAGCTTTTTGTGTATGTTCAAACACACACATGCACACACACACACACACCAAGGTCCAACCAAGCCACCAAGCCTTGTCAACCTGGGCGCCTTTTTATGATTTACATGTATCATGTGGTGGGGGATCCCCGGGTTGCTCGGGTTCCCCGAGCATTTCTTCGTGCTCTCCTGGTTTCTACAATGTGGGCCAACCTTGCTGCTAGAACTGGAATGTTGTTGTTGACACCAGGATGTGAATGTGAGCTGTTGTATTAGGTAAGCATATGAAATCATCCCTTCTATCATCCCTTCCTTTGATCATTGGGCACTGCCTGGGAAATTATTAATTGGCATATCAAAAATAGCTTTAATAATTTTGGACATAAGAGGGTTCATTTTGGACAGGGAGTTTCTCAGGTAACATAAATGGCTTGTGACATAAGAGGATTCACCTCTTCTCCTCTCTGGAAGTGACCATGTCACTCCAGGAGTGGCATGTCATGGTGGAGTGGCATAGTCACTTCTAGAGAGGAGAAGAGGTGAATCCTGACATAGTATATAGTATAAAGTATATGCAGGGAGGAGGTTTGGTTCCTGTGTTATTTTTAGACTTATTTTCTTTTAAAATAATATTACATTTTATTATTATATTTTTGGCCAGTTTGTAGTCGCAGTTTGGTCTAGACAACACAATTACTTGTTTAGGTTTAGGCAACGAAACTACTTTGTTAGTTTTGCGAAAGCCGGGCATGCACTGTACAATTTTCAAAGTCGTGTGTGGGTCATGGGTTTCATTCCAACTCAAACTGTACGAGTAAGTCATCTGCGATGTACGAGTTTTTGTCTGCGATGTATGCTCACGCGGTATGGTCCGATCATCAAGCCACGACCTGAGTGCTTACACTGCATGTCCCCGATTCTGGCTATTGACTATTGTTTATTTAAAAGCTCCTTGTTTGAGTCTGAAGAAGTTTGTTTGTTTCTAACCCTTCAAAGAAAAGTGCCAGCACATGTGGACACATGACATGTGGCGGCAATTTCCAACGTTTCTCTCGTTCATATCGGTAGTGATAGGAGGAACAGCGCAACCAACATCCATATTTTCTGTCCACATGACACGTCACGTTGCCGTGGCGCTTTCAGACGCCACGTCTGTCACTTTGTGCAGGCGTGGTGAGAAAAAGGCGCTGATCGTGGGTAATCAGAAAATTCTGAAAAAAGTCAGAAATTTCGGCCGGCCATCATAGGCCCGCCGGTCAGCCCGGAACCGACTTGATCGGACCAGATAGGCATTGGGTCACTCAAAAATCAGGTCAAAAACAGGCTCAAATCGTACAGTGTATCCCCGACTTAACAAAACTATGTGGGAGTGTGTGTGTTTGGTGGTTGGCTGGCTTAATTGGCCTCACCTGGCCCAGTTAGAGTCTGTGGGGGTGGGACTGCAAGCCTGTGGTGCATTGGCTAATCAGTGCACCACAGGTTAAGTCAGCCACCAGCACACACAGTCGGGAGAGCGCTCGCATGCTAGCACATGTACCATCTCCTGTCATTCTCATATTTTTACAATAAACCAGACTTTTCACCACAAAGCTGTGTCCTTGGAGGAGCCCTGAACAAAGCCACGTGATGTGGCATTGAGTTATTTGCTACACTGGCACCCAATGTGGGGCCATCCGGGAACAAAGGACACATGGCCACTTCCCAGCACCAGCCCTTCAGCCCTTCACGCATTGTTGGACGTTGGCGGGGCCCAGTAGAGGACGGGGCCCAGCAGAGGATGCAGCAACCACCATGGGCGACCACCATGGACAACCGTCTGTTGCTAGCAACCCTTGCAACCAGCCTGGAGTAGCCAGAGACCCAACCATGCCTCTGCCAGAAAGGACAGCAGCCGAAGGCATCTCCAGGATGGAGATGGGGGATCGAGCCACGTCGCCTGTTGGAGGGTGGCCCTACCGGGGGCTGTTCCAGGCCCTCCAACGAGCTCCACTACAGCCTCGCTGCCAATCCCTACCCAGCCCATCATGACAGCCCTGCAGCCCACAGCCAGAGACACCTCTGCCAAACCAAGGGAGCAGCCCCAGCCTCTGGTCACCACGGGAGTGAGGTTGGCTGACCACATTGGGGATGTGGGTGGACAATCCATGGACACCTCCGCCAACCGAGGTAGCAGATCCGGGGGACGTGGGTTAGCTGGCCACATTGGGGAGGTGTGGGGACAGTGGGGTTGGGGGTTTTTGTTTTTGGATGGGGGGGGGGGTATTAGGTTGAGGCTGGGGATTTTCCGATCAGAAATAAACCGATCAGGGCTTATTTCATGACCCTATCTCATCGGATGAGACAATTGAGCAATCATTCTGACATGTAGGCTGTCTTTAACCCAAAAAGTATGCAGACAATCTATGGAACACCATTAACTTACGTTAATCAAGTGGCATCCAAATAAATTAGTCATTCGGAACTTACCAAGTTATGTGAAAAACGTAACTCGCTTTAATTGATTTCCGACATATTGTTTATTTGGTGTGTATTACGTTAAACGTTACGTTAACTGGTGTTGTGACAGATTCACAGTAACACTGGCAAACTATTTTTGTTTCCGGTAAACTTACCACAAGAAACGTAGGAGTAACTATAAAAAGGTAACGGGTAACAGGAAAAGTGATGGTGTGGCGGGGGAAATACAGAGTAGCATTAGCATCAGGTTAACATTTACTGGTAACTTCTTAGCCAACTTGCTTCAGCTTGGTAACTTCGAGGTGAATGTGGGCGTGTTCCAGCAGCCAGGCTTCATTCAGCCCACCTCACTTTTGCTCAGTCTCCTCCCCTTTGACTTGCTGGGAGTGGGCGGAGTCGGTTCTGACTTGCCAAGATGTCGACCATTTGTGCTTCAAAACCGCTCTTCAGAAACCAATGGGTCCATGGTCATGACACACATGAACAGCATTATTTCCGACACCTTGGACCCACTCCAGTTTGCATACAGACCAAACAGGTCTGTGGATGACACAATCTCCTTGAAACTGCACACTGCCCTGGAACACCTAGAGGAGGGGGGACACTTGCATCAGACTGTTGTTTATCGACATTAGCTCTGTGTTCAACACCATTATTCCCCCCAAGCTGATCCTGAAACTGAGGGACCTAGTCCTGGGCACCACCATCTGCAATTGGATTATGGACTTCCTGACAGGCAGGCCTCAAGTGGTGACGATTGGTAGCAACACCTCATCCACTCTGGTCCTCAACACCGGAGCGCCGCAAGGCTGCTGCCTCAGCCCAGGGCTGTGCTCTCTGTTCACACATGACTGTTCAGCCATAAACAGCAGCAACCGGATTATCAAGTTTGCAGATGACACCACAGCTTTTGGCCTGATAAGCAACGATGATGAAACGGAGTACAGAGATGAGGTAGCCCAGCTGACGCGATGGTGCAGGGATAACATCTTTGCACTAAGTGCCAGCAAGACCAAGGAGGATGTGAGTGCCGATTCATCCCTAGCGGATGATCTGAACTCATTCTATGCTTGGTTCGAGACTAGCAACAACACCTCTAGTGGGGCCGTAGCTGAGGTGACTTCCATTGCTTGGGATGAGCACACTCTCTCTATGACCGAGCACAACGTGAGGAGGGCTCTGATGAGGGTGAACACCAGGAAAGCTGCAGGTCCAGACGGCATAACAAGTACTGAAGACCTGTGCTAACCAGCTAGCTCCAGTGTTCACCACAATATTCAATCTCTCCTTGGCTGAGTCCGTGGTCCCAGCCTGCTTCAAGTGGCTCCACTAATGTCCCTGTGCCCAAGACTGCCTCTACAGCATGCCTGTACACACATGACTGTGTGACCAGGTTCAGCTCCAACACCATCGTCAAGTTTGTGGATGACACATTGGTGGTAGGCCTGATCTCCAGTAACGATGAGAAGGCCTACCGAGAGGAAGTTGCTCACCTGTCACTCTGGTGCCAAGACAACAGCCTCATGCTGATTGTCTCCAAAGCTAAGGAGCTGATTGTGGACTTTAGGAAGACACAACAACATCAGAGGACTTAGACACCACTGGGAATTAATCAGACTGCTGTGGAGAGGGTGAGCAGCTACAGGTACCTGGGAGTCCACATCACAGAAGATTTTACTTGGACTACACACATTGACACTCTGGTGAGGAAGGTGAAGTAGCACCTCTACCACCTCAGGCAGCTGAGGAAATTCGGAGTCTCCCGGGGCAGCCTTCAGACCTTCTACGCTGGTGCGGTTGAGAACATACTGACAGGAAGCATCACTGCCTGCTTCGGCAATAGCTCCTCTCAGGACAGGAGGGCTCTGCAGAGGATAGTACGTTCGGCTGAACCCACTATTGGCTACTCCGAGCTCCCTCCGGATGTCTGAGCTCCTCACCCTATCTCTAAGGCTGAGCCCAGCCACCCTGCGGAGGAAACTTATTTCGTCCGCTTGTATCCGCAATCTCATTCTTTCGGTCACTACCCAAAGCTCGTGACCATAGGTGAGGGTTGGAACATAGATGGACCTGTAAATCGAGAGCTTCGCCTTCCGGCTCAGCTCCCTCTTCACCACAACGGACCGGTACAGAGCCCGCATTACTGCAGACGCTGCACATTTACATTTACATTTAGGGCATTTGGCAGACGCTTTCATCCAAAGCGATTTACAAAGAGCTGCACCAATCCGTCTGTCCATCTCCCGCTCCATTTTGCCCTCACTCGTGAACAAGACCCTGAGAGACTTGAACTCCTTCGCTTGAGGCAGCAACTCACTCCCAACCTGGAGGGAACACTCCACCGTTTTCCGGCAGAGAACCATGGCCTCAGACTTGGAGGTGCTGACTCTCATCCCGACCGCTTCACACTCGGCCGACTGGATGGGCAAACTCCCATGCCCCCCCCAACGAACCCTGCAAGGGTAAAGAGCTGGTCCACTGTTCCACGGCCAGGACGGAATCCGCATTGTTCCTCCTGAAGCTGAGGTTCAACAATCGGCAGGAGCCTCGGAATCTTCTCTAACTCTGGTTATAGCAAGACTGGGGATAGCTGATGATTGTTATAGCGGGGACCCACCGACATTGGATTGCTTTACAATTAACAAGGTAAACACCTTTATGGAAGTAGATAATATCACATTTCTGAAAGAAATACATTCTCCAGATTAAGGAAAGTGGAACAAAACGTGTAGTCCTAATTCGCCAGCGTGTGGAAATGTAATATAGGCCAACAACCCGAACACAAGTAAACAAAATGGTTGGATAGCAACAGCTCCCCAGTTCCCTCTATCTCTAAAATGACTGCCAGTACTAACCCGCCAGTACTAATGTGGTAGCGTGCATCCTCCGAGCCGCTGGCAGGAAGTCAGTGTTGGCGGTCAAGATTGCACTGATGTGGTGAGTCAGAGCAGCACGCATAAAAACAGACAAACTGGGATGTCCTGTGTGGGCCGAAGAGCCCAGAATGGGTCCAGAGCACACTTGCCAAACAGGAAGTCAGGAAGTTGCCGCGTCGTAATTTAACACAGAGACTAGTTGAAGTGGTATTCGCTGGATACCCTTCCCGCCGTCATCACTAGAAAGGTGAGGCTATACCCATCAGAATGGTGTTGTTGGTACAGGATTAATTACGAAGGAAACAAACTGTCAGCATTTTCAACATTCAAATAGGGTTGTTTGTATTAAAGGGGCCCTATTATACCACCAGCTGTGAGTGTGATTATCCATTACTAGAACAGTTTAACTGTTCGTACAGTCCACAGTGTAGTCTAGGTGGACACTCCGACTTGTCCAATGACAATTTTAGTCACATGATAGATTTGAAACGGTTTGGAATGGCTAATCACGCTCACACCTGGTGGTATAACAGGACCCCTTTAAATGTTGAGGTGGCCTGATCCCTGATCCATGCCCCACACGGCTGCAGAGGCATGGTGAGGTACTGCAGCCTGGTCGTATCAAGGATACTCCGCCCCAAACTGGGGCCTCTCATTGCCTCTCAAGTGTGGCCAATTAGGAACTAATTAAGACACTGATAAAAGCCACAGAGAACAAAGGCCAGGCAGACTGGCTTGGGAAGAGAACAGTGGAGACCAGGATGGTCCATTGGGCCAGTCGCAGGGTAAGCGGCATAATCATGGCATTGTTGATGGACTACAAGAAGAAGATTTTGAGTTCCATTTTGTTTTTCTTCCCCTACCTTTTTGATTAAATATCTAAGTTTGTTGCGCCGCAACCCTGGTTTCTGTTTGTTTATTCTAACTGGTCCACGCACTACACTGTATCGCAAGGCCGGGCTGCCACAATGTATTTACATGCTTTTATACAGTAGAAATTATTCTGTGTTGATGGTTAGAATTGTTGAAACTTTATATGGCGAATACAAAAAATATATATCAATATATATAATATAATTAAAAAGTGTATTGACCACATGGCCAAGGCTGGTGGTGGAATGTACTTGCGGTACACCAGCTCAAAACAAGACAACATAACAGAACTATCAATCAATCAAAATGAAATAATGCAATTCGATTCAAATGAGGATTTGTGTGGCTTATTCTAAACAATTGGCAAAGGAGTTGGCGAGCCACAAACAGATGACGCAGTGACACAAACTGTTTGGCAAGGTAGATGGCTGCTTCACATCCACACTGCCAAGACAGGGACCGCAGCACGCATGGCCTTCTAGGGAGTCAGACGCTGGTGACTGTGTGTGTGCAGTGTGACTGTGCAGGCACGTGTACGCAGTCACATGGTGCAGATAACATAGAGGCATAGTTGTGTCATTTGGATGCAGATAGATTATGAACAGTGGCCATATACAGTAGGGGAGAAGACTCCTGAATCAATCAGGATTACCACACAGAGTAGACCTGGCTGGGGGGCCCCGGGGCCCTCTGCTCTTTATGGGCTTTCATGTTGCATTAGGCTTGAGAAAGTTATGAGAGAGAGAGAGAGAGACGGAGAGAGAGAGAGGGGGATGGAGAAAGAGATGGAGATAAAGACAAATCGAGAGAGATATATGGAGAGAGAGTGAGTGAGAGAGATGGAGAGAGATGGAGAGAGCGAGAGAAAGAAAGAGAGACAGAGAAGGAGGAGGGGGGAGAGAGGGGAGCAAGAGAAGAAGCAAGAGGAGAAGCGAGAGAGAGAGGCAAGGGGGAGCGAGAGAGGAGTGTTCAAAGGCAGGGAGGTGTACATACTTACTCAGCGGGGAAGTGCATGGGGAATGCGACTGCATACACTGCACGCACAAAACAGATCAAGCTAATAGAGTCCCCTCAGGGTGGGCTGGTTTTATAACTACACCCTAACCCCCCCCCCCCCTACAGTCAGAAAATATTGTCATGATCATAAAGTCTCCACACACTTCTGGGCCTCGAGTGAACATGTGGCAGAGAGTCGCGATAAATTAAGGATTCAGTGCTTTCAGGAGACAGACATTGGCATGCAGAATGTATCCATCCCATCTGTGTGTTTCTGTCCTTGTTTTGTGTTTTTGTACCGAGCCACAATTTGTTGACGTAGACTGAACTAGTACTACCGTAATGTAAATACTTGAATTCCCATTCTCTCTTCCTGCTGTATATTCTACAATATGTCTACATCTTGTGTAGACATAGTCCTTGGAAAGGACCAGTTGGGTTTGAACTGTGAGCGGTGGCATTGTGTTGTGGCAGCTGTTATGCAAAACTTACATACTGTACTGACATGTTTAGTCTCAACAACAACCGACATTTTACATTTAATATCAATTATGACACCAATTTGTCAAATATAAAAAAAACTGGATGTGTTGCAAGCTGCCACACACTCTATCTCCACTTTAATGTATCAAAAATCTAAGGAGATTTTGGAAAATCTTATTTACAAATGGTAAAAAACATTTTCCTCAAACTTACACACAATAGTATCACTCATCTGTTTAAACACACTAACACACACACACAGACACATAAGCGAAATTGTTCCCGATCCTTGGATTGTAAAGAATAGTTCAGCCAAGAGAACATGTGCGTCACATTTTTAGGTTGGTTTATTCATGTTTATTTTCTTTTTCTCTTAATTTTCTTTATTCATTTGATGGACAAAATGCATCCAATGCATTCCGTTAAGTCCATCTTGAAATTGTCATTGTAATTTTAAGAGAAAAAGCTGATCATAGAAAACAGGCATGAAGACACAAAAAAGAAATAGATGCAAATATAATTCTATTATAACTAGTTCTTAAAGACAGAGCATTCAGGTCGTCTTCACTTCGGCCAAGACATGTGACAGAGAAGCCCTCACCCACCTCTCCTACGATGCTGGGTCTGTGAAAAAGAATAAATGTGCCACTAGTGCTCAGATTTGACCTACTTTTACTGGCCTTGTGAGAAGGTGGGTGGTGTATTCAATGGTGGTGGTGGTGGGGGTGTTCCAGGAGAGTTTCTGCTGCTGGGAAACAGCTGGTGGGCTATATTGCTGTGCTAGGCATACACTGTTCTCACAAGACACTTCATATTCAGTCATACAGAAT
This sequence comes from Coryphaenoides rupestris, assembly GCA_002895965.2. Lineage (NCBI taxonomy): Eukaryota > Metazoa > Chordata > Actinopteri > Gadiformes > Macrouridae > Coryphaenoides > Coryphaenoides rupestris. The sequence continues at coordinate 382,382 of PIJE02000079.1, read as the reverse complement.
CAATGTTCGTTCATATTTGTACCGTCACAAGGTGTTTTTTGTCGGGTTTGTTAATTGCTAATGAAATGGATCCTATTTAAGTTGATTAAAGTACTGCATTGAGTACTTTATTCCCCTAAAGAATTGTACTTGAACCAATATTCCTAACATTGCTCATCTAAGTCCAGACTTGTGTAGGTTATGGTAAATGGTAAATGGATTGCATTTAATATAGCACTATTATCCAAAGGGCTTTACAATATTGCCTCACATTAACCCATTCATATTCACATTCATACACCGATGGTGGTGTCAACCATGGGCTTAAGGCTGTTCCATACTCCGCGAGACGCGAGACGTTTCGTCTCGCACCTAGTGCCCCGCCCACAAAATGACGTCATTTTCGTCTCGCAGACCTGGGTCAGGTGTTCTCGCAAGACGTTCTCGACACATCAGCCCGGCCGAACTTTGTTCTCGCGTCTTGTCCGAGAACTATTGTGTGATTGGTCAATTATGGAAGTGGGCGTGGTTACAAACGCCGGCGCGGAAAAGTTTGTACAGGAATGGATAGTTTTGAGGAACAGCTGCCCGAGGCCGTGAGAAAGTACGAACATCTATATAACACGTCCTGTCATAATTATAAAGACATGTATTGTTGTTGTTTTGTTTTATTTCTGATTCCCACAATGCTTTGCGCGTGTGACGTGTGCTGCTGTGGGCGGGGCCTTTGAGGAGTGTCTCGCGGAGTATGAAATGTCCAGGGCGGCGAGAACTTTGTTCTTGTTCTCGCCCTAGGCGATCTCGCAGCCCTAGGTGCGAGAACTTTGTTCTTGTTCTCGCGTCTCGCGGAGTATGGAACAGCCTTTAGGGTCACGTGTCTTGCTTAGGGACACCTTGACACTTAGCTAGACGAAGCCAGGGATCGCATTATATCTATTGCTCTGGTCACTATCGCTGTGTTCTTCAGTTTGTTTACTATGGATAACCCTAATGGTGTGTTACATATCATCCATCCAAAACATAGATACAAGCTGATTGGCCAACACAGCCCTGCTGGTCATATTGCATTACTGCTGGAAATTGTTCCAACATGAACCTTTGTATATTCACAATGTACACATTGTAGCATCAAGAATTTAATGATTCTTGGTCGATAGATTTGATAGTGGACAACATCTGAGATTTCAACTTCACTACAGTACTACAGTAACAAACTAGCAAACTTTGATCAAACCTATGCTTTTTCTGTTCCTTCTGTAAAAAGGAAACTTTGGCATTGAGACATTCCTCTAACCCAGTCGAGACAACCTGTTGTCTGGGACAGTTGTGAAATGAAGAGTGCTAGAGACAAGTGTCTAGACGCAGGCCTTGCCTCAGCCTCCAGATGAATAGAAATATGAGCAAATGCAAATATGCAGACTGCTATACTCGTGTCATGTTATTGCGTAAGACGCTAATGCCTCAGACAATAATTAGGCAATGTGGAATTGTGGGTCTCTCGATTCATGCGGGATGCTTTCTTCTTTTGTAGGTCTATGATAACAATTAATACAACAATTAATATGTGGCCTATGTGTGTGCATCTACAGTATGTCTACGGGAGTCACACCAAAAGGGATTGAAATCATTCCAAATAATAAAATACTTCCAACAGTATTTATGTGTAATGCACTGTAATGTAGTGCACTTAAATGCACACACACACACACACACACACACACACACACACACACACACACACACACACACACACACACACACACACACACACATTAAACTAAGTTGTAAGAAGTGATACTCGCAATGTCCCCTGCTCCCCTGGGTTCCTTACAGAGAGTCTTTCGGCATACGTATGTATTGCACAATCCTCGTTCAAACTGTCCAAATCATAAATGGCCCATGGCCCAGCCTCAGAGAGCAAACACATGGTGACATATATTCACTCATAATCATGCTCATCCCCGACAGCTGCGTCAATCCCAGGAATTTGCCACTCCACCCCCCCTGTTTCACAACCCGACGCTAAACCATGCCCCCCCTCATACCACTTATCCCCAGTGCCCGACTGAGGCCGGGGACACTCTCAAACGCCTCACCTGCTTTTTCGTCTCAGACTGCGACCACGTCTGCTTTATCCAGCTGCGGACGCACCTGTCCGCCCCCTACGTAGTACCCCAGATACCGTACCTCCCTCCATCCAATTACACACTTCTTCAGGTTGACCGTGAGCCCCGCTACTCAGCTACACTGAAGATGCTGCTGACAGGTGTCACTATGAATGATGACAAGTTGCAGGTAAGCTGCAGGATATTCAGCATGCGGCTGCAGCACCTGGTCCATGTGCCGCTGGAACATGGCTTGGGCCCCAAACAACCCAAACGGAAGTGTTTTAAATTGGTACAAACCATATGGAGTGGAGAAGGCCGTTTTCTCCTCAAGGGAATCTGCCAGTAGCTCTTGGTTAAATCCAGTGTAAAAAAAAAACAAGTCGTGCCTAGCCGATCCAGGAGTTCGTCGAATTTTGAGACACTATTCACCTTGCGATAGTCAACACATAACCGAATAGCCCCATCACGCTTACTCTTCTATTACTCCCATCTCCAGCATGGGCTTTATCTCTCCATCCCATCCATTCTCTTCCGCTTATCCGGGGCCAGGTCGCGGTGGCTGCTGGCTAAGCAGGGCCCCCCGGGCTTCCTTCTCTCCGGCAACACTCTCTAGTTCCTCCTGAGAGATCCCAAGGCGTTCCCAGGCCAGATGAGATATATAACGATTGTGTGGGTGGAGAGAAAACAACATCTCGCAGTGGGCATTCTCCTTGGACGCAGGTCCACAGGTCCACCTGAGCCGCCCCAAGCCTCCAACAGATCAGTCTGACAATGTTGTGTTGTAAACGCCACTCATCTCGGTGGGACCCCCGTGGGACATTAGGTCCACCCCTACATTCTGGGCACCAGGGGTGTGCAGAGCTCTCAGGTTGAGCAGGTTCTTATGAGCCCACAGCCAGAGTTTGGAGCGCACCCCCCTGTCTGTTTACATATGGTGCCGCCAACATGCTGTCTGTTCTGATCAGAACGTGGTGGCCGTGCACCAGGTGAGAGGAGTGTAACAACACTGGTATCCAGCCTCTGGCGAGTGAACCATCTCTGCAGTCTGGGCATGAAAAGCAGACCCAGAGGGAACACCAGATGGGCAGCTGCCATCAGCCCCAATAGACGCATGATAGACCCGTACCCAGTGGTGTAGTTCCAGGGTATACGCGGGTTTACGGCGTATACCCACTTATTTTTCAGTCAGCATTGCGTATACCCACTTCTAAATTCCCCCGTATACGCGGGTATACGGCGTATACCCACTTCTAAATTCCCCCAGATGCGCACCATTCAGTAGTAGTAGTGGACGCGCGACGGGTGCTGAAAGCGCGGTCCGGGCCATTGGTAGATGAGGATCGTACAGTGTCTTTTTTGTTGTACAGTAAAAGAAGACACACCAGGGCGATCCCAGGTTGGGGCCAGCCTCCGCTGCTTCCTGGGAGCCCCACTGCAAGGGGGCTGGTTCCCCCGATGATGCTTCTCACACGTGGCACATCTCAACATCATCCTGCACAAACGTCTCCCTGCCCACTGTCATGGCGACAGAGCTGAGGAGAGAAGAATGATGTTATGTGGAGTGAGGAGTAAATGGAGTGCCTTAAAGGTTGTTTTGACTGTACAATAGGGCTTGCATGACTCCTTATTTATTTTTTATTTTTTAACCTTTCTATCAATGAAGTCGAGAAAACATTAACTAGTCATCAATGACGTCATCACACACGCACATGTGATTTTTTCACAGGTTGATTTTATTAGGAATCTTAATCATTGATATCGTTTAATAGGCAATAAAAATTGTCATAACAAAAGTGAATTCGTTTATAAATAGGTCATGGCTATAAATGTTATAAAAGTCCTGTGAGGCTAAAATCTAAATAACAGAGTTAACTTTGAAAAAGTATTAGGATAACATCCTGCCAGAGTACCAATTATTGAAATTTTTGCGAGATTACACCAGGGATTGATTAGTCGTGCCTGCAGTGGTCAGAGGGAGGAGCTACCGGCTACGATGCCTCATTCTCAATGAAGCTGGAGAGGAAGCATCGTGTCTGAGTGTCTTTATTGATATCTCAACTTTTCTAAAATAGTACCCCTGCATGTCATCCGGTTCCGGGACCGAAAGGCTGCGGCAGCGTGGCAACACCCTTCATGGACGCAGGCTCTTCAATTATCTCACTGAAGAGGTTGGTGAACCGCCATGGTTTGGTCATCTGAGCAGAGACCGCATTGACAAGTCAGCGAAGAACAGGTGCCTGGCGAGAAGGTTTTTGCGAGGCATCGTGGTGGCGGTGCAGACCAAAGAGCCTGTGAGGGTGGCGCTGGCATGCTCAGTCCCCAAGCAACGGAAGCACTTGATGTGCTGATCATCGGGGGAGAGCGCCGCCGGGCAGGAAACCCATCTTGGTCCTGAAGAGGATCATTGTAGTGTGCGGTCCATGTTGTTGCCAATCTTGATGGATGAAGTCATCTTCGAAGTCATCGCGTTGTCGTATCTTTCGTTGCTGAAATAAAATGGCGGACAAAACCTGGCCGAGGCGGCCTTATATACAGTATGCAGGGTGCCATGGGGAATGTTGCCGGGGCCCATGTTGATTGGTACATTGTTGAAATGTTCAGTGCACGCAAGTACGCGCACGGGACAAGCCCATAAGGCGAAGCCTAGACGGCGTAGCCTACATGAAATAGAACTGATTGTAGCAAACAGTATTTAAGCCCAGCTGTGTAAACCACATGTTGCTGAATTATCTTGCCATCCGTGCTATGCTTTGATTGTTTACCTTTCTCTACAATTCCCTGGACATTTAGCATGTTTTTTCTATCTTACTTTTTGGGCTTTGGATAACTCAATGGAAGAACTTTCTTCTGGAACATCCTCAGTTTTTAAGAAACATTGCATTAAAGACAACACAATTAAACATATTATTTATATACCTTTTTCATATTGCCTGCTTTTGAGTCCTCGCCTGTTCCTACAGCCACGGGTAATGACAGCGAAGAAAGATGACTCCCAGAATGGACAGCCATGAATGGTGATGCTTTTTGAACCTCCGTCCCCAGGTCACCTCAATTACAAACGTTCCCAGCAGAACTGGGCGTTCCTCATTCCATAGTTTAAGGAGGTTGAGGTGATAGATCTGCGCGCCCCCCCCCTCCCCCTGTTGGAACACTCCACCTCATAGTCAACGTCCCCCACTCGCCATGTGATCATGAAGGGCCCTTGCCACTTCTTAAGTAATTTGGAGCTGGAGGTCGGAAGGAATACAAGCACTTTATCTCCCGGTGCCATCTGTCCCAGCCGAGTACCTCTATTACATAGGTGCTGTTATGTTGTATGTTGAATACCACTGTAGTCTGCCCATATCATGCTTGTTTAGTACATCTGTAATGCCTGCCCTAATAATTTTGAAAAATATTGAAAACTACAAAGCATTTTACGTCGACTTGTCCTGCTCTGAAAGATGATTAAACAAGCACAATATCTGGAGTGTTATTTACCTTAAAACATGACACAAAAGTGATAAACATCTGCATACACCCCTGGCCAGGCGTAACCACGTCATAAGGTGTTATACAATGAAACCTCCAGCAGAATGCAGTCCGTCTTACTACCAGAAAGGACATTAGCAGGTATATTTAGACGGCCAGAAGGAACTGAACGAAGAACAAATAATGTCATGTGTGGGGGACTGTGGGCTCGACAGACACAACACACAACGCACAACAGAAGGTTTAGCAGATGAAGCTTGTCAGTTTGTGCAACAAAAAAAGTGTGGCGCATGAGTCTGCAATAATAAGGGAGTTCCTTTATATCCACAGAACATGGCTGGCTGGGGTTAAGAGACCCCAAAATCTTGTGCTTTTGTTGTCAAAGTCACCACAATCACCAGAGTCTATTATACATGGAGGCTTTGTTGAACAAGATGCCTTAACAACTACCTGCTCATTCCGACCTGCATTCGACATCTGCTAGACGTATTGTGTGTGTGTGTGTGTGTGTGTGTGTGTGTGTGTGTGTGTGTGTGTGTGTTTATACTTGTGTTTATACTTGTTGTGAGACTAGGATCTCCTCAGTACTTTGCCCCCACCATGTGTATTTCAGTTTTTTGTTTTGTTGTGTTGTTTCGTGTCTATAATGTATCTGCTGTGACGTGGTGTACACACACACACATACACACACACACACACACACACACATACACACGTTGATCCTGCCAGCCTGTGCATGTGTTTGCGTGAGTGTTGTGTTGTATGGTGCTTTTGTGTGTGTGTGTGTGTGTGTGTGTGTGTGTGTGTGTGTGTGTGTGTGTGTGTGTGTGTGTGTGTGGTTCTACATATCATATGGGCCGGCACCCTTGACTTGCACTATTAGCCCATATAATATAGACCTAATAATAGACCTATTAGCCCATATAACAGTTATTTAATGGATCTCATGACGAACACTCTAGCAAGGGACGGGCAGTAAATGAAGAGCAGGGGAGACAGTGTGGTATTGTTGGCATTGTTGCAGGCAGCGGTGCATTGGGGAGCATGTTGGGAAAATCTGGAAGAACTAGTTGTCTGATGATTTTCAACCACTGTGTGTCTCACTAGTGTGCTGTGAGAGATGATCAGGTGTGCCGGGAGGGAAATGATCTCATTTCACTTAATTGGTCCAAAAAATATTGTTTAGTAACTGCAAATAATTTGCCATGGTTGAGCGTCTGTGACCCGGGCGATATTTAGTCGTAATTTTTTTACGGGTTCGGGTCGGGCTGCGGGTCTTGTGCCGTCGGCTCTTGTGCCGTCGGGTCGGGTTATATGTGCGGATGGCGGGTTCTGCACGTCGCGGGTGTGGGGTGGGAGCGGGTCTTGAAAATCAGACCCGTGCAGGAATGAATTTTAAGTTAAATGTATGTTACAATAAAAAGTTAGATATAGAATAGAATGAGTGATGGTGTGAGAGGTGTCGCTATTAGGCTACAATGTGTCATTTTGTAACATTTTTGGTTGGTGGTGTGGCGGAGGATTTTTTTTATTGTAAAACGTGCCTTGGATCAAACAAGGTTGAAAACACTGTTCTGAGGAACCAAGTAGGAGCCTTCAAGGTCATCTCTTCCAACAAATGGATCAGTCTAACCTTCTCAGCCTGCGACACACAATAATGGAGACTAGACCAAACTAACAGCACTAGAGCGCAGCACATTCACCAAAACCTCAATATTTAATGTGTGGTGTGTTGCTGCCAAACTGAATGTACCCCTTCTAAGAATTTTTCTCAGCCAAGCACCCCTTTAAAGTAAAAGTGATGGTAAATGGATTGCATTTATATAGCACTCATATCCAGAGCACTTTTTACTGTTGCCTCACATTCACCCATTCATACACCGACGGCGGTGCCAACCATGCAAGGTAACAACCAACACGTCAGGAGCAGTTAGGGTTAGGTGGTGTCTTGCTCAGGGACACCTCCACACTTAGCTAGGAGGAGCCCGGGGATTGAACCAGCAACCTTCCAGTTGCCAGACAACCGCTTTTACCTTGTTCATAACCAATCTTAACACATTTCTTTGTTCATGTTTGAGTACCTTCTGCAATACTTCCAAGTACCCCTAGGGGCACACGGACTCTCATTAGAGAAATGGAGTGCTGGTTTGTTATAGGATGAATGATATAGTCATTATGGGTTAATGGCTTATTGAAGATGAGATATCTTATATTTATATGTGATGGTATATCTGATAACTAGCTAGTAGTTCAGGTTTCATATCTGACAGAGTTTTATTTGATAGCTGTGCCGGCTTGCTGCGTTAAACAACAACCCAAAAGAACAGATAAGAGTGTGTGTGTGTGTCTGTGTGTATGTGTGTGTATGTGTGTGTGTGTGTGTGTGTGTGTGTAGGACAACAGTGTCCTGTCTCTCCTGCTGTTTCCTTCTGCACAGGACAACACATCCGTCCATTGTTCTCCTGACTGGGAGGCGGTTAGCATCACCATAGCTGATCTAAAGTAGCAAGACAGGAGATGAGGCCACCGGGGGCCAAAATCTGTTAGGAGACACACTTTTCAGGAACACTCTTACTGTGGCCTGAATGCAATCATGTTTTTAACAGACAGGTGAATACTATACTATACTAATAACATTTGGATTTTATACCTGCTTTAGACCCAAGGTTTGAGTTCCAGCTCACCGGCCAAGTCTGATTAGTCTCGACAAAATGTAATGAAACAAAACAAAGTTGTTTGTAGTTACTTATACATACAATGTCAATATAACACATTTATTATGTATCTGCTACTGTACTGCTACTCCGATGTTCACAGTTTAAACAAAATGAATGAAATTGTGAGTTATATGACAAATGACAAATGTTTTTCTTTCCTGTCACTGGGCTGTGATATCACTGTGGAAGTCCCCGCCTCAGGGTGAACTGTTGACAGTGTGTTTCCTATTAGTGATGTATTTATTGTGTCGACAAACAGGACAAGGAGAAGGAGCCATTTGTTTTAGTTTCATTTGGAGGTTGGGTGGGTGGGTGGGGGCTATGATAAGGCTGATAAGGCTGTGAGGATCTAAACTTAAAATATTATTAAATAATGAAACCGTAATAATAAAGGCTACTTCCATGAAGATGTATGTTTGGGGGTGGGGGATGGGGAGGGGGATGGGGGGCTGCCATGGTGTCAATAAGAACTGTCAATCAGGCGTGACGTTTGTGTTTTCCTCACTACCTGCCAGGAAGATAATCCTATTGGTTCACCTTTGTAAACATCCCCTTCTTAAAGCCCGCTTCCCCCGCCCCTCCCCCTTCTCTAACCCACCCGGTGTGGGGCCCCCCAACGTAGCGTAGCTTAGCATACAGTTCTCCTGCTCAACAGCTAAACAGGGCTTTCCTGTGTTTGTGTGTGTGTGCGTGCGTGTGTGTGTGTGTGCGTGTGTGTGTGCGTGCGTGCGTGCGTGTGTGTGTGTGTATAAAACCCCAATGCGAAATTTACTTACATGTTCGTCCCAAGGTACACCGACATCTTTCTAAATGTTTGCCTTTTCAGTCCTCTTTCCCTGCTGCGTTGCCATGGAAACACTTGTAGGAAAGAAAAAAAGATCTGGGTGCCACTGCTTCATCATCATGTATCCGCCTGGTTTTTTTCTGTCGTCCATTTTGGGGGATTGACTTATGTTCTTAACTTAACTAATACCTGAATATTATTATCAGTTCACTTCTATAGGCCAAGAAATATCAACACTTTTTTTAGCCATGACGTCATGACTGTTGCCCCTGTTGCCGGGCAGACTTGCACCAGTGTACAACTCAACATTTTAAAAGCTCTGCAGTGGCTTCATCCCTCAACGTTCTATTAAAATATTCAAACGGGGTGGAATGGTGTGCCTGTATAGTCAGGGAGTAGGTCGTGTTTGGTCTAGATGCCAAGGCATGAAGCTGCCATCGGGGGAGGAGGAACCCGATCCGTGCTGTGAGAGACACATGCAGGACTGCTGCTCTCATCCGTTAAATAAGCGGGGCAGATGTGGAATAAAGTCGGACCAATCAGAATATGTCCACAACAACAAGAGTTTCTGTTATTTTTGTTGTCAAAACGACTTCCCAGCCGATGTCAGGACAGCAGAGTCGCTCACTGGCTTCCCCAACAGACTCTGCGTAGCTTCCCTCCTACACCCTGCACCACCTCTCCTCCCAAAAACACTCCCACTTACCCTAACCAGGGTTCCAATCCCATCTGCTCTTGGATCCTGAGCACTTACTTTTATGTTCGTATGTCCTGGCACTTAAAATAGTACTTAGCATTGTGTAGCATCTTACCCTAAATATCTTGTTGTTTTTCCAGCAACCTAGCAATTATGAACGTGTTCTATTCAAATCGTACTGTACCGTCAGAGATATATTGGTGTTTCACTCTCTTTGGACATATGTACTTATTGTAAGTTGCTTTGGACAAAAGCAACAACCCTAAATGTAAGATGAAATGAAAACTTAGATGAAAATGAAAATATGTTTTAGCTTTTGATGAGCACTCTATGTGTTTAGGGCTATAGGGTTTCACTTCCCATAGTAGCTTGTTGACCGGCCGAATGGGAGGGGAGGTTACCTTTGAAGATCCAAAATAAAAAACAAGACAATCGGGATCAAGTCCTCAGAAGTAGCTGTTTACTGGGATGCACTGAGGCATGATGGGTACAAAATTTGTTTTAACCCAGCAGAGCAGGCCGAGAGGAGCCGGGAGAGAGTCGGGAGTGGGCCGAGGAAGGAAACACAGCACATCTCCACCCTCTGTGTTAACAAAAGCTCTGCCTCAGACAAAACACACTTCCTGCTCTGAGCATGCAGGGTCACTACTGCAGTGACCCCCATGAGCACACCGTGAACAACACACACACACACACACACACACACACACACACACACACACACACACACACACACACACACACACACACACACACATGTGATTTCAGTTGAGATGCTTTGAAGTTTCTATTTTTATTGTATTTCCAGCTTTTATATCAGATTCGTTTCATTTCAATCTTTAGGGGTTCTTTGTTGCTTCTATTTCAGTTTTATTTTGGAACATCACAGTCTATTTAGTTTTAGTTTTAGTTTTTTTAATTCCTTTTTTAGGTGTTCTGTTGCCATTCAAATGTTTACAATTTCAAAATTTAAATGAATGACCAGTAACCGACGAAGTGCTCATTTCTAATACACACACACACTACCACACACCACACTACAGCACACACACACACACACACACACACACACACACACACACACACACACACACCACAACACACTACACACATAGTTGATACAAACCTTGTATGAATTGTGATGCTAAAGGTCTCCAGACACATTTATAATAGCACATTGCTATTGGTATCTTGAAGCATCAAATAGACACCAACACATGAAAAAAAGATGAGGCCTCCTGAAATGGAAATCTGTTTTGGAAGTTGAGAAAACAGACGAGATAGAGAGAAAGCGAGAGAGAGAGACAAAAAGAGACGGAAAGAGAGAGCGAGAGAGAGAGAGAGAGAGAGAGAGAGATGTATATTCTCTGAAAGTAGAGGGAGCAGTTTCTGTGAAACTTGCAGCAATTTCTTGTCTTTTATGGTAACATCTGTGGGGCAGATCAAGGTGTTTCATAACACCCCAGACTTGCCCAACAGTGAGGACTCACCAACATGCCCAGTCAAATACTACAGGACATTGTACTTCCCATGACAATGTCAATGTCTTCTATATTTCTGCTTATACTGTATATATATTGAAACAGTGTCAGGGTAAACCAGTCAGAGATGTTGGGTGACCTCTCGGCATCTCTGGGTTGAAGCTAGAAAGTGAGACAGCGATCATGTCTGTGTGAGAACTGTCCAAACAAGGATGAAAGCAGAACCCCGTGGCCAGGGTCACCGTGAGGTAACACTCTGAAACTCGTCTTGATCTCATCTGTGTACAGATGTGTACCGCTTTAAGAGAATAGTGCTTTGTCAGCGCCGCCAACATATGAAGCGGTTTGATATAAAGCAGGGTGGTATGCACCCTAGAGAATATTCATGCTCCAGCAAAACGTAAAACACTGAACATCGAGAGAGAAATCTAGCCCTATGGTTATCAAAGTGTACAGAAACCAGTTTAAAGTTAAACGATTATATATCTCATCTATCTTATATACTGTAGATCATTTAGGATTTTTTTTCTTCTTTTATAATATCCACACAAGAAGCTATTGAAAGTGCCTTTTTATTCGGAACATTGAGCCACGTTCATACCCATTTCCTGTTTCCTTTTCTGTTCTCGGGGACCCTGTCGAGTAAGAGGAGGGGCGGGGCCGGGATGGGTATCAGTGAGCACTGGGTGGGGGGGGGGGGGGGGAGAGGGGGAGTGAGAGGGGGGGGTGGGGGGTAGGCAGCTATTCTCAGGAAATGGCTGAGGCCCAGGGAGTGGCACAAGTTCCTCCTCTCTTATCACGGCGTCCTCCTGTGTGCCCGCTCGCTCTGAGGACCTCTGCGGCCATTCACACCCTCCCAGGAGTCACCCGGTGGGGGAGGGGATAGATTAGCAAGGCACACACTACTCAGCGTTTAGGGGCAACTTGACTGCACTCACTTTCACACCTCTCAAGGCGCTGTGCTTTAAAGAAAAAACAGCTTCACCTGTATGAGTCATGCATGTCTTTTTTTTTAAGTCACACAAACTAAAACTAAAATGTGAAATGTGAATTGAAAAAACGCTTTGCTTCAACATTCATACAAATTATATTGTACCTGCCGCTTTTTTAAATTAGAGACAGACCAGACTCATGCCCTTAGGTATGTCATTAGCATTTGTGCGCTTAGCTTGAGTCGGTCACTTACTTTTATTGCCTCATGTTGTATGTGAGAGAGAGAGAGACTATAGTACACAGCTGTTTCAAATGAAGAATGCGAACAGTCCAGATTGCCTTTTTTATATAACTTCTGGGAACTTCTCATGCTGCTGTTTGGCGGGAAGAGAGAGGGAGAGAGGTGGGGCTTGCTGGGGCCAACAAGCAGCCTTTCTGACTCAGCAGTCAAAAAGGAAGCCATCTTCGGTCTCCACGAATCCCATTGTCGTGTTGACACGACTGCTCCAATGGGGGAGAGAGGGCAGGATTTGCGTCATGACGAGGGCGTAAATGTACACTGATATGGTGGCAGGGGAACCACTAGCCCGAGAGTAACCCTCTCTCTCACTCTTGGCTGGAAACGAGGTGGAGGCTAACCTGTGCTGTACACTATGATCCGATAACCAAAGGGGCTCCCTTGGACAGGAATGTACAGAAATGTTGGTTAATTTGGTTAATTTAGGTTAAATATGTGGCCAATACTCTCAAAACTGAATTAGATCTTTTTTAAGATATTACTTGACATGGATTTCCAAATTGTTGTATATATATATATACTGTATAATAATAATAATAATAATGATGATGATGATGATGATGATGATGAGAATAATAATGAGAATAATTCCTCAATGGCTGTACAAGTAATTGAATAATAACATATTTTTTATATTCCCAAATAAAGTATTGACTAAAACACTGCAAGTATTAAGTAAAACACTGTTTCTCATCTAGCAGAATATTCTGGAACAGGGCTGTACATTGGAAGATCTTTGTGCTCACATATTTTATGATATGATTGAAAGAATGTGTCACTGGCAACAGTTATCGCACACACATACACACAACCAAGACAAGGCAAGATGCTATTTAAACCTGTCTTTATTTTCTAATACTGTGTTCACTGAATCTAAACACAATAAGTGTCTATTCCCAAACAACACTGTAAGAGTGTCTCTATTTTATAATATTGTGTTCACTGTATCTAAACACACCAAGAGTGTCTCAATTGTGTTCACTGTATCTAAACAATCCTGCTAGACATTGATAGTTGGTGAAGTTGGTTGCAACCTCAACCTCACTGTCCAAGTTGGTTTTTTTTGCATGGCAACACACACACACACACACACACACACACACACACACACACACACACACACACACACACACACACACACACACACACACCTTCCTTCCTCTTGTTCGTGCTTGTTATTGTTCCGAGGGGGTCACATCTTCCTTGAACCACATGGCCCTCCTAATGAACCCCCACCCCCCCACCCCCCCCCCCCGCCTGTCTCTGCCAGTCGTGCTAATTAATTATTGATGGAGTAAAAGCTGAAAATACAGGGTTATTTTCATCTCATGTGACGGCACTGTGAGATGGAAGCGTTAAACGAGGTTGAGTTGTAGTTGTGTCTATTCTTCCCTGTCTCCCATTGGCTTTGAATCCGATTGCAATGCAAATAATTTTAAGCATCTTTGCTTCCTACACTTGGACAGCATTATAGTCATGGAGTTTAGAAAAAAAAGTTAATTGTAAAAATGTGTCACAATTCAGTGGAGTAACGGAATGGAATGTGCCCTGTCGCCGCAACCTATCACCATGCAGATAGGACAAGATGGAGGCAAAACGCTGTCAACAGTCTTGTGTTATTGTTGCTTTATTTATTCAGAGAGAACAAATTGAATCCATCACATAAATATTCATACTCTGCCAGAAACACACAGAGTGAACGGGTGAAACAAAATATTTTTGAGATTAACACTTCATTTGAAGCAATATTTCCACTTCCTTTTTGTATCACAACCGTACAAAATGTTGCTGAATTAAAAGTTCAGAGTAGGGCAGGACCAGTAAAGTGCATTTTCATTCTCTCTCTCTCTCCCACTCTCTCCCTGGCGGGGAGGGAGGTATTGTTGGGCAGCCAAACTACATCCAAAGAGAGTGAAGTTCATGATAAACTCTGTGCCCCCCACCCCCACCCCCGTCCAGCCCCACGGTGCAGCCAATCTGAGACAATATACTTAGATTTTTAAATCCATAAAGACTTGAGACTGCTGGAGACATCTTCCACTTGAGCGAGTCTTCAAATGGAATGTAAACATCTGGCGGCTATGTTTATAGCGAACGACACGGAGGCCGTAACCCTGGGTGACCATGATTGACATCTGCAACGGTTACAGTCTACAGTTTTGAAGCCGCTCCTGCAATGTCCACATAGCTTTGGTAAAAATGCACAGCAGGTGGTCTTAGAGACTCAGAGTTGATACTTTGTCACACCATACTTTAACACACTTGGATAGCATGACATTCACCGTCACCTTGTTATCCCCGGCCGTGTCAAAGACGGTGTGGAAAAACCAAAACAGGTCCATATGGGCGAGGGGTACTGATCTGACTGTAAGGGATTGATGCATCGCGTGACAGCCTGAGAGACACCCCCACCTAACCTAGCAGCCTTCTCCTGTGGAAGGGAAGGCACCTCTTTGCACTTGAATGTCCGAATTTGCTGGCTGTTATGAAACAGTCACAACATTTGTCTGATTTTATTTTCTATCAGCGGTGACTTCGATGCCCCTCTGTGAGGAGGGACGGGGGCGGGTCTTAAGGTCTCCGGTAAGCCCCTTTCAAGTAGTTCCATCGCAGCGGGATCCATATTGATCCGCACTGTACACCTGCAGGAGACTGCATCATCTGGTCTTCTTCTTCTGCTGCCGGAGGGCCTTCCTCCTCTTGGCAATCATGGCGTGCAGCTTCTCCACGCCCTCCTGAAGCCCCTCCCCAATGATGGCACAGGCGGGCTGCAGGTGCCAGGGCGTGGCTGCGCCCAGCTCTTGCAGAGCCAGCAGCCGCTCTGTCTCGGCCAGGCTGAGCGCATCGCGCAGGTCCTGCTTGTTGGCCACCACCAGCACCGGCACACCCTGGTTCTCTGCCAGCCGTGTGATCTTGTGCAGCTCTGTCTTGGCCTCCTCCATGCGCTCGCCGTCCACAGAGTCCACCACGAAGACCAGGCCGTCGGCGCAGCGTGTGTACGAGCGCCACAGTGGACGCAGCTTCTCCTGGCCACCCACGTCCCAGAAGTGGAACGACGCTGATGGTGTCATCCATGGCCGGCGTCGCTGACCACCTCCGTCTCCTCCTCCCAAGGAGAGTTTGATTTTCTCGCTGTTGAAACCTTTGGTGGGCACAGTGTTGACAAACTCGTTGAAGCGCAGGCGGTACAGGACAGTGGTCTTGCCGGCACAGTCCAGGCCAAGGATGACGATGTGCAGTGCCTGGAAGGATGGGAGGCAGGGAAGGAGGCCGCGTCTGTCCGACGATAACCCGTTCCCCATGATGTGTGTTTGATTTTGTGTCACGTTCACCATGAACAGGAGGCGTTGCTTCTCTCTGACACCAAATCTTCAACAGTCTGCACTTACACCCAGGGTACTACCGCAGCAACAGGGGCCTGTAAAAGAAAATACCAACACTGTAATTGAAATGTAACTACACACACACACACACACACACACACACACGGTTGGTTGGTTGTTTGTTTGTTGAAACGGGAGAAGTAACAGGAGAGGTAAATGAGTAGTGATTAGTGGATGTTACCTCCACCATCATCCACATTCCCAAGGATCACAGGACTGAATGACTACAGACCGGTCACCCTGACCTCTGTGGTAATGAAGTCATTTGAGCGTCTGGTGCTATCCCACCTCAAAGCCATAACTGACCCACTCCGGGACATCCTGCAATTCGCCTACAGAGCCAACAGGTCTGTAGATCAACATCAACATGGCCCATCACTTCATCCTCCAGCACCTGGACTCCTCAGGAACCTATGCCAGGATCCTGTTTGTGGATTTCAGCTCTGCTTTCAACACAATCATCCCGTCTCTACTGCAGGACAAGCTCTCCCAGATGAGCGTGCCTGACAAATCACAGACTTCAAACAGGAAGCAGCGTGAGGCTGGGGAAACATGTCTCTGACTCCAGGACCATCAGTTGGTCCAAGTCAAGGCTTCTAACTTTCTCCTTTGCAGACAACACCACCCTCATTGGGCTCATCTCTGGTGGGGATGACTCTGCCTGCTGGTGGGAGATTGACCATTTGGTGACCTGGTGCGGTCAGAACACCTTGGAGACAGTGGAGATGGTAGTAGACTTCTGGAAGAACCCAGCTCCCCCACGCCCCATTGCCCTGTGTAACTCCCCAGTTGACACTGTGGAGTCCTTTCATTTCCTGGACACCACCATCACCCAGGACCTCAAGTTGGAGCTGAACATAAGCTCCATCACCAAAAAGGTAGAGTATGTAGAGTATGTACTTCCTGCGGAAGCTTAAGAAGTTAAACCTGCCAAATAAAATGATGCAATGATGGTGCACGTCTACGCAGCCTTCATTGAGTCCACCCTAACCTCCTCCATCAACATCTGTTATGCCACTGCCAAGGCCAAGGGCAGAAGGCAGAGTGTCATTGGCTCTGCTGAGAAGGTGATTGGCTGCAATCTGCCATCTCTCCAGGACCTGCATGCCTCCAGGACCCTGAGGCAAGCAGGTAAGATTGTGGTCGACCCTCCTACCCCAGACATACACTTCTTGAGTCTCTCCCCTCCGGCAGGAGGTTGCGGTCTATCAGGACCAAAACTTCACGGCACAAGAACAGCTTCTTCCCCACGGCAACTGGCCTCATGAACAAGACCTGGCCTCATGAACAAGACCCACTGATCCCCACAGATTCCCACCCCCTATGGACACTATACTACACATTATATTAACGTTTAACCCTACTGATTCCCATCCCCCATGGACATTATTGCCTTACATAAATGCACATCTTTAAATTGCACCTTTTTAAAATAAAATGTGTATACATTTTGTTAGACATTTTTAGAATTTCTGTATTATTACTTTCTGTTTCATGTTCAATGTTGTGCACCAATTTCACAAAAGCACATTGCTTGTTTGCAAAAACTATGGCAATAGAGCTGATTCTGAATATGAACTCTGGTATCCCTTTATCAAGAGAGACAGCGCAACGATCCTACCCCGTCCTTTCAGCGGGAGATGAATGAGACATAAAACAGTGGGGTGTACCGAAGCCTCATTTGCACATGTAGGCGCCTCTGCAAAGGATTTGATACGCTAATTTCTATTCACTGCAGGGTCACATCAGAAATCTATACAATAGGATGCTGCATTTGGGAATCTCTCTCTTTCGACTAAAACGTCCAAGCTTGCATCATGAAACTGAGATCGAGGTTATTCTAGTAGCAGGGTGTTGCTCGGCAACACATGAGGCTTGGCTTCATTAAAACAACAAGTGTTCCAAAATAAAAGCTTAGCTGGGTGACCCGGGGCTGCAGGAGATCAACCTGTGTCATACGCTTATAGTCAAATACATTTGATTATTCTCATCATTATTAAGGATTCTTATGTTTCATAAATAACAGCAACACTTGGAGGACATGACATAGGAGATGCATTGGAGCCACTTACCCTCATGAGTGATGCCCTGTCGGCCACATCGCCAATAGAAGACGGATCGATAGGCGCTAGATACTCGCAGCAGCGTGATCTCCTACTGCGTCGGCTGCACCGCTGACCCATCAGCACTCTGCTCTCTCTTCGCACCGGAGGGACGGCCCCGATCATCAGCGCCGACGGTGATTGGCTGCTTCCAAATGTTCGCTGCACTTCCCGCGATGCGATTGGACAGAAGCTGGACCGTGACACGCCCACACACCGCTGCCACCTGTGTCCGTCACTCGACCGACTGTGTGTGTACGTGCATGTGCTTTATGTGCGTGTTGTCCACAGAATGCAGTCAGAGCGCAATACAATAAAAGATAATTTTCTTCTGTAAAATGTAACACTTTTTCCCAGATGAAATAGTTAAGCGTATTAAAACAAATGATTCAACCATATACTTCTAATCTTGAACACCCAGTGAGGATTAGATTTACTATTACCTGCTTATTACGCATGGATATAATTAGACTTATACTTTAAATACAATTGCACTTTAGCCAAGACCTTTTTAAAAACGTATGTACCCGGAAGGCCCCTAGACGGAGCCCACTTGAACTTAGAGTACATACTGTATCTTGACATGTCGTTTGTCCAAACACCAGACTTTTCTCAGGAATATGTGGATTGTACTTTATTCAAGACCTTGCATTCACCACTCATCAGCATCATCAGACAATACTTAGCATCCCAATAGGTGCGTTGCATGCAGATCAGCCTCTTCCTATTCCAGTCTGTTTTTTAAGCACCCTCATCCAAAGGCTGATAGGCCAGGAAACAGCCGAGCCGAGGAATACTCACCACAAAGACAAGTCTGCCGCCACAGTTTATTACAAGTTACAAGTACAGCATAAGATACTAAGGCAAGCATACATTCAGGGTCAATAAAAAACTCAATCAACGTAATATTGTCAGCATGAACATAGACCAGGACGAAAGTACAGCTACCGCTCAGCCTCATGCTGCTTGAGGGCCACACTGTGGTGATTGCCTGTAATCACAAGTACAAGTACAGTAGATTAACCGCATACACACTCAGGCAGACACACACACACGCAGGCACACGTTTGCTTTGGCTAACATAATTATGTATATGGAGAATTTTTTTTTGGATAGAATTATGATAGACAATAATTTACGCAACACAACTTTTTCATTTTCACTTCCAGTGCATATCAAATAAAACACTTGCATGGCTCCTAGCATGCATTAGCTCTTATTTTCACCCACACGGGTCACCCCTCCGATTGTTTTCACACTAGCGTTAGTAATCTTATTGTGTTTTCACATTTAAAGAGGACATTTAAAAAGCAGCTATGCTCAAAAAACCCTTTCTTTATTTCTCTGCAATAGGCCTGCACTATGGGGTGGACCCTCATTTTCAATTATGCTGAGACAAATCTGGACAATAAGAAGACAAACATTAACATTGGTTCAAAGTATTCCTAATTAAACATGACAAAATACTCACCAGATTTAACCGATGCAGTGCTTTCAAGATCATTGGCATCCTTTCCGATCCAAACAAACACCTGTGAGAAAAACACGATATGAATGAATGATTGTTACTACTATGGTTGTCATGGCGAGGTGCAGATGTCCTGTACCTGATCCCACACGTCTAACAGCATGACGTCGTCTTCAGCCAGGTCCTCCCGGGTGAACTCTCCTGGGACCTCATCGATCTGGAGGGACGTCACACACCTCAGCCCACACAGTACGAGTACTAGTACTATTCAATTCTATTGCCGTTTTATGATGACAATGATGCATCATTTCATGTGATTAGGCAATTTCAGTAGACATTCTATTATTCATATAGACCACTTTGGAGTTGACCCGAAAACTACATCACAGCAGTAGCTGGTGGCAGAATATCAATGTAGCCCTATTTGCAGTGCCGGTTCTAGACCAATTTTACTGGGGGGCCACCGGGCCAGACTGGGGCCGGTTGTTTTGTCAGAGGGGTACATTTGACCCGGGACAAAAGAGACAAATACATGTTCAAGCTTTCAAAATGTTTCGTTTATTATAGAAAGAAATTGCGTCCAAGAACAAACAAACATAAAATACCATGATTGCTATTTGTTTCAGTAACTTACAGTAAGTTACCTTTTTTAAGTAAATTACAATAATGAAAACAAAATAAAACGCATTCTTGTTAGCTTTCCAAGAAATTGCTAATTTTATCATTATTGTAGACTTCATTCAGGGGCCACAGGAGGGTCCAAGGAAGCTCAGTGTTACAGGGGCACTGGCCCCTGTTGGCCCCCCCTAGAACTGCCCATGGAGATTTTTGCAAATTTACAAACTGGACAAATAGTCTTGTTGCGCTTGTTGGCTGCTAGAACAGGAATGGCGAACATTGTCGAACAGTGTAGAGTTTCTTGTTATTACCCAGCCAGCCAGGGAGGTTACAATCCTCCCCCGGCTTTTTTGTTTATTATTGTTTCTACAGTATTTTTGCACATACTGCACTGTCGCTCATCCAGTATGATCGACAAGTACTTTTGGATGTTCGTGTGTCAATTGGCACAAACTTTTTCTGGGATTACCGGAGTACGAGCTGTAAACCCTTTGCCCTCCCACCGGTCGGCTGCTTACCCACATGCTGGGGTTAAGAGATGAAAGGGGGGGGGGGGGACAGGAAGAACAGGTAGGTTAGCCAGGAGCTAATTCCACCACTGCCAAGTTGGGACTTGGCAGAGCGATGTTTGCCTGTTTTTAGTGAAGGTGGTACCAGTCGTCTAGTGAGTGGAGCACTCTTTCTGGGGCGTGGAGTCTGACTAATGTTTGGAAGTAGGTAGGGGCAGTTCCACTGACAGCCATGATGGCCTGTACCAGTGTCTTGAATCTAATGCTAGCAGCAGGAACCGGAGGCTGCTGCGGTCCAGCCGGGACCGGGACCAGGGATGGCTGCGACCTAGCAGCAGGAACCGGCGGCCGCTGCGGTCCAGCCGGGACCGGGACCAGGGATGGCCGCGACCTAGCAGCAGGAACTGGAGGCCGCTGCGGTCCAGCCGGGAGCGGGACCAAGGATGGCTGCGACCCAGCAGTGGGAAACAGGGACTGCTGCGGTCCAACCGGGACCCGGGATGGCTGCGACCCAGCAGCGGGAAACAGGGGCTGCTGCGATCCAGCCGGGAGCCGGGATGGCTGTGACCCAGCAGCGGGAAACAGGGGCTGCTGCGGTCCAACCGGGACCCGGGATGGCTGCGACCTAGCAGCAGGAACCCGAGGCTGCTGTGGTCCAGTCAGGAGCCGGGATGGCTGCGACCCAGCAGCGGGAAACAGGGGCTGCTGCGGTCCAGCCGGGAGCCGGGATGGCTGCGAGCCAGCAGCGAGAAACAGGGACTGCTGCGGTCCAACCGGGACCCGGGATGGCTGCGACCCAGCAGCGGGAAACCGAGGCTGCTGCAGTCCAGCCGGGAGCCGGGATGGCTGCGACCCAGCAGCGGGAAACAGGGGCTGCTGCGGAGGTGCAGGTGCCGCTAATGACGCTGGGGCGGCACCGGAGCCCGGAGCCACGGCCACCAACACCGTGAGCCCGGAGACACGGTCGAGACCGTGACAGTACCCTCCCCTCAACGGGAGCCTCCAGGCGACCCACTATCACCGGGCTGGCACCGTCAGGTGGACGACCTGGAGGCAGGGCAGAGGCCGAGCAGGGACCCTCAGGTGGACGACCTGGAGGCAGGGCAGAGGCCGAGCAGGGACCCTCAGGTGGACGACCTGGAGGCAGGGCGGAGGATACCGGTGACGTCGGAGCGGGGACACAGGTAACGTCGGAACGGGGACACAGGTGACGTCGGAACGGGGACACAGGCGACGTCGGAACGGGGACACAGGCGACGTCAGAGCGGGGACACAGGCGACGTCGGAGCGGGGACACAGGTGACGTCGGAGCGGGGACACAGGTGACGTCGGAGCGGGGACACAGGTGACGTGAGAGTGGGGACCAGGGATGGCCGCGACCTAGCAGCAGGAACCGGAGGCTGCTGCGGTCCAGCCGGGACTGGGACCAGGGATGGCTGCGACCTAGCAGCAGGAACCGGAGGCTGCTGCGGTACAGCCGGGACTGGGACCAGGGATGGCTGTGATCTAGCAGCAGGAACCGGAGGCTGCTGCGGTCCAACCGGGACCGGGACCAGAGATGGCTGCGACCTAGCAGCAGGAACCGGAGGCTGCTGCGGTCCAACCCAGACCGAGACCAGGGATGGCCGTGACCTAGCAGCAGGAACCAGAGGCTGCTGCGGTCCAGCCGGGATCGGGACCAGGGATGGCTGCGACCTAGCAGCAGAAACCGGAGGCTGCTGCGGTCCAGCCGGGACCAGGGATGGCTGCGACCCAGCAGCGGGAAACAGGGGCTGCTGCGGTCCAACCGGGACCCGGGATGGCTGCGACCTAGCAGCAGGAACCCGAGGCTGCTGTGGTCCAGTCGGGAGCCGGGATGGCTGCGACCCAGCAGCGGGAAACAGGGAGTTCTGCTGTCCAACCGGGACCCGGGATGGCTGCGACCCAGCAGCGGGAAACCGAGGCTGCTGCGGTCCAGCCGGGCCAGACTCGGAGTTATGCAGCACAGAGTGTTTATTTACAATACAAGCGGTGAGGAACCGGGAGTGAAGCAAGCAGGACGGGTGGCGAGCGCGGCAGGCAGATGCGGGAACCGGCAGGCAGGGATAGGCGGGCAGACAGGTAGGCAGGGAGATGATCGGCTGGCTGGAGACGATCGAGATCCATGCGGGTAGAGTCACGGGTAGAATCAACAGTAGAAGCAGCAGGTAGTATTTGCAACAATGATCCAACGACGAGTGGGTGGAAAGCCGGAGTTTTTATACAGTGATTAATTGTTGATCGATGGCAGGCGCGAGCACAGCGCAGGTGCCGCTAACGATGCTGGGGCGGCACCGGAGCCCGGAGCCACACCCACCAACACCATGAGCCCGGAGACACGGTCGAGACCGTGACAATGCGAGCGATTACCAGGAGCCAGTGGATGTTGCGGAAGTGGGGGGTTACATGGAAGAATTTTGGAAAGTTGAACACCAGGCGTGCTGCTGAGTTCTGGATGCGTTGTAAGGGTTTGATTGAGGCCCAACCAGAAGCAAGTTTCAGTAGTTGAAGCGAGTGATGATGATGAGATCTGTGCTGCTTCACATGTGAGGAAGGTCTGGATCTTGCGGGCCACAGAGGTGATGTTGGTGTTGCAGGACAGCTGGTCATCCAGTACCATGCCAAGGTTCCTTAAGATAAGAGATATGATAAGATAAAACTTTATTAATCCCGAAGGAAATTCTTGTGCCAGAGGTTGTATCGCAATAGAATAAACAGCAAAGAAATAAACAGTAGATTAATAAAAAATAAAATGACAAATTTCTAAATGTACAGTGAGACAAATATACAGTACAAATATAGGGAAGATATTCAGTCAGCAAAACAAGTTGGGAATGGAATTGGGAAGTAATAGTGAGAAGTACAATTGCACAGGGGCTCACGCCACCGCGCATGTGTCCGACGCGGGTGTTCCCCCTCGGATAAGTATAGCGGGAGAGCCCGGTGCCCCTGGAGGTTTGGACGTGGTGGTAGTGAGCAGTGAGTTATTTTAACCTCCAATGCATGCCACGTCACTCTAGTGTGTGTGTCTGACGTGGGTTTTCAAAGTCTTTTTCAGACCACCATGGGTGTCTTCTTTGACCACCATGGGTTCGACTTAGCACATTTTTTGGGGTAAAATCACCATGGGACTCTAAAGTATGACTCAAACGAGCGCTCGGATGCGTGCATTTATCAGACCTAAAACCCGCGCGGGGTGCTGCCGCGTGGTGGGCCCCGACCTGTTTGGTGACTCTAGATAACCTTTGGCCGATCGCTCACCCTCGCAGCGGCGACGACTCATTCGAATGTCTGCCCTATCAACTTTCGATGGTACTCTACTGTATGTGCCTGCCATGGTGACCACGGGTAACGGATCAGGGTTCGATTCCGGAGAGGGAGCCTGAGAAATTGCTATCACATCCAAGGAAGGCAGCAGGCGCGCAAATGACCCATTCACGACATGTGGAGGTAGTGACGAAAAATAACAATACAGGACTCTTTCGAGGCCCTGTAATTGGAATGAGTGTACTTTAAATCCTTTGGCGAGTACCAATTGGAGGGCAAGTCTGGTGCCAGCAGCCGCGGTAATTCCAGCTCCAATAGCGTATCTTAAAGTTGCTGCAGTTCAAAAGCTCGTAGTTGGATCTCGGGGCCGGGCTGATGGTCCGCCGAAAGGTGTGTCACCGACCCGGTTCTTGCCCCTGCCTTCGGCGCCCCCTCGATGCTCTTGGTTGAGAGTCTTGCGGGGTTCGAAGCGTTTACTTTAAAAAAAGTAGTGTTCAAAGCAGGCCTAGTTGCACAAGTACTGCTGCTAGGAATAATGGAATAGGACTGGTTCTATTTTGTGGCTTTTCTCAATGAACTGGGGCCATGATTAAGAGGGACGGCCGGGGGCATTCGTATTGCGCCGCTAGAGGTGAAATTGTTGGACCAGCGCAAGACGGACGAAAGGGAAAGCATTTGCCAAGAATGTTTTCATTAATTAAGAACGAAAGTCGGAGGTTCGAAGACGATCAGATACCGTCGTAGTTCCGACCATAAACGATGCCGATTAGCAATTCGGCGGTGTTATTCCCATGACCCACCGGTGAGCTACCCGGGAAACCAAAGTCTTTGGGTTCCGGGGGGAGTATGGTTGCAAAGCTGAAACTTAAAGGAATTGACGGAAGGGCACCACCAGGAGTGGAGCCTGCGACTTGGTGTCAGAGATGAGACAGATCTCTGAGAGGAATAGGATTACGTGGCATGCCTCGGTGAGGGCTTGAGTGTGGCTTTCGTTCCACATGACTGGTGCCTCACACTTGCATGTCCGAGCCCGCGATCACGCCTGTCACGGTATGAACTGATGGCACACAGGAGTTTATGGATCCCTCGTTGGATCTCGGAAGGGCGTACAACACCTCCACCTCATGAGAGGAGGGCTATACCTGGTTCAGCCAGGAGGAAAGGATCGTGTGATACCAGACCTATCTCAGTGGTTTATCTCCCCGTCCTAGGAGATCTGGTGGATTAGGGTGTCAGACCCACCACCAAGACTTTATTTGATTTTGGAATTGAACTCCATCGATGTGGATAAAGCTTGTCCCGGGGCCAATGAAGAGCCTTTCGCTGTTCTCATTTAACCCGGAAACAAGATGCTATGCCGCAAAAGGCGGCATAGCATCGAATGCCACGCAGCCAAATGTGTTACTGCTCCTAAGAAGGTGACCAAGGGCAACATAGTTTGTTCCCTGTGTAACAAAGTATACAAATCGCAGAGAGGTCTCTGCATAAACGGGCAGTACACCGGAGTGAATTCCTGGCACAGCAAACTCCTCCAAAAGAGGTTAGCCAGCGCATGACAAAAAGGCTTCTCCAACACACCGGGCTGTTCTGAGAACCTGTTACTGGTCGAGGGGGCTCTTTTGAAGAGCAGAAAGGATAGCTATGGTCTTCATTGAGCTGGCTAATGCTTTTGACTCTGTGTCTCACAGACATGTGAAATGTGCCCTCGAACAACGGAGGGTTGACCCTACTGTCATGGAATTGATAAGCGACTCTTATAATGGATGTACTACTAGGGTCTGTACACAAAATGGATGGACTGATCGGATAGCCATCAAGGTCGGAGTCAAACAGGGCTATCCCTTATCCCCCGTTTTGTTCAATCTGGCAATTGACCCATTGCTGTGTATGTTGGAATCGAAGAGCGTGGGTTTCGGTAAAGAAGAGAAGAAGGTGACGGTGACCTACGCAGATGACCTGGTAATTTTAAGCTCTCTGGGAGAGCTGCAGTAGAAAATCCTGCAGAGGAAGAAAGGCTCGCCTGGGTAGCAGAAGTGATGGAGCTATGTCACTGTGTCGCTGCAGACAACACGCCGGCCGCACCAGGGCCCCAAGCTCTGCTGGGGGTGTGGCCAGCCAGGAAATTTGGCCAGAGAGTGCCCCAAGTCACACCAGGCTCAGGGAAACGGCTTGGGGCCCGCATAGAGGCGAATATGCGGACCCCACCCCCCACCCCACTTCAGACCCTGTCGTCTCAGTCGTCGCCACCAGCAGGAGGAGCCCAACAGCACAGCCGAGGAAGCCAGGCTCCGCTTTCCCCAGAAGCAGAGGGCGACAACATCCGTGGACCTGTCGTCATAGTGGGGCGTGCCTCTATCGGGGACTTTTGTTTAATTAGCATCAACATAGAAGGGAGGCAATGCATGGCCCTAGTGGACTCGGGGTCGACGGTGACTTTGTTGAGGCCGGACGTGGTTCCGGGCGGGACCCAAATGGATCCCACGGCGGACATTTGAAGGCTACTGGCTGCCGGCTGGACTTTGGGGAGGGACTAGTAAGCTTCCAGGAGGGGCCTGTGGTGGCTATGGCCCCCATTAACACCTCTGCTAGGCCTCCCGTCAGACTGTTGACATCAGCAGTTGGCACCATAGAGAGTGTATCCAGCCGCACCCCCTCCTTGTCCCCGTCCCCGGAGACACCCGCTCGGGGTGATTCTCCCTCTGCCGCCCTCACCGGGAGCCCGTCTGCCCCATCACCAGGGCCCCAGACTGGGAATAACGGGGCAAGTCTTGCCTTAAGGGAAACATGGGAAAAGAACTCTGGCAGCCTAACCCCCCCACAGCAGGAACAGCTGTGGCAGCTGCTGCAGGAGTTCCAAAGCAGTTTTGCCTTAAGTGACGAGGAGGTGGGGATGACCCACTGAGCACAGTATGAGATCGATACAGGGGAGGCACGTCCTATTAAGTGTCGCCCTCGCCACCTACCACTGGCACGACAGGAGGCTTGTGATGAAGCGGTGTTGAACATGCTGCAAGCAGACATAATTGAGCCTTCGGACATCCCTGGGCTGCGGCCGTCATCATGGTTCCCAAGAAGCTGGGTGGTTGGTGGCTTTGCCCAGACTACAGACCTGTGAATGGGGTAACCAAGAAAGACTTGTATCCCCTGCCCCGCATCGATGAGTCCCTGGACCTGGTCTCCGGCTCTTCCTGGTTCACCTCCTTGGACCTCCGCAATGGGTACTACCAGGTGCCACTGGCTCCCGAGGCGAGACCCAAGACAGCGTTCTGCACCGGGCGGGGGCTGTGGCAGTTCAAGGTCCTCAGCTTCGGACTGTGTAATGCTCCGGCCACCTTCAATAATAATAATAATAATAATACATTTTATTTGTATTGCACTTTACATTTAAGAAAAACTCAAAGTGCTACAGATTAAAAAGCATGAAAGTGCAAAAAAAAGTATAAAACATGAAAAATTAAAATCTAGCAGAAGGCTCTGGAAAAAAGGTAGGTTTTTAGGCCTCGTTCAAAAGCATCCACAGTCTGTGGTGCCCTCAGGTAGTCGGGGAGAGCATTCCACAGGCTGGGAGCGGCCGAGCAGAATGCCCGATCCCCCATGGTGCGGAGCTTGGTCCTGGGGGGTTTGAGGAGGTTGGTGGTTGCAGAGCGGAGGGTACGTGAGGAGGTCTGAGGGGTAAGGAGTTCCTTGAGGTAGCGGGGGGCATTTCCGTGTATGCACTGGTGGATGAGGAGGGAGACCTTGAACTCAATCCTAAGTGAGACGGGGAGCCAGTGAAGTGATTTGAGGATGGGGGTGATGTGATCATATTTGCGCACCCTCATCAGGATCCTAGCAGCGCTGTTTTGGACATACTGGAGTTTCCGGAGGCTGTTACTAGGGATCCCGATGAGGAGTGCATTACAGTAATCGAGCCTGGAGGAGACAAAGGCGTGGACGAGCTTCTCTGCATTTGCCAGGGTGAGTGTGGGACGGAGTTTGGCGATGCTCCTGAGGTGGTAGAAGGATGTTTTACACAGGTGTTTGATGTGAGTCTCGAAGGTGAGGTTAGGGTCCATTCTAACACCCAGGTTGGTGACTGATGTGGGGAGGGGGATGTTCTGGCCAGAGAAGGCGATGCTGGTGATGGTGGATGACCGGACCTGGTGTGGTGTGCCGACTAGGATGGCTTCAGTCTTGGAGCTGTTCAGCTGTAGGAAGTTGAGCTTCATCCACGCCTCTATCTCAAGTTTCAAGTTTTTTATCAAGTTTCAAGTATTTTATTGTAACTTCACAATTTACACGTGAGTATAAACAGTGAGTTAAAAACTTTTTGTGCAAAACGCCCGACAGCCGACAGTAATTATAAAGAACACAAAATAGAGAAAAACTACAAAATAGAACTATAAATAGAATTCTATATAAAATACGTAAATGAAATCTAAAATGAAATGGAATATACAGTAAAGTATCCATACACATATAAATCGATGTACTAAAATATACATTGTTATATGCTGTATGCTGACATTCACAGAATGTCACGGGATACCTTCCCAGACAGTCGACACAACACTAGCACCAGCAGTTGGCACCAGGACTAGCACTAACACCAGCACCAGCACTAGCAGTAACACTAGCACCAGGACCAGCACTAGCAGTAACACCAGCACAGCACTAGCACCAACACTTAGCACTAGCATTTAGACATTGATGCCGAACTTGTTCAGCAGCCTGATGGCCTGACTGTGGAAGCTGTCTCTGAATCTGCTCGTGTGGCATTTGATACTGCGGTATCGCCTGCCTGATGGTAGGAGTGTGTACAGTTCGTGGCTGGGGTGGTTATTGTCTTTAATAATCCGTTTGGCCTTGGCCACGCACCGCCTGGTGTATATATCCAGGAGGGAGGGAAGCTCACCTCCAACGATGTACTGGGCCGTCCGCACCACCCTCTGTAGTGTTTTACGCTCCAGTGCGGTGCAGTTCCCGTACCAGACGGTGATGCATCCTGTAAGAACACTCTCGATGGTACAGGAGTAGAATGTTCTGAGGATGCGAGGGCACATGTTGAATTTCCTCAGTCGCCTGAGGAAATACAGGCGTTGTTGGGCCTTTTTCACCACGTGTGTGGTGTGCGTGGTCCATGTGAGGTCCTCGGAGATGTGCACGCCGAGGAACTTGAAGCTGCTGACCCTCTCTACTGCAGCACCGTCGATGGAGATGGGGGCGTGCTCTCCTCTCCGCTTCCTGTAGTCCACGATCAGCTCCTTGGTCTTTTTGACGTTGACCACCTGCCCTCCAGGCAGGTGGTCAGTGCGGATAATGGCAGGAGTGCAGATGGGGTGGGGTCTGTTCTAAGGTAGAGCTGTGTTTCATCAGCATAACAATGGAAAGATATTCCATGTCTGCTGATGACACAGCCAAGGGGGAGCATGTAAAGTGTGAACAGAGTGGGGCCCAGCACCGAACCCTGGGGGACACCACAGGTGACGTTGTGGGTGTGGGATTTTGCCTTTCCCACGGCGACGTGCTCAGTTCTGCCAGTGAGGTATGAAGTGACAGTGGACAGTGTCAGAAAGGCCAATGGTGGAGTGCAGACAGTGAAGGAGGATGTTTTGGTCCACGGTGTCGAATGCTGCTATTAGATCCAGGAGGATGAGGACCTTCGCTAGGTTAATGGACCAGGTGCTCGCTCGTGTTCCCCGCCAGCAGCCTGGTCTACCTGGACGACATCTTGGCTCATGGCTGTTCCTTTGAGGCCGCTCTGGGGTCCCTAAGGTTGGTGCTGGAACGGATCAGTGCCGCGGGCTTAAAGCTGCACCCCGCCAATTGCTACTTTATGCAGAGGGGGGTATCCTTTTTGGGCCACATGGTGGGGGGAGAGGGCATCAGTACCCTGAAGTATAAGGTACAGGCAGTAACCGATTGGCCCACCCACACTAACCAAAAGCAGCTGAAGAGCTTCTTGGGCCTGGCCTCATACTACAGGAGGTTTGTACGGGGGTTTCTCCTGCCTGGCTGCACCCTTGTTTCGGTTGCTACAAAAAGATAGAAACTTTGTGTGGACAATGCCATGAGGCATTCAGCAGCCTGCAGTGTGCCTTGTGTGGGGCACCGGTGCTTGCCCCAGCCAACCCCACATTGCCTTTCATATTGGACACAGACGCTAGTGGCGTGGGGGTGGGAGGCGTGCTCTCACAAGAGGGGCCAGAGGGGGAGCGTGTAGTAGCCTATTTCAGCCAGGCATTCAGCAAGGCGGAGAGACACTACTGCGTTACGCGGCGGACCTCTTGGCACTGGATAAGGCACATTGAGGACAGACCATGCGGCTCTCAAGTGGCTCATGACCTTCAACGAGCCGGAGGGTCAGGTCGCCAGGTGGTTAGAGGAGCTCCAGGCCTTCAACTTCACATGGAGCATAGGACTAGAGCAAGCCACACCAATGCCGACGCGCTCTCTCGCCGCCCGTGTGCATCAGACGGGTGCTGGCACTGTGATCGGAGAGAGGCGAGGGAGAAAGAACTGCGGAAAGAGGAGGACGTCGGTGCCACCACTCCGTAGGGGGAGGTAATCTGTCGAGGGCTGTAGATCGCCGGACTTGCAGAGTGGAGGCAACAGCAGGAGCAGGACCGGAACCTACAGCTGGTGATGCAGTGGGTGGAGGCACAGCAGCGGCCTCTGTGGGAGGCGGTGTCAAGGTTCTCCGCAACTACCAAAGGGCTGTGGTCCAAGTTTGGGGCTCTGCACCTGCAGATATGCTATGTGTATGAATTAAGTGTGGAGAAATAGATAGTGTTCCGGCGCAGGTCACACAAAAGAGTGGCCACTCAACTAAAAAGGGTAAGCAACGTTCTTACGTATTAGTTATAGAAAATGGTATGCCCTGTGCCTGAACCATTCTAACGCCAAAGCGGTAAGTAAAAATATCTCTCCAAATTTAAGAACCATAGTATAACTGATGTAAGAGGGGGAAAGGGGAAACCTGGGATGAATACTAAATTGTTGCTTTTGAAAACCCTGTGGATACCGTTGTGATAGTACAATTAGAAAGGTACTATGCACTGAACGGACAGGTCGCTAGAGGTGAAGTACAGTATAAAAAAAAGAAATTAAAATAAGTCAGCGCTTAGAAGCTTACTTCAGTTATGATTTAAATTGACGAATATAGAAGGGAAAGGGTGTTAAGAGTAAAAACACTGCGGTCGGTTTAGTGCGATGATAAGTTGTGTGAGGGTTCAAAGAAAAAACATTCTTTGAATTTCTGAGAAGAATAGAGATAGATGGCATTTTCATTGGGACCACCACCCCATTTTCAAAAAAGGGGACCGGAGGGTGTGCTCCAACTATCGGGGTATCACACTGCTCAGCCTCCCCGGGAAAGTTTATTCCAGGGTGCTGGAAAGGAGGCTCCGGCCGATTGTCGAACCTCAGCTCCAGGAGGAACAATGCGGATTCCGTCCTGGTCGTGGAACAGTGGACCAGCTCTTTACCCTCGCAGGGTTGTTGGGGGGCGCATGGGAGTTTGCCCATCCAGTCTACATGTGCTTTGTGGACTTGGAGAAGGCCTATGACCGTGTCCCCCGGGGAATCATGTGGGGGTACTACGGGAGTATGGGGTACCGGGGCCGTTGGTACGTGCCATTCAGTCCCTGTACGAACAAAGTGCGAGCTGCGTCCGTATTCTCGGCACAAAGTCAAGCATGTTCTCAGTGGGTGTTGGACTCCGCCAAGGTTGCCCCTTGTCACCGGTTCTGTTAGTGATCTTCATGGACAGAATCTCAAGGCGCAGCCGAGGTGAGGAGAGTGTCCATTTTGGGGACCTCAGAATTGCATCTCTGCTCTTTGCAGATGATGTGGTTCTGTTGGCTACATCAGACCGTGACCTCCAGCATGCACTGGGGCGGTTTGCAGCCGAGTGTGAAGCAGTCGGGATGAGAGTCAGCACCTCCAAGTCTGAGGCCATGGTTCTCTGCTGGAAAACGGTGGAGTGTTCCCTCCGGGTTGGGAGTGAGTTGCTGCCTCAAGCGAAGGAGTTCAAGTATCTCGGGGTCTTGTTCACGAGTGAGGGCAAAATGGAGCGGGAGATGGACAGACGGATTGGTGCAGCGTCTGCAGTGATGCGGGCGCTGTACCGGTCCGTTGTGGTGAAGAGGGAGCTGAGCCGGAAGGCGAAGCTTTCGATTTACTGGTCCATCTACGTTCCAACCCTCATCTATGGTCACGAGCTTTGGGTAGTGACCGAAAGAATGAGATTGCGGATACAAGCGGCCGAAATGAGTTTCCTCCGCAGGGTGGCTGGGCTCAGCCTTAGAGATAGGGTGAGGAGCTCAGACATCCGGAGGGAGCTCGGAGTAGAGCCGCTGCTCCTCCGCATCGAAAGGAGTCAGCTGAGGTGGTTCGGGCATCTGATTAGGATGCCCCCCGGGCGCCTCCCTTTGGAGGTTTTCCGGGCACGTCCAACTGGGAGGAGACCCCGGGGCAGACCCAGAACTCGCTGGAGGGATTACATATCTCGTCTGGCCTGGGAACGCCTCGGGACCCCCCAGGAGGAACTAGAGAGTGTGGCTGGGGAGAAGGAAGCCTGGGGGGCCCTGCTTAGCCGGCTGCCACTGCGACCCGACCCCGGATAAGCGGATGAAAATGGATGGATGGATGGATATAGAATGTTAATAATAATAATAATAATAATAATAATTATTATTATTATTATTATTATTATTATTATTATTAGAATGTTGTTTTGGTTGCATGCAAAATGTATGACTTGATTTAACTTAATTTAACTTAATATGATGCAGATATTGTGCATATACAATGTATTTCTATGAGATTGCGCACAGGGACGCACGGAAAATTCGGCCCCGAGCGGAAAATAATCCGTCCGCCCGCGTTCAGTGGGAATCGCACCATCCGTTACCATGGGAGCGGAAGTAAAGCGCGTGCGTCCGCAGCAGTACGCGTGCGCTTTGCGCGGTCTGGTAGGTTTCGCGCGTGATTCGCCAAACCTGCAGTCTTAACACATTTCTAATGATTTTATTTTGTAGTAACGAGTAACGAAGATGCATAGGAGAAATGTATCGCAGTAAAAGTATACATTTTATTTAGGAAATGTAGTGGAGTAAAAGTGAAAGTTGCCAGAAATATAACTAACGAAGTAAAGTACAGATACGTGAAAATTCTATTTAAGTACAGTAACGAAATATTTGTACTTCGTTACATTACAACACTGTATATACATTAACAATGGGTGGGGCGGGTGACCCTTGGTTCTGAGGCTGTTGTACCAGGTGAGGGGGCGCCTGTGGTGGAACCTGCGAAAAGTTAATCTGAGGCGGGACCTGCTGGACCATGGGCGTCATTGTACCTGGCTCTGCAACAACCGCCTGTTTTTTCTTGTCTTTGTCTTTTCTTGTTATCTCCTCCAACTGGAGCTGAGATAACTTTCTCTGCACCTCCCCACTTTGTTCTTTCATTTTTTGTTCATCTTGACGGTATCTGTCCACTGAATGGACCAGATGATCACTGAACTCTTTATGAGACTTTGATGAAGTCAGTCTCACCACATCTTCTAGCTTGTTCTTGATTGAGCTAGGCATTGTCTCTATTATGGAAATTCTGAACAAGTGTCATGGTTTCGGCCATGCCTATATAGGTGCAATGTGGCACCCATGCCTGCACCTACCATTAGAGGACCCCATAAGGGACCTCCGTTGGAACAAGGGAGATAAGGGAATATATTAAACAACTTACTGCTGTACATAAGCTTATATTCCAACAAGAAAAATGCAGAGTTCCAGAGCCAGAAGACGATCCACCAAGGAGGGTGGAGCCCGGTGATCAAGTCTACCCGAGGGTGTTCAGGAGACACTGGAATGAGCCAAGGAGAGAAGGGCCATACAAAGTAGTCAGAGCAATGCCAACAGCTATCCAGGTGGAAGGGAGTACCACCTCAACCACTGCACAAAAATCATCCAGTCAAGGACGAGGGAGGAGCTTGGAAAAGATCGGGATGCAGACGCATCCAGACCTAACCAACCGCCCCAGGAAGACCAGACCCAGCCCAGTCAGGAGCTACAGCACCAAAGTGAGGATGCTGAAATAGATGTATGCTCCTGATACTCTATGGGCTCTGGCAGATGCCATTGGTCCAAGGATGGAGCCAGAGGAAGGGGGAAGCACCAATAACATGGAAGACCTGGAATAGTTAGTATTCCCATATTGAGATCCATGATAGCATCGAGGATGGAAAAAGAGATGGTCCTCACAGTGACATAGTTGAATCAAAAAGGTTAGAATGGGAGTATGTGGGAAATAACGGCCATGGTGATGATGAAGATGAGAGGTATGGGCCAATGAAGGCTTAATCTCTGAAAGAAGATTGAACTCCCCGAGAAGGCTAACATGTGATTGTGCTAGTAACCTCTCCATGTGAGTCACATCAGCGACCTGAAGATAAAGAAGACTACAATACTGTCCAAAACCCCACATATGCATACAGCACACCAATACATGAAGATCATTGAATGAAAGAATGGACAATGTTCTCATTGGACAATGATAATATGACATGAAGGAGACATGCAAAAAGAGTTCCAGAAAAAACTGTAACATGATGATGTGAAATGATAACAGTATACTGTTACTGTTGAGAAATGGTGAAAGTATGAAAGAATTAGATCAGGCATAAAGTTACAACTTACAGATGGAACAAAAGATGCAAGGCTCTGATTAAGTTACATGCTGCCGCATACATGACATTGACTAAACGATATATTCTTACTGTATAACCATTGATTATTGAATGATGAGTTCAGCCCCCATGTGATATAACAAGAGGCAGTCCCGCTAAAAGGAGGTTTCCCTACAAAGATAGGTTTACTCCAGAGGACTGTGGAGATACATGGTGATCTTTACTTCCTTCCTGTAATTGGGCAGAACAGAGAGGAAGATGTTTATCTCGATGTACCTCGTGATAAGGGCCTAGGTCTCTGATTAGAGCCACATTGTATTTGAAGCCTAAATCACTATATCACTATGGAATGAGATGATTGTATTACAGAGACTGTCACAAAGGGTCTGAATGTAATCACAAAAGTTGGGGCTAAGTAAGCCCCAAAGGGGGGAATACAGTATATTTTTAAGAATGTCTTGTCAATATGCTGTGTGTGTGAATTAAGTGTGGAGAAATAGACAACTAGAGACACCTGTCACCCATGTTTATATTGAGGTTTCCAAAAGGGTTACGTTGAAGGCTTCTTGTGTCTAAACATACATATTTATTATGGTAAGGTATGCGGGAGGCTGTCCAGAAGCTAGACTGAGCGGCTAAGGACAAAAGGAGAACTAAACAGATGGACATAAGCCAATCAGGACAGGGTTTTATCTTGGGCCAGGAATGGGAGAGAATCTATGCATAGTACTTTATTACGGTAACCACAAAAAGGTTTTGGAATGTGTAGGATGACCATGTGACAATGACCATGTGATGGGTGTGTCAGTCTTCTCTGCAGATTTGACTCAGGCTTATCGTCATTATTGGCTATGGCGAATAAAGTCTTTAACCTTCAAACTTTGGTCAGCCGGGTCAGGTCACCAAGACCCTTGGCCACCTCCGCCAGGGCTTCTACTGTGCCAGAGGGACGTGGAAGACTTCTGCCGCTGCTGCACAGAACGCAAAGGTCCCCCCAGGACACTCACACGCTCCGCTCCAACAATTCACTGTAGGAGCCCCAATGGAAAGAGTGCGAGTGGATGTGGTGGGTCCTCTACCTCGCTCTGAAAAAGGAATACGTCCTGTCCGCCATTGACTACTTTACCAAATGGCCGGAAGCGTACGCGCTCCCTGACCAGGAGGCAGAGACAGTGGTGGATACCCTGTTCAGTCACTTTGGGGTGCCGGAGACCCTGCACAGTGACCAGGGAAGGAATTTCGAGTCCAGGGTGTTTGCCTCCATTTGTGAACGCCTGGGCATTCATAAAACCCGTACCACCCCCTTGGGCCCTCAGAGTGACGGTTTGGTGGAGCGATTCCATCACACCCTGGGGCAGCAGCTGGCCATCCTAACTTCAAAGCATCAAAGGGATTGGGACGACCATCTTCCCCTGGTGCTTATGTCATGCCGCTCTGCAGGGCAGGAGACACATCCTGCACACCAGCCCTTCTCATGCTGGGGAGGGAGCTTCGCACCCCGGCAGAGCTGGCGTTTGGTCGGCCTCCTGACTCTCTGCCCACTTCCCCAGGTCCTGAGTAGGCCAGTAGATTGCAGGATTGCCTGGAGTCCGCACATGCTTTTGCCCGTGATCAGCAGCTTAGTGCCGGTGTGAGGCAGAAATGCAACTATGATGTGAGGGCAAAAGGGCGGCACTTCAGGGCTGGGGAGCTGGTGTGGGTCTACAACCCCCAGCGGAAAAAGGGCTGTTGCCCGAAGCTTGACAGCCCATGGATGGGCCCTTGCCAAATACTGGAGAGGTTGGGGGAGGTCGTCTACAGGGTACAGCTGCCGGCCAGAGGGAGGAAGGTGGTGCTCCACAGAGGCAGACTGGCCCCTTACCGAGGGGTTCAGCCCTGCAGGCCTCAGGAACCTGGGGATCCCCTCTGCAGCCTTCGCCGCCCCAC
The DNA here is from genome assembly GCA_002895965.2 of Coryphaenoides rupestris. Classification (NCBI taxonomy): domain Eukaryota; kingdom Metazoa; phylum Chordata; class Actinopteri; order Gadiformes; family Macrouridae; genus Coryphaenoides; species Coryphaenoides rupestris. The sequence continues at coordinate 345,957 of PIJE02000079.1, read as the reverse complement.
CCTGCCCACTCCCCGGGCGCCTTCCATGAGGGAACACCAGGGGCCCCGGGGCCCTGGTCCTACCCCCTCACAGGCCCACAACCACCCAGCGGAGCAGGACGCGCCCCCTCCCTTGTCCCCTTCCCCAGGTCCTCCGCCGGAGGTTCCCGTAGCGTGGTCTTGTAGGCACCGGAGGCCGCCGGGGTGCTTTAGGGACTTTGTGGGGTTTTATGGGGAGGAGAGTTAGTTAATAGTGAGACTCTAGGTTCCTGAGAGGGCAAGAATGCGCCCTGGTCTCACTGGAAGTGAAGGTGGTCTACCCTGATCTTCCTAGCTTAGAGAGAGGAGAGGAACAGGTGGATAATAGACTGTGGGGGACTTTGCGGGGATGGTAAAAAAAAAAAATTCTCACAAAAAAATAAATAAAAGTTCGATAAGTAAAAGCAGCCGACAGTTGTATTCCCAGTATTCTGGTTTGATGCACTGCTTGTTGTTTTCAAAATTGCTTTTGTTTGCTCCTCGAGGGCGAGGAACTTTGTGGTGTGGGGGGGGTAGTGTAGCGACCTCGTAAAGGCTGGGTAGTGCATCTGTGGATAACTCCCGTCGCTCAGCCAATCATGAGCCTGCATGTTAGACCATTGAGCGTGCAGGCTGGTGATTGGTGGAGTCGACGGGAGAATACATGGCTTAAGGTAGCAACAGCTCTAGATCCCAGATTCAAGGACCTCAGGTGCCTGCCCAGAGCAGAGAGGGAAGAGGTGTGACGAAAGATTACTGAGATGCTTAAGTACAGCGAACCTACACCACATCCCTCCACAGAGGAAATGGAATCTGAGCCACCAAAGAAGAAGATGGCCCTCCTACTGATGGAGTCAGAGTCTGATAATGAGGCACCATCCACAGAAAAAATTCTAGACAGGTATAGGGCAGAGTCCAGTGTCAGCATAGAGGCATGTCCACTACAGTGGTGGTCGGCACACAAAAGTGCCCATGCTAAGCTGGCCCATATTGTACAAAGGTACTTAGCTACACCTGCTTCAACAGAGCCATGTGAGAGACTGTTTTCTCTGTCAGGCCACATTGTGCAGAAGAAGAGGTCAGCTCTGTCACCTGAAAATATCAACAAGCTAGTCTGCCTGAGCACCTGGTTAAAAGAAGAGTAGACTTTAGGTTGACTGGAGTCATGTCACGGGTTATAATGTAAAAAAAGTAAAAAACCCTCTTTCTCTTAATAGTTTGTGATGCATTTCTTTATTACACCACACATGTATTTGTTTTATCTCCCCCAATCTGTGATTAATCATAATTAATCACAGATTATTATTATTATTGTGATTAACTTGATAAAAAAATGTAATCGATTGACACCACTTGAGCGGCACAATATACATAATAAGATAACATGATAACACAATATACATAATTATGATAAAACATATGTGACAATGTAATGTTGACTCCAGAGGTATTGAATATTGAGTATTATTAATGTACAAGTAAGTAAGGGCAGACGCACAAGTAGCATAAATATGTCATGTTGCATGTAAGAGCAGAAATGTACAGAAGAGAATCAGAAGCATAATGCATCCAGAGTATTTCAATATAGCACAGGGAATATGGCATATACTGTATATCCAGAAGAGAGGAGAGTCATGAGGATGATTGCATGAAAGAGATCATTTCTTTATTTTATATATGTTATCTATATATTCTCCGCAAACACCATAATTACATTCTAGTTTACATTTTACTTTTACTGGATTCACTGTTACAAACCCAAGCGGAACTAACAGCAGCAGGGCGGTGTTTGCGCGGACGTATTTCTGTGGAACACTCATTAGGAAGTGTATTCTTTCAGCTCGGCTCCGACAGCTTTTGTTGTGGCGGTGGACGTGTAGCGTACAGCCCGGTCGATGCTGTTTATTTGTCCCAATATTTTGCCATTAGACTCAGAACGCCGCCAGGACACACGTGCTATCAATCCTAGTGGTGTTTCAGTCGGGAGAACGTAACGACCGGCATCGTCAACCATGGTAAGAGGGCGCTAACGCTTTAGCCCGCTTCGACAATGTCGTCACTCGTCCAGTGTGCTCAGCTCTCCGCGTTACGATGTCGTCACGTACACAGCACGACACCGCACGACACAGCCATCAAATACAATGATCACCACAATGTCCGATGTGCGTCACAAAGCCACACGAAAGCGCCGACCTGACGTGGCTCACCGTCTACTGCTCGGAGATACTCCGTCCACAGTGTGAACAATGTGAGCAGGCCTCGCCGCCCTGCGTTAACCTTCTACATGTATTGTTCAATAGCTCTTATTTGCTCCCCCACCACCTTTTACAATCGCTTTTTATCTATTTGGCGACTCTGATTTTGGTTAATATTCGTACAGACAAATATAAATTGTATTCAAAACCAGTGATATTGTTCCGACGCAAATAAGAGCAAGGTTGGATCGGTATGTTCAGTCCCATACATTGCAAACATTCTGTCTATTTGCAGTCCTATACATTATAAGCATGCTGTCTATGTTCAGGCCTATACATTATACATTATAAAGCCAAACATCCGCTGAAAATGAATAACACTGATATGGATGTGTGTGTTTTTAAAGTTAAAATAGCTGCATAGTGGAGCAGCAGACGTATACTCCCCGTTTTAACAACATCACTAACATTCTGTCATTATTTAAAACGAATAGCTTGCTGAGGCTTGTACTTATCCATCTTCATATACAAATGATGGAGGATAAACTGTTGTGTGGTAGCAGTTCTAAGTGCTAATTGGGTCGCTGTGTGGGATAATAAGCAAGCAAACAGGAATGGCCTTCAAGTGGGGGAAAAGTATTTTGGATATTACTGCCTCCAGCTAACACCTTTATAATGCTAATGCTTAAAGTGTTTTGTATGTGCTCTCGTTCACCACAGCTCTATTGGCACACCACAACCTGAACGCCGTCTTCACTTTTGGGGTCTTATGCCGGCAAGCACCCCAATCCTCGCCACAGCTCCCGACTGCCTTGCCCCATCATACCCTACCCTACCCCCCTCCCTCCTTCCCTCCCTACCTCCTCTGTGCACCCTTAGTCCCCTTACCCCTCTGCCACCCATGGGGCTGCTGTGAGCTGGGCCAGCTAGCTCTGCACCGTGCCGGACCGCCGACCAGGTCGGAGAGGAGTTGGAGAGAGGTCATGTCGTCGTCGAACAGGAGCCAGAACCCGCACGGGTTGAAGCAGATTGGTCTGGACCAGATATGGGACGACCTGCGGGCAGGAATCCAACAGGTCTGTTGTCTCTAATTATGTCCCTTTCCTGGTCTGTCTGGGACTGTCTGGTGATTGGTTAGAGCCGAGTGATGTTTTATTTCTGTAATGTAGATGTTGTTCCTTTCTCTTCAGGTCTACACCAGACAGAGCATGGCCAAGTCCCGCTACATGGAACTCTACACGTATCCTTTTCTGTCTCCAGGGGAGTGGAATTTTTGGGGGTCTGAGAATAGTTCAGCAAGTGTCGTTCATGCCAATTTGTCTATATGGGAAAAATACTGAGACCCTTGTTGGTTGCAGTTGGGACAAAAAACGGATCACTAGTGATGTGAACAAATAATGTATTATATACATTATGCAAATAATGCCCAAATAATGTATTGGGCCTATTCTATCATGACAAAGAATTGCAGTGCATTTGAGTGGTGTTCTTTATCAGTATGTATTTGTATTTATTTAATCATGTCATTAGAAATGATGGACTTGGTTGTTCTCAAATGTTGTCGTTGTTTTTGCCTTAACCCCTACCCGTGGACTGCCAGACATGTGTATAACTACTGTACGAGTGTCCACCAGTCCAACCAGGCCCGAGGGTCGGGACCCCCGCCCTCCAAGCCATCCAAGAAGTCTCCCACCCCTGGGGGAGCCCAGTTTGTTGGCCTGGAGCTGTACAAGAGGCTCAAAGAGTTCCTCAAGACCTACCTGGTCAACCTCCTGAAGGTACAGATGCTTATGGTGTTCATTATATGCTTGTATTATGTGCTAGTAAAGTTGGAAATTACTATGTGCTTTGCATTAGGGCTGGGCGATATGGCAAAACTTTTCTATCCAGATATAGGTAATTTAATCTCCATAATGATATATGCAGTATATATCACGATTTAGCATGTTTTCTGGTTATTCAATAAATAAATAGTCTACACCTCACAGCCAATTTTTTTTGTATACTCCTGATACTCCTGAATACATAATGAGATATCTGGTAAATACGCATCAGTAATGTGGATATAATGACTTGGTGGGTACAGGCAAATGGTCTGGGAAGTTCAGAAAATGACAATTTTACTGTAATGCAGCCTTTAAAACCAGGAAAAGACAACATTCATGCCATATCACGATATCCAAAATCTAAGATCATATCTAGTCTAATCAGGATATTGATATAGACTGCACTACTTTATAGGGTTAATTTATACATTAAAATGCTCAATTGACTAATTCTTATTTATATCCTTATTTTGCAACATAACCCAAACACGTACAGCAAAAATACCTAACCAAACACTACTTCTCTGCTTCGTCCTTCACCCTTTTCCCTATTGGACGCCTCATTTTCTTCTCTCTCACTTGACCAATCAGCATGTCCCTTCCTGTGTCTTGTGACAGGACGGGGAGGACCTGATGGATGAGGGCGTGCTCAAGTTCTACACGCAGCAGTGGGAGGACTACCGCTTCTCCAGCAAGGTGCTGAACGGCATCTGTGCCTACCTCAACCGCCATTGGGTCCGCCGGGAGTGCGACGAGGGACGCAAGGGCATCTACGAGATATACTCTGTGAGAGACCACACCTTCCTGCTCACTTTCTGCTTGCGCTCTGTTAGTCTAGTGCATCTAGAAGTGGAACAAAAGGTGGAGCTAGTTGGTACTAGGGCATTTGTGATATGATTCACTACTAATGGGAATTAATCATTTTGTTTTCATTTTAAAAAATCTTTTAAAATCATGATGTGACATTTGTCGGGGTCTGTACCAAGCAAACATGTTTTTTTACACCTGTAGGCCAGAGCATCTCTGCAGCACGACAGTACTTCATTTTGAATGGCAAAGAACAAATTCAATAAATGTTTCAGCCCCAAGTAATATCGGTGCCTAATGATTGAGACATAATTTGATTGAATTGCCTGCATGTTTTTTATTCATGCAGCTGGCTTTGGTGACATGGAGGGAGTGTCTGTTTAGACCCTTGAATAAGCAGGTGAGTCTGGAGTGCCTCTTTCTGATATTTTTAAGAAAACCTTAAAAGCGATTACGTTTGTTATGCAGTTGTACAAACAACAAATCATTCATAAAGGCATATTTGCGTATTGCCACGTTTTTTCATGCATATTCCCTTAAAATAACTGGGTTCCCTCCTGTCATGTGAATGAATGCAGGTCACCAACGCTGTGTTGAAGCTGATTGAGAAGGAACGCAATGGGGAGACCATCAACACCAGGCTAATCAGTGGTGTTGTCCAGTCATACGGTAGCTTATGTTTCACCTATGTTCTGTTAGCTTCGGGATTTTAGCGCAAGGAGGAAATGAGCTGGCTTATGTTGTTTAATGATTGGTTGAGGAGGCTCATACAGAGTAAACATCAGACATATTACACATGCTTGTGGGCATGCATACACTCAAAGGATTAAAAACGATATACATTCAGAATTTAATATAAAAGCATAACACTAATCTAATTCTACGTATGTAATTTGCTCAATGTAAATATACCTTTTTGTTGTAGGTATACAAGTTGAGATTGGACAACCTCCCGCACAATACATCTTGTTTTGCACCTAACACCGCATTAGCCAAAAACTGAACAAAAGCCATTCATTGTTAATTTTGATCAGCGATAACCGGCTTCAGATAAGAAAATGTAATTCCATATTTTAAGCAGCACACAAACCTGTCATCTGATGTGTGTCAGTATCACTAGACTGCAATGCTAACTATGTCAATTGAGCTCTAATGTGTCCAATAGCTAGTGTGAATGTGCATGCGTGTCATGGCTTGAGTCTCCTTTACTCTATCCCCGACGCAGTGGAGCTGGGTCTGAAAGAGGACGACACGTTCACCAAGGGTCCCACGCTGTCCGTGTACAAGGAGCACTTTGAGAGCCAGTTCCTGGCCGACACAGAGCGCTTCTACACCAGGGAGAGCACCGAGTTCCTCCAGCAGAATCCTGTTACCGAGTACATGAAGAAGGCCAGTGGCTTTGTGTGTTTCTGTATGTTTGATGTACACCTGTAGATTGAGTTCACTGAGGTCTTCAGGGATCAGCAGGTTGTTTATCGCTGGCTGCAGTATGATTACCCATACTGCTGCAAGGAAGATCGGTTAAGAGGCTACTAGATTAATTCCAGGTGTTACGGCAGGAAGTAGAAGACTAGTAGAAATAAATAACAACAATGAAAGAAATTAATAACAAACATCTACAGGAAAAATGTATCCGTCTCTCTCTCTCTCTGGTTGCCACAATGCCACTTTGTGGCTTTGATCGGGTTTGTCACCGGTAAGGGAGAGACGGGAGTCGGGATTGATGCAATGCGGCTCATTTAATAATAATCTCAACTTAAATTCAAACAGGTCGCCAAATAGCATAATAACAAAGTCCAAACATGGGCCGTCTTTGGGGTCTGGATCCTAGTCTGAACCCAGCCTCCTACTGCGGGGAGAACAAACGCATGTCAAATACATATGTTCCTAATCAAGCTCATCCACGACAGCTGTGTTAATCTCAGGAATTCACTGCTCCGCACCCCTTGTTTCACCTGCCGACGCTAAACCACGCCCCCCTTCATACCACATATCCGGCGGGGGGGGGGGGGGGGAAATCAGCCACGACCATCTGCATCCCTGGCCTTTGGACCACCTGGAAACTAAATGGCTGTAGGGCCAAATACCACCGTGTGATCCGTGGGTTGTTGTCCTTCATGCAGTGAAGTAAACGAAGAGGAGCGTGGTCTGAACAAAGGGTGAAGGAGTGTCCCAGGAGGTAGTACCATAGGGCACCCACTTGATGGCGAGACATTCTTTCTCCATCGTGCTTTATCTCTCCTCCCGCTCCATGAGCTTCCTGCTGAGGTCCAGCAGGGAGCTCAAAAACAAAGGGAGCTCATATTTTAGGTGTAAATAAGAGCGCGTCCCCACAAAGAGCCTTCACCTTCTCAAATGCCGGGTGAGGTCGGTCAGAGGACTGGTCAGCCCGAAGGCAGGGTGAATCGCCTGTAATAGTGGCCATCCCTAAGAACGCCCTCACCTGCTTTTTTGTCTCAGGCTGCTACTGGCTGCTGGCTGCTACTGCATCTGTTTTAGTCTACTGCGGACGCACCCGTCCGCTGCCCAAGTATTACGGCAGATACCGTACCTCCCTCCATCCAATTACACACTTTTTCGGATTGGCAGTGAGCCCCGCCTCCCTCAGCGACTGCCGCCAATCACTTGCCAGCTCTCACTATGAATAATTCATAAAGCATTTTCAGCGTGTGGGCGGAGCACCCAGTCCATGAGTCCTGCGTGAACGCCGCTGCTTTTTTCCACCTTCGGCCCCAGCTCACCTTCCTCAATTACTGACGTGGCCAGTCCAACCAGGCGTTCCTCGTTCCATAGTTCAAGGAGGTTGAGATGATAGATCTGCCCCCCCACCCGCCCCTGTCAGTCTGTGCCACCTCATAGTCGACGTCACCCGCTCGCCATGTGACCATGAAGGGTCCTTGCCACTTTGCGATAAATTTTGAGCTGGAGGTGGGAAGCAATACAAGTACTTTATCACACAGCGGGAATTGTCTCAGCCGAATACCTCTATTATACAGGCATATAATCTCCCAAACAGTAACTCAAATGGAGAAAACCCTGTGGAGGCCTGAGGTACCTCCCGCACCAAACAATAGAGGGATTCAGAGCCAATTACGACTATCCTTGTGCACGAACTTGAGCAACATGGGCTTTGACGTCCTGTTAAACCGCTCCACTAGCCCATCGATTTGTGGATGGTACACACTGGTGTGAATTGATGTGATCCCCAATAACCGGTAAAGTTTGCAGAGGGTGCATTAATTTCCTCAGCTGGGAATTTCCTCAGCTGTCTGAGGTTGGAGAGGCGCAGCTTCGGCGTCCTCACCAGAGTGTCAATGTGTGTAACCCAATTCAGATCCTCTGTGATGTAACAGGTTAGCATCTTCCTCTAGGTAGGCCTTCACATTGTTACCAGAGATAACGCCCACCACCACTGTCATCCGCAAACTTGACAATGGTGTTGGAGCTGAACCTGGCCACACAGTTGTGTATATACAAGGAGTACAGTAGGGGGCTGAGGACACAACCCTGGGGGGATCCTGTGTTCAGGATGAGCTGTGTCGGCCCACCATGACGACCTGGGGCCTGGCGGTCAGGAAGTCCTGCCTCTCCACCGTTGGAGAGGCAGTCTTGGGCAAAGGGAAAATAGTGGACCACTTGAAGCAGGCTGGGACCACGGACTCAGCCAGGGAGAGTTTGAGTATTGTGGTGAACACAGGAGCTAGCTGGTTAGCACAGGTCTTCAGTACTCATCCAGATATGCCATCTGGACCTGCAGCTTTCCTGGTGTTCACCCTCACCAGAGCCCTCCTCACGTCGTGCTCGGTCACAGAGAGTGTGCTCATCCCTAGCAATGGAACTCACTTCAGCTATGGTCTCACTCATGGTGTTGCTGACCTCGAACTGAGCATAAAATGAGCCGCTAGGGATGCATCGGCACTCTCGGTTGAGGGGGTTCTGCCCTGGTAATCTGTGATAGTCAGCAGCCCCTGCCATAGGTGCTAGCGTTCTTCACCGCGTCAGTAGGCCGCTTCTTTGTATTTGTACATGTGGCTAGATACGAGGCCGGAGTTGTAGGTAGTGGCGTGGGTGTTCAGGGTGTTGCGGATGGATCCATCGACCCACGGTTTTTGAATTGCAAAAGGACCTCACTTTAACCGTGGGGACGATGGTGTCCGCTAGTGTTGCTATGAAGCTTGTCACTATGTCTGTAAACTCTCTGACGTCACTGGAACTGGATAGGAACATGTCCCAGTTGACGTGGCTGGAAATAAGTATCCCAGAAACTTTGTTGTCGACCAAAGTTAATGTCCGGAAGTGTATCTTGCTTGTATGTTGTTGGTGCAAAAGAAAATGTTGGGAGAAAAAAAATACAAATACAAAAAAAAAAAACTTTCAATTTCCGCAGAGCTACCACGACGGCGACTAGACATGGCCACGGCATCTAGGAAGAGAGAGCAAGAGAAACCGAGAGAGAGTATAACAGAAATGCGAGAGCGTACCGCTTACCGTTTTTCATAATGTCCGTCCATAATTTTTTCGTAACAATTACTAATATATTGAACATTACGTCATAATTTTATAACCCCCCGTGGGACTGGGGTGGCCTGATGCAGACTATATTTCCCGGCCTGAATGATGTTCCCAGTCCGGACCTGATACAAATTGTATGGTTGTACAATTGAATGTAATATGATAAAGAGTAGATATACTAATATAGTCTTACAGTTACAACCGGCCCTTTGAGGGCAACCCTATTGCTGATGTGGCCCACGATGATATTGAGTTTGACACCCTTGGTCTAAAGTGGCTGCTGTGTGTCTGCTGGGTGGCAGGCGGAGGGGCGTCTCCTGGAGGAGCAGCGGCGCGTGCAGGTCTACCTCCACGAGTCCACCCAGGACGAGCTGGCACGCAAGTGTGAGCAGGTGCTCATCGAGAAGCACTTGGAGATCTTCCACACAGAGTTCCAGAACCTCCTGGATGCTGACAAGAACGAAGGTGAGAGAGGGGTGATTTACTGACTGCTGGGCAATGGGTCAATTCTTTGTGACATGCTTTATTTGTCATATGCACAATAACTGCAAGTGATTTTGATTTACATTCAGGGCATTCAACAGACACTTTTATCCAAAGCGACTGACAAGGACAAAACATTTGTCTGAAGAGAGTGGGGAAAAAAAAAAAAATTCTGTTGGTTCAGTAAGATTTGAATAGAACAAGTTTCAAGAACTCATAATTGAGAGGTTAACCCCTTGCTGGTAAACGGCAAGTATAAGTCAATAATATCTATGAAATGCTTGTATTCCAGGCATACTCAACTGTGCAACATAACAACAATGACAGTGTAAATAAAATAAACAAAGATGGGGTTTTTTTTACGTTATTATGTTATGGATGACAGTTGTTCCCCCACCTTCATTCTAATATTCTAAGTGTTGTCTATTCCTGGCTTTGAAGGCTCAATTACACTAAAGTGCCATAATGTTGTTCTCCAGACTGTTCTAGTGGTTCTTTTATTTGTCTTCACCCACGTTGTCATTATATCCACATTATTGATCATTATTATTAGACATAAATCTCATTGTGTATACAGGAGTATACAAGATAGGCTTTATAATGTTTTTTTTTTATCAACTATTTATTTATTGAATTGCCAGAAAGCTACTACTCTTCAAACTCTTCTCCATCTCCTCCCCAGACCTGGGCCGCATGTACAACCTGGTGTCCCGGATTGCTGACGGACTGGGTGAGCTGAAGAAGCTGCTAGAGACCCACATCTTCAACCAGGGCCTGGCCGCCATCGAGAAGTGTGGCGACTCTGCCCTCAATGTGAGACATGACCCCTGAGGAGAAGCAATGGAAACCCTCACTCTCTGACACTTAAGAATGGCTTTATTGTACTTGCAGCACTTGGGGGTGAGTGATTGATTTCTGTCACCACTGTGTCTTTTCTAGGAGCCCAAGATGTACGTCCAGACCATCCTGGACGTCCATAAGAAGTACAACGCGTTGGTCATGTCGGCCTTCAACAACGATGCCGGCTTTGTGGCGTCTCTGGATAAGGTGAGACTGCCCAGGCATCTTCCCACAAATATTTAGCCTCAAATTGCTGCAGTATTAACAGGGTGGCTGCGGGTCTTTAAAAGTCTTTAATTCACTTTTATGGAAAAAGGCCTTAAAGAGTCTTACATTCAGATTGAAAGCTTCTTAAAAGTCATTTTCAGATATGAACTCTGGAATATCTCCCAATCAGCTCAGGAGATAACCCGGCGTTGGCCGTTCATATACAGCAGGAGATCCTCATGTTAATGCGCTTTCCGCCGGCGCGGAAGTTTGCTGCTGTGGGCGGGGCCTTTGAGTTCTGCACTTGAGTTCTTGCGGTGTATGAAATGTCCAGGGCTGCTGTTCTCGCAGCCCTGGGTGCGTATCAGACTTAAGAATTGTTAATTTCGAACGGACATTAGTGTGTTTACTTGGAAAGAATATATTTTCACTTTTGGTGTTTATTTCCATCGCTAATTTGGTCTTCAATTGAATTTTAAGTGCTATTAAAAACAGCTTAAAAAGTCTTAAATTGTAGACATGACATGATTAATGGCCAAATGATCTAGTCTTACGTCAAAATACCATAAATATGTTCTTATTTAAAAAACGTATTTACGTGTTTTAATGAATACTGTGCCACTTGCCAACAAAGTAGCTTTTCTGATGCACATATTTACTCTGTTGTGTTTTTAATGTTTTTAATAATATTCTCAATGTAATATTATACAGTGTTGGTCTTTCCCAAGGTTCCACATTGCACTGTATCCTGAGGATCCTTATGAACGATACAATTGCATCACATGTTCTCTACATAACCAGTGATCTCTTTGTGTGTCTGTCGCCCCCTGCAGGCTTGTGGTCGGTTCATCAACAACAATGCTGTGACCAAGATAGTCCAGTCGTCCAGCAAGTCCCCGGAGCTCCTGGCCAGATACTGTGACTCCCTGCTTAAGAAGAGGTCAGTCACCGCCTGGTCTCTTTGTGTTCAGAGTCAATTTGATTTATATCGCCCTTAATCACATTTACATCTTAAAGGACATCACGGGCCACGATGTAGAGTTGAAGTAAAAGCAAGGGGTTAGAAACTAGAAAATGAGTCCACAGGTGGTGGCTCATGATGGTTGGAGGGGGTTATGGCGAAAATATTGCTGAAGTAAGCAACACTTCTTAATATATCTAATCGATAAAATATATGTATAATAATAGCAAAATGACAGTGGTGCGGTGTGAATAAAATCTCACACTATTGTCTTGTATAATACTACACATAGTATAGTTTTTACATGCTGTTGTCTTCACAGCTCAAAGAACCCGGAGGAGGCAGAGCTTGAAGATACACTCAACCAGGTGGTAAGTGAGACGTTTGATTTAAAGATGGTATGGTGTTATTGAGCACGCCACCATACAGTCATGGAATAACTCTTAACATAAAAGTTCTGGTTTGTGACGTTTGATTATATTGCTTTAATGTATAGGTATCTAATCATCAAAGCCTTTTCTATTGAAATTGTATTGGCTTGCATTGGCTGCTTGGTACTTCTGATGGGCACAGATAGGCCTTTGGAACTTGATGAATTCATAGAAATAAAAATGCAAGACGGAAGTTGAGATTGAACTAATGTCTGTAAGTCAATATGTCTGTAGGTCAATTTATCCATAAAAGTGAAAAAAAGTGCCATGCAAATTAGGAGAACTTAAGTAACTTAAAATATAAAACAAATATTTCAGCATGCACATAACATTTAATAAAACAAATCAGTGGTGGTCTGTCAGGGCCTTCAAGGTATTCTCTGAATACCCTACTAGATTGGTTATATCATTGCATGCTTCTAATAAATACAATTAAATTACAAATAATGTTAACTATTACTTATTACCAAGTAGAGATGTAACGGTATGAAAATTTCATATCACGGTCATAGTGACCAAAATTATCACGGTTATCAGTATTATCGCGGTATTGTTAAAATGTGCTGAAAATGTTCAAAAAGTACTCATACACACTGAAATCATTTCACCATGTTTTATATTCAAAACCACAAATAAAATTAGCAGCACTATGCACTTTTTGTTTGCATAAACATAAAATAATAACATAATACCTTTATAAACAAAGCAACGTGCCTGTAATAACACAACCATATGGAAACAAATCAAATGTGCAGGTGTTGACATTAAAATAACACAAAATATGTAAACAAATCAAATGAACAGCACTGATTGTATGTCCGTTCTCTCCGAGTCCTTCATAAAGAAATAAGGTACTGCTGGCCTAATATCCTGCAATATCCAGCATTTTTGGACCTGGGTGCATAAGCAGCCTGTCTTTTAAAGGCTTGCTCGATGGTCTGTGACTGTGGCACCGAGGAGGATGGACCAGCAGTAGCATCACTGGGTTTGCCTGCTGCATGCCCACTCTGTAAACAAGGGAATAGCAAATTATTATTAATATTGGTGTTGTTACATTATTATTCTCTCGCTCGCACACACGCAGAGACACAACACATATAGCAGCAGAACAACGTTCTACGCTCATACAACTCACTTACCATACTTACTACATATATTTATATTATTTAATTTAATATTTCTTGCGAATATTCTCTCCATTCATATATTCCCCACTCCTACACCCTGTAAACTGCTGCTAGCTTTTCATTTAAATTGTTATGTTACTCTTGTTATATCTTTATATATATTTTTATTTTTATCTTTTATGCCTTGCTACTGCGTGGATGTTGCCTACCAGGTCACAAGAATTTCACTGTTCTAATGACGCTAAGCTATTTGGTGCATGTGACAAATAAAACACTAACTTTGACTTTGACGTGAGTAGGTCACACCCAACGCCTCAGTTTACATTATTGACAAGCTATTAACAAGTTAGACGGACAAACCATGACATTTTCCCCCATTCCGAAGTCCCCACATCATGCATTGCTTGAGCTAAAACTTACCTTGCATTCGCTATAAAGTTGTGAGTGGTGGTCACGAAGATGAGAGAGAGATTTGACGTGTTGCCCCCTTTCGCAGTGATTTTCTTTCTGCATGTTCTGCAGACTGGGTAACCATCTTCAATCAGGTTTCCGTCAGCACTCTTTTAAAATCCAAAGTACGACCACACTTCAGCCATGTTTCGACTCAAAACAGATCCTCGTTGCTGCGCATGCGCGCCTGCATCTGGTTAATGCTGGACAGTATTTTTGATGAGTTTTTTAAACCGCGGTAATCAACACGCTTTTAATTTGAAACGGTACTACTAACCGTCGGGGGATTTTACTGTGGTTTATCATTAAACCGGTAACCGTTTCATCCCTATTACCAAGTAATTTTTTTATATTTCCAATTCATTCTTGCATAAACTGTTCGAATAAACTGTGAAGGCTAACAGCGACACCCGATGGCTGATGATAATAAAGCAGTCTCATTGGCCTCAGTCAACCGCACAGGGTATTCTTTAAGTCCAACACCGTACAAGTGCAATGCCAGTAAAGGCAAAATGCCTTGTGTGGAGATGGGGTACTGTGGATATTCCGTAGCGGACCCTGTGACTACATCCAATCAGAGGCTTAGGCCTATGTATGCTACAGTGAAGTAGTTAGTTACCAGGTAGAACTACCAATTAAAAACAATGATGGCTGATGGTGAAGATTTTGATGAGACAGCAACGGAAACTGATTTAATAAATAGCTTGTTAGTTGTACCATTTAGTAGGAGAAGCTTGACATTTTTACGAAGGGAAAACCAAAGCCAAGCCATTAGGACTCGAGCAGCCTCATGCCACATGGCATTTTAGTGAGGCTAATTAATTGTACAGTTAAAACAGGACAACAAATCACATGAAGAGGTCATCAAGCACTTCATCAGAAAGGAGAGGAGGATGGAATCATCAAATGAGTCTTCGTTTCAAGTTGAGTGAGGTTTTGTAAATGTGCAGTTGCTGTCATTCTAGTAGGTGTAGTGTCCTGAGGTCTGTTTTGGGGGTCGTTTGCCTGTAGTTTGGTGGGGGGGCCCACGGTGAGATGGCACGGCCCGCCACTGAAAAGAATGTATAATCACCCCACACCATAAGCTATGGTCTGACGTGGAATAGGCAGAGCTGGGTTGGTGGTGTCCTCACACGGTCGGCCCTCGCCAGCGCGTAGCACCATGAAGCCCTGTTAGTCACAAGGCCGCCAACCTCGCACGTTTCAGCCCTAGCACAAATGGGTGACAAGGTGTCACCCACTGTAGTTTTCCATATTCTGTGACTAAAGGCAAGGTCCCTAAATATTGGCCATATTTCTCTTTTGTAAGATGGTGGTGTTCAAGTATATAGAAGACAAAGACGTCTTTCAGAAGTTCTACGCCAAGATGCTGGCCAAGAGACTGGTTCACCAGAACAGCGCCAGCGACGACGCCGAGGCAAGCATGATCTCCAAGCTCAAGGTAGGACTTCTGTGTGATGTGGAGATCTTAACACATGTCAGTCTGGCTCATTTGTACCATATATAAGATGGCAATTTATTTAGAGCCATTTCTCTCAAATTGGCTTGCCTTATATTTGTTTGTATTCCCTTATTGAGGAATGAGACGTGCAAAATGTCTCCCTGTGGCTTAATTTCTTGCTTCTGTTCAACAGCAAGCGTGTGGCTTTGAGTACACGTCCAAATTGCAGCGCATGTTCCAGGACATCGGCGTGAGCAAAGACCTCAACGAGCAGTTCAAGAAGCACTTGCTCAACTCTGAGCCATTAGACCGTAAGTGTTCTGCTGGTGGGTGTCCTGCTAGTGGTGGTTGGTCTTATAGGTGCAGTAGCGCCGATTTGGAC
The DNA here is from genome assembly GCA_002895965.2 of Coryphaenoides rupestris. NCBI lineage: Eukaryota > Metazoa > Chordata > Actinopteri > Gadiformes > Macrouridae > Coryphaenoides > Coryphaenoides rupestris. The sequence continues at coordinate 330,298 of PIJE02000079.1, read as the reverse complement.
ACTCCCAGAAGAGAAATGTATGAATCACATCATTATTTCATAAAGGGGTTATCCAATAGGGTTACGGTGTATTGAGAAGCAGTATTTTCTGCAAATGTGCACCTTTTTTAAGATGCAATCTAATAAACGATTTAATCACCTACGATATGTCTTTAGAATACAGAACAGTGTATTATTCCATGAAGCTGTTGATTAAATGAATAGTACATTATAGAAGAGAGCTGTTGAACTGTTAATAATGCATCATTTAATTTCGTTTCTGCATTTTTCTATATTCTTCTATAGTATAGGCTTCATCATAGCTTGATTATTGTGTGTGTTGGGCAGTGGACTTCAGCATCCAGGTCTTAAGCTCCGGTTCATGGCCTTTCCAGCAATCCTGCACCTTCGCTCTCCCCTCGGAGGTATCAAACTCTCTGTATTTTATACTGATATCATGTTGGCATGCAGGATGCAATTAAAGGGGAGGCTATTAACACATGTCCTTCCTACCCTCTTCTAGCTGGAGCGGAGCTACCAGCGCTTCACAGCATTCTACGCCAGCCGCCACAGTGGGCGCAAGCTGACGTGGCTGTACCACCTCTCCAAGGGGGAGCTGGTCACCAACTGCTTTAAGAACCGATACACGCTGCAGGTACGCTCACCACAAATGATCACAAACACTACTGGGCGCTACACTACTAGGGGGTAGAGTAGGTAATCCTAGCCCAGTCAAGTGTACCCTAGCAAGTACCTAAACCCAGGTGGACGTGTCCACCTAGTTGAATGCTGACTAGTTTGGACTACCAGCCTACTGATGTAATGACTTATCGCGCTCACGCCAGGTGGAATAAGCGGGCGGTAACCAGAAGGTTGCTGCTTTTATCCCCGACTCCCCCTAGCTAAGTGTCAAGGTGTCCCTGAGCAAGACGCCTAACCCCAACTGCTCCCGACAAGCTGGCTGACACCTTGCAAGGCTGACACTACCATCGGTGTATGAATGTGTGTATGCATAGGTCAATGAAATTGTAAAGCGTTTTGTGTGGCCACAGGTCTGTAAAATGCAGTTCCATTTACAATTTATGATAAATATGTATCTGTATATGATAACAATATATCGCTGATGGTACATAAAGATTTGAATAGAACAAGTTTCAAGCATTCATAATTGCTAGGTTCACAGCTAAATGGCTAGGATAAGAAAAGTAAGGTTAACAACAGCAAGATGGCTAGGGTAGGATGCTACAGAATGCCAAGTACAATTATAAAATGATAATTCTCATATGTATCAATATCCAACCAAATATAATATAGTGATGTCCAACTGGGGAGCGTATGTGGTCTGATCTGTTGGTCTGTGTCCTCCAGGCATCCACGTTCCAGATGGCCATCCTGCTGCAGTACAACACCGAGGATGTCTATTCAATCCAGCAACTCACTGACAGCACACACATCAAGATCGTAAGCAAGATCCTCCAGTCACTGACGATGAATACTGCACTGGTGTGTGACGGTATGGGCATCAGCATCTGATGAAACGTTAACTATGCTCTGCCTTTCAGGATATCCTGTCTCAAGTGCTGCAGATCCTGTTGAAGTCCAAACTTCTGGTAGGTCCTTGCCTTTTAGTCACATGGAACCCCGATGTGCACCCAATGATTTAATACCACGTAACGCCATGACAACCAGCAATGAACACGTGTCATTGATGACAGATTATGATGGAGGCTGTCTGATCGTCTGCTGGTGATGTCTTGCATACAGATTTGCGAGGATTTCTGTGTCAGTCACAGTTGTGTTTTATTTGTCACATGTACATCACAACACAGGGCCATTCTGTACAGTGAAACTCTAGTGACATAGCAGGCGACGGTACGTAGGAGGCATAGTCAAAAGTAGGCAAAAATAACGAGAAAAAATATATATATATTGAGAGTAGCACAATTGCATTGACTAGTACAGTATGTACTATGCCTTAAAATGCATAGCTCAGTATTACGGATACTTGATGCTAGAACGTGATGTCACTGAGAAATGGCTGCACTAGGCTCTGTTAGCCTGCCTATGTTTAGCCTGCTTGTTTGCACCGTTCACACGTTTCTCTGTACTTGTGTGTGTTCAAGGTGCTTGAGGATGAGAATACCAATGTGGATGAAGCAGATTTCAAACCAGACACCTTAATCAAACTCTTCCTAGGTTACAAGAAGTAAGTTCAAGCCAACTTCTAACATTTTAGTTTTTTTCACCTTACCTTTTGTTTGTCGACAATATTTGTACTAAAAGGTGTGTCTGCAATTAAAATTGAAAAATGCAAAATCTGTACATTTATCAGGGGTGTGAAGAAACGATTAAACACTTACTTATTGTCTCTCATTGTAGTAAGAAACTGCGAGTGAATATAAATGTGCCAATGAAGACAGAGCAGAAACAGGAGCAGGAAACCACACACAAGAACATTGAGGAAGACAGGAAGTTACTCATACAGGTAAGATCTCATGTTTTTCAGCCTTCAGTTTTATGGGCGTCACACTGTAAAACAATCCCTCTAGGACCTTTCCCTGATCTCAATATAATGTATTATTGTAAAGGATAATCAACAAGGAGGTGTGCGTTACACAGTTTTAAGGCACGACGTGGAGGCAAAGACCCACCCGACATGACGGAGGGTGGTTGCCTCTGCAAAGTGCCTTATACCATGGTCATTAGCCAACAATAGAAAATAAAAGCATTCACATATTTTGCACTAAAAATCGAAAGGTTATGAAGGAAGATCTTACTGTCACAATGGGGTGAGGTAAGCGAAGGTTATGGCTCCATCGCCGTAACTCCTCCTAACAAAGTATTAGGCAACATAACATTTTCCTCTGCTGCACCCCTTTCTTCAAAATTGTTGTATTCTCCAACTAGATTGACAGAAATGTTAAAATCAGCAATTGGTGTGTTTTCCTTCCCGGCCGTTGGTTATCAGCCGGGAAGTGTGTGCGATACCTCGGCTGTTCTCACAGCAGTTGATAACAAGTAAGCTTTGACAGCTATGCTCTTTTTTTGGTTTGGTTACAGGTTGGCTAGCATTTAGAAGTGATTAAACTTGAGCCAAAGGAAGTGTCAAAAAAAAAATATTCACCCAGACCATGGGCAACATTGTTTTCTAGAGGGCCATACTGACTTAGATAAACTAAGCAAAGGGCCACATATTGGACAATTTAATTGAAACATGAAACACATAGCGCTGAATTATGTTAAACTACAAGGATTTTGGTAGACATGACAGATTGTTTTACAATAGGCTATTTGCCAGCCCAGAAGGCCTGTGTCATTGTTTCAACAAAACAAGAACTTTCTAATAATGTTGACTTTTTTTTTTTACAGCTGTATGTCTCAATCTGGTGTACTCTGAGGTTACAATTAATAGATTACTTGCATGAAACAATCCACTTGAGTGCAGTCACTTCAAAGTCAATGCAGTCAACTTTTAAATTAGCCTACCTATATCTTGCCAATTGTCTGACCTATAGCCTATATTCCCATTCATGAATATATACATCCATTTTACTCAAATCTTTTTCTGTTCTGTTGTTACTTATGTATCTGTGTATGAATGTTTTTACTTGTGTAGTTAACTCAAATGTAATACCATTGCAGTACAGACCTGCATCACTGAATGAAGAAAAGATCAGGCTAATGTATATGAACAAACAAATCGTCTTATACATGAAGACATAACTGTAACTAACCTATGAGAATTAATTATAACTATGAGATATTTATGAATGACACTGTGTAGGTTTGGAAACTGTTTTTTGTGTTTATTTTTAATATTTTAGATTCTTCAAAGTAGCCATGGTTTGCTTTGGTGACAGCTTTGCACACTCTTGGCATTCCCTCAATCACCTTCATGAGATAGTCACCTGGAGTGGTTTTCAATTTACAGGGGTGCCTTGTCAAGAGTTAATTTGTGGAATGTCTTGCCTTCTTGATGCATTTGAGACCATCAGTTGTGTTGTGCAGAGGTAGGGTTGGTATACAGTGAATAGCCCTATTTGATGACTACTAATGCATATTATGGCAAGAACCACTCAACTAAGTAAAGAGAAACGACAAAGAAAGTCCATCATTACTTTAAGACATGAAGGTCAGTCAATCCTGAAAATGTCAAGAACTTTGAATGTATCCTCAAGTGTACCTCTGTTACCTCTGCTGCAGAGGATAACGTCACTACAGTTACCGGACTAGAGCCAATGCTCTAGTCTTCAGAGTTCAAGTAGCAGACATATCTCAACATCAACTGTTCAGAGGAGACTGTGAATCAGGCCTTCATGGTCGAATTGCTGCAAAGAAGCCACTACTGATGAAGAACAAGATGAAGAAAATAATTGCTTGGGCCAAGGAAGACAAGGAATGGACATTAGACCAGTGGAAATCTGTACTTTGGTCTGATGAGTCCACAGTCCGCTATCATTATAGCATGTCTCATCCCGTATCAACCAACTGTAGCTCTGTTCCTGCATTAGCAGTACAGTTGTAGGGCTTCAGGGCCTGTGCTCTGCCACTGTCCCCCTCCCTGTCTCACTCATCCTGTCTCTGCCCACCCAGGCTGCCATCGTGAGGATCATGAAGATGAGGAAAATGCTGAAGCACCAGCAGCTGCTGGCTGAAGTCCTCAACCAGCTCTCGTCAAGATTCAAACCTAGAGTTCCAGTTATTAAGGTGCATGGACATACACATACACACATGCCCATTTAATTACTGTAATACGGTCAGTATTTTGGAACCAGAGCTTTTTTATTTTCAAAGGTGTTCTGTTCATGAACAGAAATGTTTTACATTTTGTCAAACTTAAAGGGGCCTATTGTACCACCAGGTGTGACTGTGACGAAGCAACCTCACAAGTGGGAGTGTCCACCGAGATGTATGCTGACTAGACCAGTTGTTACATTCCACTGGGTAGGCTGGTAGTCCATCTAGTCAGCATACATCATTGTGACAAAGTGATATCGCATTGACAATCTTCACATGACAATTTTGAAATGGCTTGTAATGGCAAATCATGCTCTCACCTGGTGGTATAATAGGGCCCTTTATGGTCACTTAACTCTTTCATTGAGTGCAAGGATATTGAAAACACAATAAAATAACATGGCAAACTGACGGAAATTAGTCTCTGTACCTTTTCCCCACAGCGACAGCTGATCTTCTCAACACCCATGTGTGAGGTTATGTATGTGTGTTATAACAGGTGTGTTCTTCATTTTCTTACTTTGCTTCAGAAATGCATCGACATCCTCATCGAAAAGGAATACCTGGAGCGAGTGGATGGCGAGAAAGACACTTACAGCTACCTGGCTTAGAGCGGCCTCTCAATCCCCTGCACCCATTCATTCAGCTGTTTGTTTTTATACAAGACCCTGACCTGACCTAACCTAACTGTCTCCAGGAGACAGACACACGGTCAGGTCTCCTATTTAAGGCCCTGATATTCGCTATGTCAAGTAAACAAAGATGGCGTCACCCTTTTGGAAAGGGTGGTGCACACATGCATATGTGCACGTTACACGAGATATTCAACACATAGTATATCCCTGCTGCTGCTTTACCGATAATAACTAGCAGGGTGGGGTAATCTAGTGTTACAAATACATGTTTTGGGATTGGTAGCATTGGAAAGACATATACGCATACACACCGAAAGGAGGTCGAGATCACAAACAGCTGTTGCCAAGTTGGATACCCCTGTAATGTTTAGTGTTTTTAAACTCAGCCATGGGACTTGACTGCATTGTGGTAGTCAGTAACCCTCCCTGCCCCATCTATATATGAACTGTTCGGAAACAGCCTACAGATCTGAGATATTTTAATGTCTGTAAATAATACAGACAATCAATGTCCCTCTGAAGACCTAGTCACTATCTTTGTAAATTTGACATTTACAATGCAATGAATGAATAAACTTTACCTTGAATTACATGAACTTTGCATGCCACTCAACACATCAATGAGTTGCTTGCTTGATTCAATGGCTTTGTGAGAGGGGTCGTAAGCAAGAAACACTCCGATGACAAAAGATGAAGCGATATATATATATATATATATATATATATATATAGCAATCTGTTAGCTTGAAGCAGGCAAGGAAACAATCTTTTCTTGAATCAAAAGGACATTAAAAAGTTTGTAAATAAAATCTGAGGACCCATTTTAATGTGCAGTTTTTAATGTGTGTATACATAGATGTGTAGAAGTGTAGAAATATATCTACTGTATAGATATAAGTATAGATGGATAGATACATAGCCACCAATGTGGCTTTTTGCTGGCCTCCCTTGACAACCAGGACAGGTATATGTTGTAAACTGGTTTATTGTAGAGTTGGTCATGTTTTGCAGGCAGAGCAGGTTATTGCTGACACTGAGTGTGATGTCTGGTTAACGTAATCAATTTCAATTTAAAGAGCTTTATTGGCATGGGAAATGTACATTTACATTGCCAAAGCGGTAAAAAATTACAATTGTCGATTTACAAATGTACAATTGCAGATATTCTATGTGTACACAAAGCTGCAATATTGCAATCAAATGTATACATTTGAGTATACTTATAAAGAACTAAATATATACAGGTAAGTAAGTCAACTTAAAAAAAATCTCTATATATATAAAAATAAAAATACAAAAATAAAAGAAAAAATACAAAGAAAAAATTTAAAAGAAAGAAAAAAAATCTATATATATATATAAAAAGCATAAGTATATAATAAAGTATATAATAAATATAAATAATGATAAGGTCTCTAGTTTAGTCCCAAACCAGAAGGGGCGTGTCTTCGGACCTAATTAGCAGCTGTATCCTTCTGAAGACGCGCGGAGTTCACGTGCAGGTTGGTTTGTGAGCGCAGGTGTGCCAGCGGTCCCGCAGCAGCCCCGCACCATGGAGCTCGGACCCGCCGCCGGAGTCCATGTGAAGGACGAGCTGTCTGAGAAATGCCAGAAACTATTTCTGGAGTTCCTGGAAGAGTGAGAATTTCAGTCTGATGTTGTTTGTCTAGTAAAGACTTTTTGCGTAGAAATTCCATGTGATGGAATGTTGATCGTATTCAATTGAGTGTACACATTTGTATACAAACATATTGTGTTGTCTTCCTGAATCATCGTAGTTGGCTCCAAGGCGAATGTCCATTGAATATTTGTCACCAGTAACCTCCGTGTTCAGGTTTCAGAGCGCTACAGGTGAGTTGGTGTACCTGGCGGACGCCATGGAGCTCATTCGGCCCGAGAGGAACACGCTGACCGTCAGCTTCGTTAACATTGAGCAGTACAACCAACAGCTTGCCACGACCATTCAGGAGGAATATTACAGGTTGTGTGTGTGTGTGTGTGTGTCTCTTATGTGAAGAGGTGTCCAACCTGCTCCATGTGAGTAACTTCTCTCTCACCCCATGTAGGGTGTATCCCTTTCTGTGTCAGGCCGTGCGACACTTTGCCAGAGACCATGGGAACATTCCTCCATGTAAAGAGTTTTATGTCGCCTTTTCTGAATTTCCTACCAGACAAAAGTAAGCGTAGCATTTCTTCCTATGGTGTATCGTGCTGAGAATCTGTTCACTCACTCAATGAATGAATGAATGAATGGATACTACGGCTGAATGATATGGCAAAAAAAAATCATGCGATTATTTTGAGATGATTTTCTATTAGTGCACTGAAAAATTTATTAAAATCATGATGTGACATTTGTTGGGGTCTGGAAACAATCCAGTCATGTTTCCATCACATGCATCTGGAGAAAAACATGACTTCTCTGCAGCACTCCAGTAGGCCTGGATTCAAGATTGAAGATCTTTGTCACATACAGGATATGCAGAGAAATGAAAAGTGGTGATGTGCCGCAAACAATACTACAGATAACATGAATTTGAGGATCTGAATATTTACAGTAAAAAAGACCAGCAGGAATGAGAAATATAAAACGTATATAAAAGGCAGTAATGTAAAAATTATGAAGTATAGAATAAAGTGAGAACAGACCATGTCTGCATGCATTTATGTTAAGTTCTGTAATTTATGTGGTGAAACTGAGTACATGTACTAACTGTATGGGAGGGGCAGTGGGGGGGGGGCCCTCGTGCGGTCAGAGTTCACAGTACTGATGGCCTGTGGAAATAAACTATTAGTCTCTGTTCTAGCAGCATCATTGCAGAGGCGCTTGCCTGAGAGCAGTTGGTAGTTTCTTGTTGGTGGTGAGGATCCTTTATGATCCTGCAGGCTCTGGTTTGACACCTCCTGGAGTAAAGCACTACCCCCTGCAGAGCCCTCCTGTCCTGAGAGGAGCTGTTTGCCGAACCAGGCAGTGGTGCTTCCTGTTAGGATGCTCTCCACCGTACCAGCTTATGTCTGAAGGATCCTCCAGGAGACTCGGAATTTCCTCAGCTGCCTGAGGTGGTAGAGGTGCTGCTTCGCCTTCCTCACCAGACGGTCAATGTGTATTGCCCAAGTCAGATCCTCTGTGAGGTACCTGTAGCTGCTCAACCTCTCCACAGCATTTCCATTAATCTCCAGTGGTGTGGAAGTTCTCTGTAGTTTTGGCCTTCTCATCATTACCGGAGATCAGGCCCACCACCACCACTGCATCATCCGCAAACTTGACAATGGTGTTGGAGCCGAACCTGGCCACGCAGTCGTGTGTACAGGAAGTACAGTAGGGGGCTGAGGACGCAACCCTGAGGGCATCCTGTGTCCAGGGTGATGGGTCTGACCACCCCAACGATCTGGGGTCAGTCAGGAAATCCAGGATCCAGGGGCATGTTCAGACCCAGCTCAATCAGCTTGCCAGCCAGTCTGCTTGGAACTAACGTTTTATCCTTATAAAAAATTGCAGCTACTGACTTTCCCTCTCCCTCCAGGATTCGGGAGCTCACCACATCCCGCGTTGGCTCCCTGCTCCGCATCAGTGGCCAGGTGGTGCGCACGCACCCTGTCCACCCCGAGTTGGTCAGTGGCACCTTCCTCTGTCTGGACTGCCAGTCGGTCATCAAGGAGGTGGAGCAGCAGTTCCGCTACACCCAGCCCAACATCTGCAAGAACCCTGTGTGCGCCAACCGCAAGCGTTTCATGCTGGACCCCAACAAGTCCCGCTTTGTGGACTTTCAGAAAGTACGGGCCCGCCAGATGGAGCAGTGCAACTGCCACAGACTTGGAATATGTAGCTAATGCCCAATTCCGACTACATGATTTTAGACCGATTTTGCGTTCAACAAGTTTTGGAAGTCTCAGACAAAAGCCCCAAAACCGGACGTATGAGTGATGGTCATGTAATCTGAACTGCTCGTTGACGTGTTGCAGGTTAAATAGATTGGAGTTGTGTAGTGTGTAGGTGCTATATGCACACGGTGCGTAAACTGAACATATCAAGAAAGACAATATTATATTAACTCCACTATGTAATTCTTTGCTAAGCTAATTCAGCCAAGTACCTTTTACCAGCACAAAACATTTTGGCTTTTCACATTACTTCTCATAACCTGAAGTCTGAAAATGCTAAATACATTGTGGGCTTCTGCCAACATGACACTGCTGGCATCGTGTAACTTGGATCATTGCTCCCCAAAAATCAAAGCTGGAGTTGGTTGGAGCTTCCTGTTACTGCAGATTTTCCTTGTTTTTAGGTGATTTCCAAAACCCAGTGTAGCACAGTGTTTCTCAAATAGGGGTGCTTGTACCCAGAGAGGACTCACCAGAGAGGGGGCTGGTGTGCAAAGTTGCATCGTATCTTTAAAATAAGCGTTTCCTCCCTGCCCCAGGTCCGTATCCAGGAGACTCAGGCGGAGCTTCCGCGAGGCTGCATCCCCCGCAGTGTGGAAGTGGTGATGAGGGCAGAGGCAGTGGAGACAGCCCAGGCCGGGGACCACAGCGACTTCACCGGCACGCTGATCGTCATGCCGGACGTTGCAGCGCTAGCGACTGCAGGTCTCTCCCTACCTCGTCTCACAAATCTAGACAAGCTTGAATATGGGTGAACCGCCAATCACCTTGCTGGAGGCAGGGATCTGTAAGCAAGCGCATAATCGCCACATACTCAGCCAGCAGCAGTAAGCAGCAGTTTCAAATCAACACTATACCCTTGTAGGCAAATGAGCTTTCTTCAGTAGAATATCTCTCATAACAAAACATGAAACAAGACGTAGGTCAAGAACAATTTCTGCTATAGCATGGTAGGACTGCTGGATCTGAGATTATGCAATGATATACATGTAACTAGTTATTTGATCCATAACTTGATTGGGATATTTGGGATTTCTGGTCCTTGTGCTGAATCCTCCATTTTCATATCATGTATAGATCACTAATGTGTAAACAGATGATGGTGCGTAATGGAGCACATTTGAAAGAATGCAGTACTACTTTCTGTAGTACTGCTCTCTGATGGAACCTTTTGTTCAACAGATTTAGTTTGGATGATCATAACATCACTGAGAAATGGTCAGTTTTCCCATTAAAGAAGCATGGCACACATTTGCACATACACATGTGCGTCTTAAAAAGGCAAGAACCTGTCCGAAGAACTCATTAGATGAGTCATTCGAAGAAAGAATGAACTCATGCTTTCTTCTTAATTCCCCCAGACACTATAGTTTCCACCTTGTGTTTCTCTTACTACTAGCCAGCACTATTCATTCAACGTGCTATTGTGGTCTCCTCGGTCACCAGCCACTCGCTCTGAGACCAGCAGCCGGGTGACGGGGAAGGAGGGCTTTGACACTGACGGCATCCAGGGTCTGAAGGCGCTGGGGGTCCGGGAGCTGTCCTACCGACTGGCCTTCCTGGCCTGTTATGTTGCACCCACTAACCCCCAGGGTCAGTATGGAACCTATAGTCTGTCTACAATGCACGATAGACCTGAACAATAGGGTAAAAATCATATTGGAGTATTCCAACAGTGAAATTGAATAGTTTGTTTTATTGTCAGAGGGGCTTTGTAAAGTTCTTAAAATGCAATATGTTACACTAATAAACATGACATGTTTCTGAATTCACATGTCAAAAGTGACAAAATACTTGTTCCCTGGTCTTTGATAAATCTATTTGACGGTAAGCAATGCCACATTTATAGTTTTGACTTATGTTAATTCATAATGTAAAATGATTGTCTACTTTAAACAAGGAACTATCAGATTGTATCATATCCCATCAAATCGTATCGAATCGTATCGAATCCTACTGAATCGAATCGAACCGAATCGTTCCATTTTAAAAATGTATCGTCCCTGAATCGTATCGTACCCCATGTATCTAGATATGTATCGGATCGTCTTTTTTGGAGAGATGCACAGCCCTAGTGTTTACTGTTAGTTTCAGTCCTCGTCACCCACCACACACTACATAACGAAAGGTGCTTCTGAATGAGTCAACTATCAGACTGCACATTTGTAAAATGACATCACTGGACTTTGTTGAGCTTATGATTACAATTTTGTTTCTTTTAGATATCGATTCAGGCGCTCACATTTTTAATGCAATGCATGCCTCACAAAGCACATGATTGCTTTGAACTACAATGTACTCCAACTGTTCATGTGAAACAGTGCTAGTTTGGGAGGACATGATGCAACATTGGATCAAGTGAAGAGCCGGCTTACCGTGGATGGTGGGGAAGAGGCTGGTGCAGAGGTTGTGGTAGAGGTTCTTGTCCTGGGTCATCTCAAACACCTTCTCCCACTCCTGAACTGTCATCTGGTTTTTCACACTTTCAGCAGTCTGGTCCTCCTGTCTCAGAGCCTCGCCACCAAACTGATACACAAAAAGTTATTAGATATGCATTGTTATTGATCATATTAACATCTTCATTTTGATGTAGGCCAACAGTAACAGGTTTTAATTCATTTCACAATGGGCATTTTCAGCACATTTGTGTCAGGGATCATCACTGTGGGTGAGTTCACTAGGGCTTAATAGTTAATGGAAAGATTACTGAAATTGCAAAATGCCAGATAAGATCGAACTTTATTAATCCCGAAGGAAATTCTTGTGCCAGGTTGCATAGCAATACAGTAAAATGGAGAAATAAACCAAATAATAAAAATAAACTAACAGATTTAGAAATGTAATATGTAAATATAAAATGATATAGGCAAGATAAGGTATTCAGTCTGCGAAAACAATTTGGCATAATTGAAGCGTAAGACAACTGTGATGATGATGATAATAATAATAATGGTAAGAGGACGTATTAAGAATATTGCACATAATGTTGAAAGGTAATGTAGGAGGTATTGCACATGAACATTAGAATATTGCACACGATGATGAGGAGATGAGAGGTAGTATTGCAGGTAATATTTAGAGACAACATTCATAATATAGCACCGTTGCAATGTTAAAAATGCAAGTAAGTACTGTACTGCAGATGCAAGAAAACATGTGACATGACAACTAACCTTCAAAATACCATCACTGGACTTTGTTGAGCTTATGATTACAATTTTGTTTCTTTTAGATACCGATTCAGGCGCTCACATTTTTAATGCAATGCATGCCTCACAAAGCACATGATTGCTTTGAACTACAATGTACTCCAACTGTTCATGTGAAACAGTGCTAGTTTGGGAGGACATGATGCAACATTGGATCAAGTGAAGAGCCGGCTTACCGTGGATGGTGGGGAAGAGGCTGGTGCAGAGGTTGTGGTAGAGGTTCTTGTCCTGGGTCATCTCAAACACCTTCTCCCACTCCTGAACTGTCATCTGGTTTTTCACACTTTCAGCAGTCTGGTCCTCCTGTCTCAGAGCCTCGCCACCAAACTGATACACAAAAAGTTATTAGATATGCATTGTTATTGATCATATTAACATCTTCATTTTGATGTAGGCCAACAGTAACAGGTTTTAATTCATTTCACAATGGGCATTTTCAGCACATTTGTGTCAGGGATCATCACTGTGGGTGAGTTCACTAGGGCTTAATAGTTAATGGAAAGATTACTGAAATTGCAAAATGCCAGATAAGATCGAACTTTATTAATCCCGAAGGAAATTCTTGTGCCAGGTTGCATAGCAATACAGTAAAATGGAGAAATAAACCAAATAATAAAAATAAACTAACAGATTTAGAAATGTAATATGTAAATATAAAATGATATAGGCAAGATAAGGTATTCAGTCTGCGAAAACAATTTGGCATAATTGAAGTGTAATACAACTGTGATGATGATGATAATAATAATAATAATGGTAAGAGGACGTATTAAGAATATTGCACATAATGTTGAAAGGTAATGTAGGAGGTATTGCACAGAACATTACGAATATTGCACACGATGATGAGGAGATGAGAGGTAGTATTGCAGGTAATATTTAGAGACAACATTCATAATATAGCACCGTTGCAATGTTAAAAATGCAAGTAAGTACTGTACTGCAGATGCAAGAAAACATGTGACATGACAACTAACCTTCAAAAATTTCCAAGGGAGATAGAGGGAGAGGGAGAGAGAGAATTCTTGTCAAATACTGTTTTGTGTATTAAGGTAAACTTTACTAAATGTCTGCCCGGGGTTGCCAGGTAACGACGAAATCAAGCGGGGTGTCCTGTTGATGCTGTTCGGTGGCGTTGCCAAGACGACCATGGAGGGTACCTCCCTCCGGGGAGACATCAACGTGTGTATCGTGGGAGACCCCAGCACCTCCAAGAGCCAGTTCCTTAAGTAGGACCACTCCAAACACGCTCGTTAATGTCTCCTCCATGCAAATGGTTTCACATGAGTCTCTGGATGGCATGAATTGGTTGAAAATACTGGCCTGACTGGGACCAAGTCTGAAAAATGTGCCATTTTGCTACGGTTTCCAATTTGAATGTCATGTGTCCTCGATACTGTAACGGGCATTGAGACAGCTAGTGCGCAGAATGTATCCAACTAAAATCCTTTACAAATGTGTCTACTGCAGCTCTGTGTCTTTAGTTACATAACACCATATGTTATTCAAGGCAACAGCGTTTCCACTTCCACTGCTGAGATTTATATTAATGTGTAAAAAATCACGTGGTAGTAGCTCAGGAGGAGGAAGTACTGTTGTCTGTCAACAGGAGGTTGCTGGTTCAATTCCCTAGCCAATTTTTGCAGTGTCCCTGAGCAAGACTTCTAACCCCAACGGCTGGACACTGCCGTAGGTGTATGAATGGGTGAATGTGAGACAATATTGTAAAGCGCTTTGGATAAAAGCACTATATTAATGCAATCCATTGACCGTTATAGTTTGGTTGTCGTCCATCTCCTCAGGCATGTGGAGGACTTTGCGCCCCGGGCTGTCTACACCAGCGGCAAGGCCAGTAGCGCCGCTGGTCTCACCGCCGCCGTCGTCAAAGACGAAGAGTCCCACGAGTTTGTCATTGAAGCAGGAGCGCTCATGCTGGCTGACAATGTACTAACCATGACCTGTCCTCATGTCATTTGCTATGTACTGAGGGTTGTTTAACAAAATACACCACAGGGACACAATCGTCTCTGAAATGCTAATCTAACAGCCAATCAAAGTCCAAATGTTTCATTTGTCACATGTACATTACATGGCACAATATACTTAATAAAGATGATAAGACATCTGTTATCATCCCCTCTGTTTGACATTGGCCATATGAGTTTAAGTGATCGGCTCACTCTTTAAAAGTAAGTTTTATACAATTTAACCTCCTTAATCTAGGGGGTGTGCTGCATCGACGAGTTTGACAAGATGGACTTGAAGGACCAGGTGGCTATTCACGAAGCTATGGAGCAGCAGACCATCTCCATCACCAAGGCTGGAGTCAAGGTCACACACACAAGCACACACCCCTCGACGTTGAAGACTTTGTCAAAACATTTTGAACATTGTCAAAATAAGAAATTATAAAGTAAACCAAAATAACGAATAATTTAATTTGTTTGACCTGAAGGCGACATTAAATGCCCGAACATCCATCCTGGCTGCCGCCAACCCTATCGACGGCCGCTACAACCGATCAAAGTCCCTGAAGCAAAACATCAACATGTCCGCACCCATCATGTCCCGCTTTGACCTTTTCTTTATCCTGGTGGATGAGTGTAATGAGGTAGGGAGCACCTGCAGTGTTCACCACTTGGGTGTGGTGGAGGGGGGGGGTCTCTTTTAAGCTTCGCTTGATAATTGCAGTGACTTTATTTTCTCTTTTGGTAAGTCCCTGTGTTTTTATATTTTTTTTTAAAAGGAGAACTCACCAGTTTGTATGTAATCCCAGGTAACAGACTATGCCATTGCCCGGCGTATTGTGGACCTGCACTGCAGGAATATGGAGTCTGTAGAGAGGGTCTACTCTCCAGATGACATCCAAAGGTATATTCTCTTTGCCAGGCAGTTCCAACCCAAGGTCAGTTGTAATTTAATATGCATCTTTAGTGCATCCACTATGAAGGCACACATTCTGACAGTTGTGTGCAACACTAGCGAAATGTTACATTTATGTAGATTGATTTTTATTCATCATAGTTGACACTTGCCTTTTTCACAAGAATTTGTAATTGTGGTGCTGATTATTATGATGCCTCTTTCCTTCCAGATCACGCCGGCCGCTCAGGAGTTTGTGGTGGAACAGTACAAGCGTCTACGGCAGCGTGACAGCGGGGGCAGCACCAAGTCAGCATGGCGGATCACCGTGCGGCAGCTGGAGAGCATGCTCAGATTGTCTGAGGCCATGACCCGAATGTACTGCTCTGACGAGGTACTGGTATACACTCCCCCCTAGCCTGGTAGATACACTCCTCTAGGCCCGTAGACACTCTCCTCTAGGCCTGTAGACACACCCCCTACCCACACTCCCTCTAGCCTGCCTTATTCAGCGTGCTGGATTAGTGTTGCATTTGGGGTATCTCAAATGTGTTTGTGTCCTAGCAAGTGCAGTGCACTTTGTTCAATCAAAACACAGTCAACACAGTAGTCTTTGTTCCAGGACATGTATAAATGTACTCAGGTTTATCAAATGTATATTGGGATTCTGTGGTCTCCACAGAATTCGGGTAGCCTTCATTAGTGTGTGGTTCAACAACCATACAAGACTGATATGGACTCAAATTGGTTTTCACATTGCAACCTGGCAGTTGTCCTGTAAAAAAAAAATAGGCCTACATATACATTATATAATCACAATTTCCTACTCTTTTTCCATTATCGATCGTTCTCAGGTAGAGCCTAAACACGTTAAGGAGGCGTTCCGTCTGCTTAACAAATCCATCGTCCGTGTGGATTCACCTGATATCAACTTTGAGCAAGAGGAGCAGGACGAACAAGACATTAATGGTAATGTGACTGTAGAGTGGACAGAAGAATGTAACCATGCGCCTTGGCTGTGTGTCTGCCATCATGGTACATCACATAGAGCAGGAGGACCCAAGCCAAGGGGGAAGTGTATCCTAGTGGGTACATTCCAGGTTCCGGGGGTGGTGGCCATGATTTCGTTTTTGCTTTATCCCTGGAAAACTAAAATGATGACTTGGAATATTAATTAGGATGGTACAAATTAACATTTGTTGAATTTGCATGATTTGCTGTTGAAATCGAGACCATGAAGTAAATCTCTGCTTCTTCCATTTTAATCAGCCACTACAATATCAGTTCCTAGGCTGCTACAATATCAATAATGCTGAAGGGTAATGGTTCTCAGGGAACCCATTGGTGGTTGGTTATGGATGTAGCGATACTTGAGCTGTAATGTGGCAAAAAAATGAACGTGTGCCTATCAGTTATCTATGAACTTTTAAAGAGTGTTGCATGGCCAGAGAAAACCTGAGATGTGCTCTTCTCTTGCCTTCAGACCAGAGCGACGAGCCACCCGCCGCCGAGCACAGAGACAGCGGGGAGGCGATGGACACAGAGGCAACGCCAGTCAGACACAAGATCTCTGCCACCAAACCAGTCTTGAAAATGTCGTTTGCAGAGTACCGCCGAATCTCCAACCTCATAGTTCTGCACATGCACAAGATGGAGGACAGTGAGTTGAGCAGCGTTCAGACCCCTGGGTGGCTGACAAATTTCGGTCACAGGACAACTTTGTCGTGGCTCACATCTGGGGCCCTTTGAGTTTATTTTTTAAGTGGGCAACAATTGGCCTGCTGTTCACTCTAGCTTCCTGGATGAAGTAACATAGGCATGCATTTCCTGGTTTTTATTGTTATTGGACAAATGAAAGTACATTTTGTACTTTGTGGAGATTCGATTTTTGATTTAGTTTCAGTGGGATTGTTCATTTGTTATATTTTGTCACTAATCCACAGTGGAGGAGGAGGGTTCTTTAAAGAAGAGTGAACTGGTCAACTGGTATCTCAAAGAGCTGGAGAGCGAGATTGAAACGGAAGAGGACCTGATTTTAAAGAAGACCCTGTTTGAAAAAGTCCTTCAGCGGCTCATCCACTATGTAAGATCCATAATCCTCTATGCAAGATTCACTATCTACTATGAAAGACAGTGGTTGGTGTTTTGTGGTGTCGCACAGGAGATGGCGCTGTTCCTTAGTTTTAAAACGTTTCCGTGCCCTCGTCGTCCTATTTAGGATCATGTCGTTATTGAGCTGACTCAAACTGGCCTCAAAAAGTCTGGGGACGGAGAGGCTCCGGTGACTGAAGAGGATCCCGTCTTGGTGGTCAATCCCAACTACATATTGGATGATTAAAATGACCCGTTTTGTCTTGAAAAATAACATAAAAAAATGTAATTTGCGTTATTTGTTTGTCTATGTGTTTTAAAGTGATTTACATTACATACACTGCTGGAGTGATGTGTTGGCGGGGCCGCGGCAAAGTGGCACGATGGAACAGCATCAACTAATTTGATTATTTGTGACGTCATACCTATTTATTGATATATATATATATAGACATATATATATATATATATATATAAAATGCCTACATTTTACTCAGTAGTCAATTTGGGCTATTTTCTTCACAATTTAAAATATTTTGGGATGGCCTCTAACAACTTGACTGTGAAAATGTGCTTTTAGGCATGGATGTAACCACCACCACCACGTATGCACCACTGACTGGTATCACATAAAATAAAAAGTATAACCTACAACCAGGCCGACATCAAGCTATCTAAAAGCCTGCGCACTCACCTCATGTTAACGTGGCGAATACGTTCCAGCCAGTGTCCTCCTCCTCCTCCATCCATACTCCATGCGGGTTCCATTGGAGAAGTTGTCTGACTGGCGTTTCCTCTTGTGTCCGTCGCCTCCCCGCTGTCTCCGTGCTCGGCGGCGGGTGGCTCGGGTCTGAAGGCGGGAGAAGAGCCCATCTCCGGTTCTATGTGGCCATGCAACTCTCTTTAAAAGTTCCTAGATGACTGATGGGCACACGGTTGTTTTTTTTGTCACAAATCACCGTTTAACCTGATGGAGCCATCTGATGCGCAACATGGCCGCTCTGGTTTATCTTGTGCATTCGATGTAATAATGCCTCTGACAATATGGAGAGGGAACGCGTTCAATATATTGAAAAAAAACTAAAGAAGTTAAACTAAAGCTCAGCGACGAGCTCGCGGGACGGGGGGGTGGTGGGGGGGGGCTCGCGTGCCAAGGAAGGTTGCGTGCTAAATGCATGGGGGGGGGGGGGGGGGTCAATCAGAGCCAACCCGCTACCTGCGACGGGGCAGCGCGTTTAAAAGCCCCGCAGCTGCAGCCGTCACGCCGCGTCTACAGCTGCGTCGCCCAAGCGCATTGTGACTTATATTATATATTACAGTTTACAGTTGGGTCTTGATTCTGACGCTTTGGTCACAAACACACAAACCTGTGTTTGAAGCAGATAATTGAACTACACTTCATTTTCAATTTGACTCACTGAGCACTGCAAAGGAGTTAGGTAAGAACTTGTATTTTATTGGTTTGAAGTCATTGAGGTAAACAAGGCATCATGCTAAGGAATAGCCACTGTATTGTATTTGATTATTTATTTTTCTGCTGACCCCCACCTTTCAGATGATGCTCCCGCCGGGAGACTGTCTGTACGCCGGGCGGAAGAGAAGGAAACCCGTCCAGAAACAGTTGAGTGTTTAGGTCCTGCTTCTATGGTTAAATAAAGTGTTGTTTTGTGTCATTAAATTATTTTTCGTGTTTGTAGTCCGTGGGAAGTTTTCCGATGGTAGATAATGTTGACTCTTTACATTTCTTTAAGCCTCAAAACTTAATTAGATGTTAAGATAAGTCATCCTATAGGCACATCTAAACAAATGTATCTTCAGCATTCGATAAAGGATTTATTTGAATAACTTTTATTATGAACAGAATCACCGATTGACTAGCTGGTATCTTTATATAGAATTAAATATGCACCCTCTGTAAAATGTTGAGCACCATGTACATTGAACATTGAAACAATTATTGGAGTATGCAGAACTCCCAATTCCAAGTGCTTAAATGAAGATGGTCCTCTCCTCAATAGAAGTCACACAAACATGATGAAAATACACACATGCTCAATCCTCTGCTACTCAACTGACTCTTTCCCTGTTCTGTGATTGGCAGGAAGCCCTCTGCAGCCAGCTTGAAGACTAACCCGTCCAAAAGACACAGAGAGCGGCTGAATGCTGAGCTGGACCGGCTGGCCAGCATGCTGCCCTTCAGCCCAGAAGTAATCTCCAAGCTGGACAAACTATCCGTGCTGCGCCTGGCCGTCTCCTACCTCCGGGTCAAAAGCTTCTTCCAAGGTAAGAGGGCGGGGAAGTTGCACCTGTGTGTTGTCTTTTACTGTTTTCTATTTCACCACAAGCATTTTTTTGTCACCAAAGGTGTGTGACGGTTTGTGTGTCACTGGCAACTGTGTCCTTAATAGAATAGAATAGAACTTTAAATACAATAGAACATTATGGGGAATTTGTCATGCACATCTACTGGGTGCTGAATAAACTATATTACTAATGAAACATTTCTGAAAAAAATAATTCAAGATTTTATTTGTAAAATGTCTACTTTGTTAAATAGAATAGATTGTATTATTGTATATATTGCAATAAAAATGTATGGTTGTCACAAAATCCCACAGCACACCTGGACTTGCCTAATTTACATTTATATTGATGGAATATGGCCGATGCTTTTATCCAAAGCGACTTGCAAAGAGTACATTTGTTGAAAGAGACAGCAATATATCACTGTGGTACATAAAGAGCCACCCACTACTGGAATAGTCTTCCTATGGATTTAAGAGAAAGCACTAATTTCCCCACTTTTAAACAAACTTAAGAGATGACTTGAAGCAAACCAAACTTGCAATCATGAGTAATTATACTACTTCATCTCTGGCACTGCCTTTACTGTATATCTGTTATTTTAGTAATGTATTCATTTATTGTACTACCTCAACTCTGGCTCTGCCCCTACTGTTTATATATACAGTATATATATGTTATTTTAGTAATGTATTCATATATTGTACTATCTCACCTTTGTCACTGCGTTTATTGTTTTTACATATATCTGTTATTTTAGTTTATTTGTATTTTTTATTTTAGGCTGGTAATTTGTAATAACCTGCCCAGGGACTACAAATGAAAATTAACTCATTAGCTAACTGGCACATTTACATTGATGTGGAAACTGAAATGTAATTAATGTGCACTGTCCCTGTAAGTAAGTAAGTAAGTAAGTAAATAAATAAATACATAAATAAATAAAGATAAGAAGAGAGCATGTATTGATGTTCTTGTGGTTATGAAAGTTATTCAGCAATATGGAGGCAGGGATATAATTCTAAGGTTTATTTATACAGATGCACAGGCACTCTTAATCATATACTATCGTAAGTTTGAGTGGTTCTAAAGGAGGGAAAACAAAGGCATTAACATTATATAACTTCGGCTACACTGTCTATAATATACTTAACTCTCAAAAGTGGAACAAAATATTTCACAATTACAGGGAATAAACTATTAACGACTACCATCTACAACGGGAATTCTGCTCAATAGGCTACACACACAACAAGGACAAATGCTGCTTAATTGTCTACACACATGAAGCAGACAAAACTACCAATCAATACACACTCGCCAACAAATTACCACATAAACAGTAGGTAAACTATAACATCTTAACTCGACATAAATTATTACTTACTGGCACACAACTATGAAAACTCTTAATTGGCTGTTTAGCGGTCTTAAATGATGAGCCATCTCTGTCAACTAAAACGGAACTTAAAGAAAGCAAGTTAGTGCTAGCATTAGGAGAGGAGGGCGGGGGGTTGCAAAGTTCAGGAGAACAGGTGGGCTTTGAGTGTCTTGTGGAAGCTGATGAGCAACTCTGCCATCCTGATGTCAACTGGGAGCTCATATTCCACCACTGTGGTGCCAGAACAGAGAAGAGTTGGGACTTAGCAGAGCAATGTTTGCCTGTTCTTAGTGAAGGTGGTACCAGTTGTCTAGCCCCTCTGCTCAACAACTTTGTCCGAAGTTGTTGCCCGAGCGGAGAGCCCAAGCTGGGGCGTGGGGTCTAACTAATGTTTGGAGGTAGGTAGGGTCAGTTCCGCTGACAGCCTTGTAGGCCAGTACCAGTGTCTTGAATCTAATGCGATTACCGGGAGCCAGTGGAGGTTGCGGAAGAGGGCGGTTAAATGGGAGAATTTTGGTAAGTTGAACACCAGGCGCGCTGCTGTGTTTTGGATTAATTGTAAGGGTTTGATTGCGAAGAGGAGAGAGTTGCAGTAGTCGAGGCGAATGATGACGAGTGCTTGGACCAAGATCTATGGTGCTACACATGTGCAGAAGGGTTGGATCCTGCGGATGTTGTAGAGAGAAATTCTACAAGATCGGGCCACAGAGGTCTTGGCATTGCTGCACAGATGGTCATCAAGTACCATGCCACGGTTCCTTGCAGTAAGTGAAGGGGAGACTTTGATGTCCTCAATGGTGAGAAGTAGGTCCATCTGAGGGCAGTTTTTCCCCGGCATGAAGAGAATCTCAGTCACGTCTAGGTTAAGCTTCAGGTGATTGGCAGTCCATTTGCTGATGTCAGACAGACATTTAGAGATGCGTGTTGCACTTTGGGTGTCAAAGGGGGGGAAGGGAAGGAACAGTTGGGTGTCATCTGCGTAACAGGGATAGGAGAAGTCGTGGGATGTAATTACAGAGCCTAGAGATCTAGTGAATAAGGAGAACAGAAGGGGACATAGTACTGAGCCTTGGGGGACTCTGATGTCAAGAGTGCAGGGTCTGGACAGGGAGCCATTCCATGTGACCTTATAGGTGTGATCTGTCAGGTAGGAAGTGAACCAGGATAACAGTTCAAGCAATGCCAAGCTTTGCCAGAGTGGAGAGGAGGATCTGCAGATCTGGCTCACTGTGTCGAACACGGCAGACAGGTCAAAATCAAGAAGGATGAGCACAGATGAGAGGGACGATCCTCTGGCGACACAGAGGGAGTCAGTTCCTGTAAGAAGGGCCGTCTGGCCAGAGTTTGCAGCCTTGAAGGCGCACACAGGGTTTTTTGAGAGAGATGGGATAGTTTGGTAGACACACCGTTTGGGAACCACTGAGCTATGCCAACCCATTGGTGACTCAAAACAGATAAACCCACTGTAGATATAATACCCTTTGTAGTGCACTACAGGTTACCTTCTGGAAGCCTTAGCCTTATTCGTAGTAGACTAAGTCTATTTGTCTGATTTGTACCAAGGAGTTAGCCTGGAAATCCAGACCCACATCTAGAAAGCTGTAGGGTCTGGTAATGAAAATGGTCCAACTCGAGGGGCGGCACCAAGCATGCATTTGAAAATATCACTGCAAGCAATTGGATAACACTACGACCAATCAGAAGAATACACGGGGTGACGTATCCAGAGCGACAGAAACGAGTTTGTTTTGGAGAATAGTTTTACAGAGAGACGTAAATGTAGCCTAATGGAAATGGAGCCACTAAACGACTTTTGCCGTTTTTGCAAGCAGAATATGAGAACAGTTGGTTTGTACAGATACTCAGTCAACATTTTCGATAGCCATCTTCAATGTTTACTGACTGATTCCGGACTGATTCCGTCGCAGAGCTGTCGTCATCTGTTTAGCCCGCTTCTGGCCCGCCTATATCAGATACACCGATGTGATTGGTTCACGTTGGATCAACAGGAATTGGTAATGAGCATATTACTGATCACCAGAGTGACTCGCTGAGCAAATTCAAATTGTGCTCTCGTGAGAACTCTGGATTTCCAGGGTACCAAGGAGTGGCAGTTAGTGGCACTAATTGCAATAAGCCTGTTTCACCAGAGATGGCGCTTGTTACGAACCCTACTCGTTTGGGGGGGAAAGGGAAGTAACACACACAACCCGATGGATTGGGATTGTAATGATTGTGATTTATTACAGTCCGACAAAGGAATAGTAAGGAACAACCAACAGAAAAGGGCCGTTAGGTGCCGTCAAAGCAAAGAAACAACTATAACAAAAAGAGAACTCCTTAAAAATAAAATGGAGCTATCTATCTAATCACTAAACCCGAATAGTCCTAAACCAAAACCTAACTGGCTACTCTAGCATAAAGAAACAGAAATACAAATGATCAGCACCCCCTAAACCTAGTGTGTCTAAACAGTGAAAACCTAAATGGGAGTGCAAGCAAACAAAATCAGTACGGGAGAGATCCCTCTTACCCTGGCCCAAATCTGGGAACACACAAAACCTTGCGAACAACAGAATGCGACTACACGCCTCAGTTCCCTACAGGTGTCCGCCGCCGCTTGTCGGGCGCATCGGGCTTTTACACGCCTCCACGGCGCGGTCGCTCTCCGGTTGGCTGGGCGCAGCACCACTCAGCCGCCAGGGCTAATCAGGGGATGGAAGGACCCGCCCACTTGAGCTGCTTTGGAGGAAAACAGGAGGGGTAGCGCATGCAGAGGGAGGGGAGACAATACGGTCGGCTCAAGGCCGTAACAGCGCTGTATCCAAGTTTAGGTTATATGGTCATCTTTACCAACCAATCAGACTATTGCTCTTTACATATGGTATAACACTTTGGGCATTCATCGTATTTTCTGCACAGGTAAATACGAATTTGTTTTCATCTTTATACAAAGCAATCAAAATCTTTTGTCCTCTAAACTACGTTGACAGAAGCCGGAGCATATATCAGCTCCTGGGCCAAAAGTATCTTGTAGATCTGCTATGGAACAGTGATCTTCACAATAGCATAATATATATTATGAATATACAATTTATTGGACATAAGGACAGCACATATCCTGCCGTCATTTCCACTTGGAATCACACAGAAGGTAAACTTCAACATGACAGGGACATAAACAGGTCTGGCATGACTTTGCACTGCAAACACTTGACTTATGGTTAACCAGCTGTCAGGTCACTTAGCACAAACACGATGTTCATAGTAGGGCTGAACAATGAATCAAAATATACAAAATGGAAAATTGCAGACCCCAAGAAATGTCACATCACAAAAGTTTTTCAGTGAAAATGAAAATTGTGATTCAAATATGATCCATCCATCCATCCATCCATTCTCTTGTGCTTATCCGGGGCCGGGTCGCGGTGGCAGCCGGCTAAGCAGGTCCCCCCAGGCTTCCTTCTTCAAAAATGATCATTCCAACAAAGAAAGAATCGTATAGCAATTGCAATATCTGTAAAAAAAATGTCACCATATTGTTCAGCCCTTGTTCAAAGTGGATCCCAACCTTTTCTCATACCGTTTTTCTATTGTAATATTACACATTGCGCACCTTTCCAACTTGGAGACCTTGCCTCTCAGTTGCCAACCCACTGGTGTGTTCTTTATTGCAGGGTAAAGCATAACAGGTCATGGTAGGAGGGAAAGACCGATGATTATTAAAGATGAGAGAGACATGCATGTTTGGCAACTTCATTATGGTTATGCTTTTGAAGCCTCCTCTGAAGCAACTCGGAGATTGTGACAATGACCAAAGATTCAATCTGAAGAATATTTGAGCTTAAACTGAAAATAAAAAATAGAAAGTAAAACATACATTTTGCAGCAAAAATGTATGTTATTATTCATGTTTTTTTATTGTATTTACCCATGAAGGACTAGTATGACTGCTCCAAGTGAACCTCATGATATCTCTCTCGCTCTCACATTAGCTTGATTGTGGATTGTGGTTTACAGTGGAGTAGATAGATGCATGGGACGGTACAAGTTTGTATTGAATTATATTACCTTCACAGGTTACATGGACATATTACTGTAGTATATAGAGAGAGAGGCTTTCTATGAATACCGATTGGCATCCAACTTTCTCTCTTAGTGTCTTTAGGGCCGTCTACTGCCTAGTGTTGGCAAGGAGAGTCCTGGAGGCAGGATGTGTGAATAGATAGCAGTTGAGATGAGTTGTGTACAGGGTTCTACAAAGTCTTGAAAGTGGTTAATTGTCCTTGAAAAATGCTTGATTGTCAACATAATTTGGTGTTTAATCTACACAATTACTTATGTAAACTAAAAATCTTTAAAAATATATAATTCAACAATTCCGTTGTCATATTTGACCAGACTGGAGCTAGATTGACTGACATGGGCACCGAAATAAAAAGGGGGCGTTTTTCCATTACACATCATGAGGGCGTCCTTCTGCTAAAAGTAGCTTGCTAACTATTGTACCTGCTCATCAGCTACTAGAGAACAGGTGGATTTTGTCATCACTTTAGCAACATCATGCCAGGTCAGAGTAATAATTGATGATAAAGGATTTGGGAACATGGACATTTTTGGGTTTGGGTACCTTGAAAGTGCTTTAAATGTGCTCTAATTTAGGGTTTAATTTATAATTAAATTAAAGAATTATGTAATTTTAAAAAGCTGTATGTGTACCTGAAGAAAGTTAGCGGCTGTATTGTGCTTCTGTTATGGCGACTGAATAAAATCAATTGTATTTATACCAGAGGTGTGGACTCGACTCACATGACTTGGACTCGAGTCAGACTCGAGTCACAAATTTGATGACTTTAGACTCGACTTGACAAAAAAGAAAAAAAGACTTGCAACTCGACTTTGACTTTAACACCAATGACTCGTGACTTCACTTGGACTTGAGCCTTTTGACTTGAAAAGACTTGATACCTTCCCCCAAGCCCAAAGATAAAAATTATGTTATTTAAAAAGTGTGCCGCGAATCAATTCATTTCCCTTCATTTCCTGAATGAACTACATTTCCAGCGAATCGACACTTCATTTCCCAGATCCACCTTAAACCAATCTGACAGACAGCATCCGATCAAGTTGCGCGAGAGAACCACGAAGAACTAACTTTACAATTCAGAACGACAGAGCAATATTGGAAAAATTATACCAAAGATTATTTTGTTTGCGTATAAATACTACGCGGTGGTCAACAAAAAATGAATTGCAGTATGCAAAACGTGCGGGTCGACAATCACAGACGGAGACGCAACAACTTCCAACTTTGTTCGACATTTGAAGCTGCACATAGAACGGTAAGTCGAGGCTAATATTAACGTTAGATTGTTGACAAATTAGATTGTTTTGCCAACAAGTTGATTATGAAATTAATAATGCTAGTGTAGTGCCCGTTGGGATGTGCCCGTTCGGACCGGGGAGATTTTCTCGAGAACCACTCCTCCGATGGACTTGACACTCGACACATGACTGACAGACTTTTGGCCAATTTGGTCTTTTGCAAATGCAATGCATCATAGGGCCCTGAGATAACAGAAAAAGCACAACCCTGTGGGGAAATGAAACTGTTTATGCATTTCACGTTCTCTCTCTCTCACCACACACGCACACACACACACACACACACAGTCTCCATGAATCACGTTTTGTCTCCCATCTCTGGGATCTGCATGGTTTTTCTCAGACATTCAGGCCAGTGTTCAAATTGTAGGCCTACTTGAAGGTCAGTAGCAATTGTTTTGATGTACCTTATAATAAATGATTGTAACTTTACGGCAGGATTTTTTTAGGTGTCTAGAATATATCAGTAGAGAGAGAGGGACAGAGAAAATAGAGGAATTGGTTAGTGTGGTATGAGGGGGGAGGGGTTTCATTGATACCTTTTGAATGAAAATACATTTAATTGTAAAATAAGATAAAATGCTGCTTCTTTGTTTGGACTACTTGTTTTTTTTTATTAAGTTCAGTCGCACTTGTTTTAACGTGCTTTTGACTAAATGATTGTAATTAGTCTATATGACAGGAATAACTTGTGTGTCTAGAGCAGGCCAGCCGTTTTGTTTTTGTTGTCATATTGATGTCTTTCTCATGGCAACCCATGTATTTCCATGGAATTATAAAGTTTATTTGGAAAGTAATAAATACACATTTTAAAAAGCATTCATGATTTCTGTAAATGTAATATATTATTACTCTGTTGTTAAAATGGCATTACATTTGGTGAAGAGCGCATTATGACTTGTTTAGGACTCGAAACTCAAAGTTTAGGACTTGGGACTTGACTTGGGACTTGCCTGTCTTGACTTGGGACTTGACTTGGGACTTGAGTGCCAAGACTTGACTTACTTGTGACTTGCAAAAAAATGACTTGGTCCCACCTCTGATTTATACACCAACAAACCATGACAGAAAATATCAACATCATGAAGAGGCAGCAGCTTATCAATTAACATACATAGGCAGGCACATATGGGCAGATCATACAGCTTCAAATGCTAATGAATAAAATAGTTTTGAGACAGAATTTTAATATTGATTATGAGGACTGACTTGATGGAGGAGGGGGAGACTCTGAGGAGCTGACAGAGAAGGCCTGATCCCCCTTAGGATTCTCTAAACAGCTTCAGTGTAAAGTTGAGTTCCCCTTAATTGCTATCATTTGCAGGCAGGTGAATTTCCTCATCTTTGATGAATGGCATCCAGCACCAGCAGTCGTTCCATGTTGAAGTCAGACACTTCACTCCACATTCTATCACACGCTTGTGTGAATGACCTCGTGACGCGTGACAACACGCAACGCTGCATCGGTGTGGTCGGGCCTCTTAGCCACGGGCACAAATACTCTGGGTAGACAGGTGGAGACAAAATCTTCAAAGTCTTGTTTGTCACACTATGTGTGAGGTAGCAGTGACACTGATACACTCTGCACACACTGCAGGGGTAAGACTACCGACACCCCAGCGCATTTCTCTCAGGACATGAACTTTATTGCCGTTGATCAGGTGGATGTTGCGTTGCTAAAAACTACACTGTTAATATAAGCTGATTGTGGTGCATCTTTTTCACAATTTCATACTACTGAACTATATGCTTGCCTTTTGGGATTGAATGAAACTATCCCTTTTGGCAATTTATTTTAAGCATTTTTTGAGAATTTTTTTAAGAAGTCCTTGTTGCAGGCTTTACAGTGAATAAATCATATCTGATATGTTGCTATTATTCACATCAAATGTCAACATGGAATAAATGTATTGAACAGCCCTACCTTCAAATCAATTCTATTGATTGCTAAAAATGTCAAGGAAACTATTTTAACCATACTACTGTCAAATTAAAGATTTCTGCACCGCAACCATAATATGTCCCTAAAATAATAATGACATCATATGCACTCAATCAAATTCATGTATATAAACAATCAACCAAGTTAGTTCACTACTTAATTATATGCTCTTTAGTATATGCATAATATTGCCATGAATTAAGAGTAATTCTATTCAGGATTATTCTAAGCAGTTTTCATGAATGATGTTATCGGTATAACAATGTTCTTCTCACCATACTTATCTTCATCAGGTCATCTTAATTTGTGGCCCAGCTCCTGAACATTAGGCATTATCTCGTGGTGGTAGAACACACATACACACACACACACAGACAAAGGCCCTCTGACACGCAGGTCAATTATTAAAACGGATAGTTGGGCTCATTGGCTTCAATATGCTTGGCTACGCGGGGCACACACACACACACACATGTACTCACGCATGGCTCCCCTCCTCGATGTGCATGCACACACATCACAACATAGCACTACATAGCACTACATGTTCACAGGAGGAACACACACTCCGCCCCATCACTCAGGGGTCACTAGTAATGAGTGCATCTATCAGCTCACACAATGAGCTCCATCAGCTTTGGTGTCAATAGAGACCAGGACCTAATTGGAAGATGAAAACACCACCATTAGAGGCTCGGCCGTTGTCACGTCTGCGCCGGCTATGCTCTCCTTTGTGGCGTCTATGCAATGGCGCCATATGTCTGATGTCTGATGTAGCTGCGTACGTCCGTAGGCCTACCCGGAGATTCCCCCCCCCCCCCGCGGACGCACTTGCCATCCATCGGAAATTTTACATTTTCAGGCCATACACGGTTTTCTTTCTTTTTTTTTTTAGGATTGACTGTCGGGGAAAATACGAAGTTGCATTGAAGAAAAGATGAGTAAATAAGATGAACAGTGGCATGGCATTAGACAATGCCATAGTGCCGTGTTAATTCTAATGCTCCCCCTCTAAGATATTTTTTCAGCCAAGTACCCCTTAAAGGTATGCTCTTAAAGATACTTGACCAAATTAATGACTATGCCACTTTTCTGATATACTAAATTTTATGGTGATATTCATTAATTTTTTTTAAAGGAAGGATTACTTTACAATTGTTCATAAACAATATTAAAAAAATATATATTTTCCATATTTTACCCTGTGCAATCCTTCAAAGTACCCCTAGCTGTTGTGTGCTGGGGCAGCAGGGTGAAGGCAGCCGACGCTAACAGACTCAATAAGCTCATCAGGAAAGCGTGTTCTGTCCTGGGAGTTGAGTCTTTGGTAGAGGTCTCTGAGAGGAGGATGCTGAGTAAACCACTCAGTATTATGGACAACGCCTCCCATCCCCTGCACGCCACACTGCTGTCATACCAGAGCACCTTCAGCCGTAGACTGAGACTACCGAGGTGCACCACAGAAAGCCACAGGAGGTCCTTTCTGCCTGTGGCCATCGATCTATATAACTCATCCCCCTTCTGCAGGAAGGACAGTTGAAACTGTCGGACACTGAGAACAATATCATGTGCAATGTTATTTTTCAACGTGCAATATTCTCAATATTCTCAATATACTACTTTTCAATACCATTGCCAACTTTTCTCTTCTAGTCAATCTAGTTATATCTTACTTTTATTGTTATTCTATTAGGTGTATACACTTTACATGTATTATTCTATTTTTATTCTTACGTTATTTTTGAGCAATCTCAGGCACAAAAATATCCTTCGGAATTAATCAAATTCAATCTTATCTTATGTGTATTGCGGTGCAATAGCATAGACAATATAAAATATGACTCAATTTCCTTTGTTGTCCTTGTCTGTCAGATATGAACAGGTTGTACTGAGAAATAACTAAGGGCATTGATTGGGGCATGAGAAGTTATTGGTCTGAGTTTATTATGATAATTATTTTACAGGCCAGCAGCACCGGGTCAGGGTGTGCAAGCTTGTGTGTGAGAACATCTGATGAGCCCAGTGTGAGAAGTGATGAAAGAAGAAGAGACAGAGAGGACTTTGTCACGCCATCCTGGCCAAATGTTCGTCTATGATTCAAACATGAGCAGCTGTGTGGTGTTGTGCATTGCTAATTCATTGGATTCAACACAATCGATCTCAAAACATTGGTCAGAATCACGTGTGTGCATGCATGTGTGTGCGCCTGCATGAGTGTGTGTGTGTGTGGGTGGGTGGGTGGGCGGGGAGGGGGGCTTGGCACTGCCACTTTAAGGCCAGTGTGTTTGGTTGCGTGTAGTGACAGAGAGACGGAGGAGGGCAGGGAGAGAGGTTTGCGTGACTGGAACAGACTGAGGTTCTGACCTCAACGATGCCATGAAAATGATCCGACCGCGCCGGGAGGGGGAAGACCTGGCAGGCAAAAATGAGCCTCGGAGAATTGTACCGGAGGAGATTAAACTAAATGGAGATGAATAGGATGAGGAAGTTGTAGGAAGAGGAAGATGGCAGGGGTGTCTAAATATGCGTAATCAACTATAATATCTTGTTTTATCACTATCCATTAATTATATCCATTAATCATAACTTTCTTTCGATGTGCAAATAAAATAATTGACTTGAATTCACTTTTCATGTTCTCTCTCAGCTCAGTTCATTTTAAAGTTGTAACAAAATGCAGGGCTTTATGTCTGTGCCCATGTGTGTGTTTAGGCTTTTTCAATTATTCTGTGGCAATTGAGGTCAAACACCAATGATAAATGGTTATAGCCACTTATAGATATTATTCTGTTATCCCATATAATAATAATCATACAATTCTTTCAACCGCTCACCATCTCCTACACAAAATAGATGTGTGTGTGTGTGTGTGTGTGTGTACGCAGCGATTGTAAGTTAAATTGACAGCTAAAAGTGTGTAAGCATCATTGACCCTGTCAAGAGCTGTTGGGATACACACACACGCACACTACTATAGTCCCTTCACCAATCAGGTGGGAGGGTTTGTTAAGCATGTTGGAGTCCTGCAGGTTTCATCTCTCCTCTCTCTTTCTCTTTCTGTGTCTTGCACTTTCTCTCTCTCTCTCTCTCTCTCTCTCTCTCTCTCTCTTGTTGCTATCGGTCCTTTTCTCTCTCTCTGTCTCTCTCTTACGCTTGCTACTCACCCATTCTCCCATGCCTCTTGTGCAGGTGACTGGAGTCATGTGTCTCACCCCTGTGTCTCACCCCTGTGTCTCACCCCTGTATCTCCCCGCTGATGTCCCCACTCTGTGGACAAGTAGAACCAAAGTAGACGAATGAATGGCCGCCTGGATAAATGAAACCGTTGTGAATCCAGTCCCTCAGCCCAGGCGATCTGGTGACCTCCATGATCTCTGTGTGCCACAACTCAGTTCCAGACCTTCTGTATTCTCTCATGAACTGTTCTGTAGTGCAGCCCTTGTACAAATCCTTCTCCTGTGGTTGTTTCCTCTCTCCCATATAGTCTGACTCTAGTTTGAACCGTGTCATTGTGGCGTGCGACACGCATGCTGGAAATATTAATTATTCCTTGTCTTTGTTGTTGTGGTTGAACGCACTTTGTTCTGCTGCGTACGCCTCTTAAATGGTTTGGCCGAGGTGGTGAGGAATACCCAGAAGGCCTCCTTTTATGAGGCCTTGCCTGATTTTTGTAGCTTTCGGGGTAGAAACCGGGGGGTGTTATAGGTTTGTCCCATCTTGGGGATCTGTAGTTTACAATGGGTAGTTTGTTGCCTAGGGCTCAGCCAGCCCACTGCACCCACATACAGCGCCGCACTGTCATTGGTATATGCCTCAGTTACACACACATCTTCATGGGCGAACAGGTCGCTGAAGTGTGAGGGATTCTGGCCAACAGAGGAAATAAATTAAAATGGGAAATTATTTGGAAGTTCAGGAGGTTAAGATTTTAAATATGAAACTGACCCTTGTGCTTATTTAGAGGCTCAGTTCCCCTCAAGTTCACTGTCCTTCTCTTTATTTGCTTTTAGCCTCTTTCATGTGTGTGTGTGTGTGTGTGTGTGTGTGTGTGTTGTGTGTGTGTTGTCAGTCACCGAGACGTTTTGAAACATCTGTGTTTGTGTGTGTCCATTTTCTGGGAACCACGATGAAAGTGTTCAATATTGATTCTATACTGGGGTCTTTAAATGTACCAAACAAGAACAGTCCTTGGTGTGTCCCTGAGTGTGTGTGTTTGTTGGGCATCACCAGCACGCTGCTGTGCATGGCGTCGGACAATTGATCAATTGCCTGCCAACATATCTGTGGGAACAGATAATCCTTGCTCACATATATGGGGTTGTTATGCCTTACGTCTCCATCAGCAAATACTAGACATGCACGCATGCATGCGTACGCTCACACGCACAGACCGGGATGTGAACACACGCACTCATTCTCAACCCCAGGGGTTGCGTGATGGGAGTGGAGCATTTGTGTGTTCGCTTGAGGGGTGATGGGGGTGGGGTGTATGGGAGGATGGTGGTGAAGATGGATGAATGATTGGGAGCTAGGTGGGGCAGAAGAAATCTTGGATCCCAGTGGAGCAGGCAGTCATGAGATGATTGCAAGGCGTGTGGCCCAGGAGAGATCTCATGATGTGGTGTGGTGGAGAGACCACCCCTCAAACACCTTGCTTTAGTTTTCGGTGACTTCTTAATTAATGATTTAAGATATATTTCTTGCCATATGTAACAAGTACAATGGAATGCTTATTCATCATTTGCTCCTGCAGTGTTCTTCTGAACAAATTCAACAATTCTAAACAATTAGTAATAGTACCTAGTAAGTCCAGTAAAAGCATAAAAATGGCAACTAGTAGATGGTAGCAGCAACATGTGATGATAAAGTATAATGATAAATGATGACGAATGCAGTACAGTACAGTGCCTACATGCTATGTAGCCAAGTTTCTCGTGTAATTGACGGTCTACCCCTGTAAGTCTAATGTAATTGTAAGTCCAATAATGCTGCGGAACCGGCAACCGGATCGCAGGGCGGAGTACAGTTGGTGCCCAGGGTGGTCCTGTATGATGGAGCTGGCCTTACGCCAACACCTGGACCGAAATATCTCCTCGATGGATGGAAGTGGACACCCGATGAGCCGCTGTCCTGATGACCCTCTGGATGCCTTTCCTGTCCTGAGCAGTGGTATTGCCATACCACTGACACCACCCAACAGAATGCTCTCGATGGTGCCATGGTAGAAGTTCATAAGCCATTGTGTGCTTAATTATGCCTCGTCATTAATTGCTTTGTAAGATAGAAGTAAACAAAAAATATAACATGAATAAAAACCAAAACACAACGTGACACAGCCCCGAATAAGCGGACAAAAATGGATGGATGGATGGACAACTCTATTGACAAAACTGTTGGCCTTTTTACTTTACAATGGTTCAATATAAATGCCTCTATCGCCAAACACTAATATGCAAATGAAAGCAATAAACAACCAGTAGTAAAGAATTAACCACTTGTATATTATATAAGTATATAATATATATTTAATATAGTACATGTTATTAAGAATTCAATTTGTAAGTGGGATTTCCTTCGTCCACTTAAGTGTAAGCAGTGTAAGAAGTTCTGTGCACGTCATATGAGAAGGGAGATAGTAAAGGGGAGAGCATTTGTTGGCATTCCTTTTTTTCCTTTTATTTCTTGCATCCGATGGACTGGCGGTCGGCGTAACACATGACAAATATCTGTTGTTGTACCTGCCAATATAATAACTAGTTTCATTATTGCTACCCAATGTTTTTTTCTTTATCGTCAAATCTCAATTTTCACAATTAAAGACCCACAGGCAAGACATTGTAGTCCCGTCTGGGAGTGGAAATCCTACCCATATGTGCTCTGCCACTTCTAACTAGTCGGCCCCGCCCATTTGACTTTCCCGCTCTCTGATAGGCTCGACTTGTACCAATAGGGAGCCATCCGTCGGGATGTGCGTGACCGTAGAGATTATTTTGTCACGATATTCAAAGATGAATCACTCCGCTTGTCTCTGACTACGACTCCCCACAGCTTTTTAGCCATCATAGTCCTGTGTTTTTATGTTTAGACTGTGTGTGTGTGTGTGTGTGTGTGTGTGTGTGTGTGCGCGCATGAAACCCCACTGTATGTGCATTTGCAACTTGTATCTGCAATACAACATTGTGTGTGTAGTCCCCTGCTCCCCCAGCTGCTAGGGATATTAATGGTGAGCTCTGGTGACATGTGGCTTTTGCTTTCTGAAGTAGAACAAACCGTGTCTGATGCGTCTGAGTGGAGTGGGAAGTGGCCGACGATTAAACTAAATCAGTTGGACATCAGTTAGTAGTTAGTGTTTTTATCACTCACTACCAATGTGTTTCTGCTGCTCCTGGCCTGCCCTAGCTGTGCATGTCTGTGTTTCATCAAGTCGTACACATAAACAAGATTTGGTGTTGTTTTTATATATCATGTCTACCACTAACCCCCACCTCTGCCTTTTTATTCTAAATGTTAAAAAATGCAAACCTGTACATACAGGCCTTTCAGTAATCATCTGATGTTATGTTGTAACTATTTCTGTATAGCTTGCATTTTATACATTCCTGCGCCTTCTTTACTTGATATGTTTCTACCTTCTCTGTATATGTCTACATTCACATTTAGGACATTTGACAAAGCGACTTACAAAAAGTACTTTTGTCGAAAGAGTGAAACAATATATTACTGATTATCATGAATAAATGATTGGTTAATATATACCGTGTGTATATATATATATATACATATATGTATATACACATATGTGTGTGTGTGTGTGTGTGTGTGTATTGCCCCCCCCCCCCCTCCCTCAGCCATCCAGGAGGAGCCAGGCCAGGGCCACAGGTCCGAGTGTCCCCCGGGACATGCACCGCCAGCCCCCCAGCACCACCAGCAGCAGGGCCACTGCAGCCTGCACAGCCCCCTACAGACCAGCAGCCCCCTGCTGGAGAGTGACATGCTGCTGGAGGTGAGTGGGGACTTGAGGGAAGAATGCTGTTGGTTTCAAATTGTGTTCATTCTACACATTCTACACAAACTGTGGTTATTCATTCAAGCGTATAGTTTTATTTGCCACTGATGGACTCAGTGGAAACTTGTCTGAATTATAATAAATATTTATGAGGGCTGAATGGTATTATGATTTTAATATGATTCACTATTATTGGGTATGATCCTTCTTGTGTCATGATTTTCATTTTTAACTGAAAAACACAGGTTTTCTTGCATCTAGAGAAAAATGTGTAGTTCAGGGTGTCTCTGCAGCACTAAAGTACTGGTCATAATGGTGTTTTACATTTACATATTTTACCCTTATAAATGCGATTTGGATTATACTCGGCCATATTGCGATTTTGATAATATTTGAATACATTTTTCTAATATCTTTTGCTAATATATACACTCACTGGCCACTTTATTATGTACACCTTGCTAGTACCGGGTTGGACCTCCTTTTGCCTTCAGAACTTCCTTAATTATTTGTGGCATAGATTCAACAAGGTGCTGGAAACATTCCTCAGAGATTTTGGTCCATATTGACATGATAGCATCATGCAGTTGCTGTAGATTTGTCGGCTGCACATCCATGGTGCGAATCTCCTGTTCCACCACATCCCAAAGGTGCTCTATTGGATTGAGATCTGGTGATTGTGGAGGCCATTTGAGTATAGTGAACTCATTGTCATGTTCAAGAAACCAGTTTGAGATGATTTGAGCTTTGTGACATGACGTGTTATCCTGCTGAAAGTAGCCATCAGAAGATGGGTACACTGTGGTCATAAAGGGATGGACATGGTCAGCAATAATACTCAGGATCCCCCACACCATTACACCACCACCATCAGCCTGAACCGTTGATACAAGACAGGATGGATCCATGCTTTCATGTTGTTTACGCCAAATTCTGACCCTACCATCTGCATGTCGCAGATGGTAGGGTTTCTTCCCCGTTCTGATGCTCGGTTTGAACCGCTCAGATCGTCTTGACCAGGGGTGTCCAATTCGTCGATCGCGATCGACCGGTCGATCGCAAAGGAAGTCTGGGTAGATCGCATGGCATAATTTTTTTTTTTTATGTTATCATTCATCGGATGAATGATAACAGAATTTAGTGGGGATGCTGGGGACATGTCCCCACCAATATCCAGCGATATCCATCCCCCCCCCCCCCCCCTCATCAGAACCGCGAATTAACGGAGCCCCCCCCCCTTTACATGAAGTCTACTCGGGATATATTTAGCATTTATAGTGTAGGTAGATCATTTTGGCTTGGTCATTTTAAAAGTCGCTCTCAAGTTGAAAAAGTGTGGGCACCCCTGGTCTTGACCATGTCTACATGAGTTGCTGCCATGTGATTGGCTGATTTGATATTTGCGTTAATGAGCAGTTGAACAGGTGTACCTAATAAAGTGGCCGGTGCGTGTATATACAGTATATGTATTATTCTTTATTGTTCACATGGTTCCTGTGTGTGTTTCCATGGCTTGTGTTCCAGTGTTTGATTGGCTTCGCCCTGGTCATCACCAGTGACGGACTCATTTTCTACGCCTCCGCCAGCATCGTGGATTACCTGGGCTTCCACCAGGTAGTGTCTCACATCCTGCCTGCGCTGAAACCATTGGACCAAGTACCCCTAAAGGTTATTTAGCGGTTGCTGTTTCACTGCGCTGGTGTGAGGCTGATGCAGGGAGGGCTAGACGTCAGACAGATGGAAACATTACAATCAGAAGAATCGTAACATGCAAGCGGCTTTGAGGCACTCAAGGGCCCCTCACTGATAAGATGAGATGAGGAGAGATGGGTGGATAATAATACTAATGATGTATTTCGATGCCACCTCTCAAAACCAGGGTTACAAGGTGCTTCAGAAAATACAATGCCATACAAATGTGGTAGTGCAAAGATGGCAAACAAAACAAAAGTTTAAAAAAAAATCAAAGCAAACGAGAGAGAGAGAGACCAAGACCATGTTTAGTCAGTGGCCTATCCAGTGTACTGGCTATTTAGCAAATCCTTCTGGTTTTCTATAGATATCCTGTTAACAGTAGCAACTGGGGGGCCACTCTCACACCGCTCGTCACTGCATCCTTGAAGGGGACCATTAAAAACCCACCCCAATAGTGTCTTAATGGCATAGGGTCAATTTCTGTTCCTAAGGTTCGAGCAATTTGGAGGCGGTGGTACCTATGAACAACTCTACTTCAGCTTGAATGTGAGGAACACCACCATCAGCCAGGTATGGCCACTTAGCCAAATCCTCTTCTTTGATGATGTTGTCTGTCCATCATCTTCTTCTGGGTGTAGACCTTTGGTAGATTATAGAACCGTTTCCCAGTGAGACTTGAAATCTCCAAACATGTCAACATGTACCTGGAAACTAATGCCTTTCAGCCCATGGTTTGTAGACTGATTTGGGTTTTCCTTCCATTCATATTTAGCTTCCTCATCAGGGGTTCAAAGCAAAATGTGGCTGTACTATCTGGATCTAGAAATGCATGTTTGTATGACTTTGTTTCCCTTGTTGGATTTCACTTGTTCCGGTAGGATGGCTAGAGTCCTGTCACTGTTCCCAGCCCTTGTATGACCACATGATTGCAGAGAAACAAGTGTGCTACTCACTAATGGTTCCTTTTGCTGTTTGTTGTCTGTGTTGAGTCCTCTCTCTCTTTGCTTGATGTGAAGAATGCTGTGATGGCTGCACACCTTGCAAGTCAAGCACTTTTCGCAGTTCTTGCTTATATGCCCAATGTGAAGGCAACCATAACAGATTCCTTTCTCCTTTAGAAGGTTTATCTCTTCCCTGTGTGTCTTCTATTCCAATTGTGGACACTGCTCCAGTGTGTGACCTTGAGAGCAACACATACACAAGTTGATGTTTGCAGATGACCTATTTTGCCAGTGAACCTGTTTAGACTTGGATTCTTCAAACATAGGTTTGTCAATGGTAGTAACAGTAGTTGCAAAATTGTCTACAAGCTACAAGTGTAGCTCTCTCTGCCTCTGGCTGAATGCATGCTGATATAGTAGAAGATTTGCTGGTTCTTGAAGTGGTGTGACTTTTCCGGCTTGATTTCTTTTTTGTTTCAACACTGGAAATGCTGTCACTGTGAGTTTTCCTTCACTCTCAACACCATCATCCTTTTCAACAGTTTTGGAAGTAGCATGCATTTGACAACCATTTATTCACATTATCAGTACATTCATTGACACTCAAAATTTTTGCTTGAAACCATGTCTCATGTTTTTCCTTTTCTTCGGGAGGTAGAAGTTGTGAAAGAGATTTGCGTGCTTCCTTTGCTTCATTGCACAGAGTTTTGTATTTGTTAAATGTACCATGCCCCTCCGTTCTATATTCTCTGTCCTGTGTTAGTTCTTGAATTGTCCTTTTTTGGTTAGATGCTTTGTTTAGTTTGGACTTCTTAGCCTTTTGCAGTTTGTCCAGTTTATCGATCAACTGTTTTTGTGTTAGTTTAATAGAACGGTTGACAGATTAACCTTGTGTTTCCATTTCACCACTGGTGGCACATATTGGCACATTGGACTGTGTTTCAAACGCCGTTGGCTCATTAACGCAAGAACCTTGATTATCAATCATGACCACTCAAATCAAATATAGGCTATAAACAAATACCTTTCACAAATAGACCACCCCACAACTCTTATGAACACAAGATACCAATACATTGGATTTACACTCAAAATAAACTTTAAAATGGCCATTTATTGTTGGTAGCGCTATACCTTGGTCCATTCAATGTCCGTTGTTGGTGGGAAAAGAGTAGACTGCGTCCTTGTGTTGGTCTCTGCTTTGTCATCCTTAATCCAAAACAAAACACAAAAAGCCAACGATGTCCAATCGATCAGCTGTTGAATCCTGTGAACGACGATCCTGGCAAGTTCCAATGAAGCAGTTTTTGACTTAATGTTTTTAACCATTTAATGAGCCACTGAGGGGCGAACGGGTGAACTCGTTTCAGGCACGTGTTCTGGGCTAAAAGTGAACCAATGTCCAGCGGCTGTATATCGTTTATTCACCAATTGCATAAACATGCTCACCAAAGCAGGAAGATATAAGAGTTCATTTGATCAAAGCTTCCACTCATCAAACTCAAAAGGCACTCTGTGTCGGCGTGTCAGCCACTCTGACACGCCGACACAGTTCCACACACCTGATTCCTATCACCTGGAACATACTGTAGCTTTATGCACCTTATGTGAATACTCCACCCAGTGTTTAATGCCATAACTGCCTGTGTATACATATAATCAATTAGTATTTTAAAT
The DNA here is from genome assembly GCA_002895965.2 of Coryphaenoides rupestris. Lineage (NCBI taxonomy): Eukaryota > Metazoa > Chordata > Actinopteri > Gadiformes > Macrouridae > Coryphaenoides > Coryphaenoides rupestris. Next base: position 290,572 of record PIJE02000079.1, on the reverse strand, counting down.
AAGGATATAATAAAACAAACAAACACAAAAGTACATTATGGCTCTAACACATTAGTTTGGGAGACAGAGTAAGATTAGGGAACGGATCATTGCAGTCTGGACTGCACACCCCCCTGAAGAAATCTCCCAGCTTTTGTAGTTGTCTTTTTGCAACAATGCGGATGGGTCTCAACCAACAAGTGATCTGCAATTTTTTTTTTGCTATTTCCAAAGTCTGGTCCAGCTAATTTAAGTAAAAGACCTACATTTGTGACTGAGAAGATTAAAGGTTAATGCAGGAAGACACAAGCTCCCCATTCTATCTTCCCGTTCATTCTATCTTCCCCGGGAGTTCAGTACGATCATCATTACAGCCGTCTACATCCCACCACAAGCAGACACCGACGTGGCACTATCGGCCCTACATGATGTGCTATGTCGGCACTAGACCCAACATCCTGACGCGACTGTGGTGGTGGTGGGGGACTTTAATAGGGCCAATCTAAAGAAAGTCATGCCGAACTTCCACCAGCACAATATGTGTGCTACCAGGTGAGAAAGAACTTTGGACCACTGCTATACGCCATTCAAGAGAGGCTACAAGGCTGGCCAGACCATGCTGCCAGTTTCCTGCTGCCAGAGTATAAACAAAGGATAGTATGGGAGGCAGTGGTGACGAGGGAAGTAAAGCGGTGGTCCGACCCAATTGATGACGATATTCAAGGCGCCACGAGCGATGTCGACTGGGACATGTTCCGCTTCATAGCAACACTAGTGGATACTATCATCCCCACAGTTGAGGTGAGATCTTTGCCTAATTAAGAAACGTGGGTCTATGGATCCATCTGCGCCACCCTGAACGGCCGTACTGCCGCCAACAACTCCGGGCTTCATATCTGGCCACATGGACAAATACAAACATACATACTTACAGAGACAGAGTGGAGTCGCAGATGGAGCAGTGCGACACCAGACGCCTATGGCAGGATCTACGGAACCGTAGCTGATGTGAGTTACATTGCTAGGGACGAGCACATTCTCTCTCTGACTGAGCACGACGTGAGGAGGGCTCTGATGAGGGTGAACGCCAGAAAAGCTGCAGGTCCTGACGGCATATCTGGATGAGTACTGAAGACCTGTGCTAATCCGCTAGCTGGGTCTGAACACCCCCCTGTGCGCCTGGATCCTGGGCTTCCTCACCGCCAGGCCCCAGGTCCTCAGCGTGGGCAAACACACCTCCAGACCCCTCACCCAGAACACAGGATCCCCCCAGGGTTGAGTCCTCAGCCCCCTACTGTACTCCCTGTACACACATAACTGTGTGGCCAGGTCCACCTCCAACACCATTGCCAAGTTTGCGGATGACACAGTGGTGCTGGACCTGATTTCCGGTAACGATTAGAAGGCCTCATGTTGAATGTCTCCAAAACTAAGGAGTTGATTCTGGACTTTAGGAGGACACAACAACATGAGAGAACTTACACACCACTGGGGATTAATGGGACTGCTGTGGAGACGGTGAGCAGCTTCAGGTACCTGGGAGTCCACATTGCAGAGGATCTAATTTGGACTACACACATTGACACTATGGTGAGGAAGGTGAATCCTGTCAGGATGCATCACTGCCTGGTTCGGCAACAGCTCCTCTCAGGACAGGAGGGCTCTGCAGAGGGTAGTGCTTTCAGCTGAACTATTGGCACTACCCTCCCCACCCTGCAGGACCTGTACTCCAGGAGGTGTCGAACCGGAGCCTGTAGGATCATGAAGAATCCTCACCACCAAAACAACAAACTGTTCCAACTGCAGGCAAGCACCTCCGCTGTGGTGATGCTACAAGAGAGAAGAGAGAAGAGAGACTAAAATTAAAAAATTTAAATTTAAAAAAATTAAAATTTTGATGCCATTAACGCAATTACGTAGTTTTGACCTTTTGATTGTTTATCACCAAAGTACTTCAAGCAAGGACGTGTTGTTGTTTAGGACATTGGTGGACATCACAGATATTGCACCAAGGATGCGCAATGACGCTACCGTGAGGCGCGCGAGGGGCTCCGAGTCAGCGTCTCTGGGGGGTCCGTTAATTTGCGGTTCTGATGGGGGAGGGGGATCCGTTAATTTGCGGTTCTGATGGGGGGTGGGGGGTCCGTTAATTCGCGGCTCTGATGGGGGGGGGGGTGCTCCGTTAATTCTGAGCACCCCCGAATTAACTAGATAAGACTATGAAAATGTTATTGCCCTGGCAATAACATTTATTTTTGGTTTTATATTGGATTTTTTTATTGTAACAAAAAATACATTTGGATGCTGCTTATATTTTCCATTTATATGGACAATATAACACAATACACTCACTTGGAAAAATCATTCAAGTTTGAGCCAATAAAAAACTTGGGATTAATCGCGATTTACTACACAAAATCATGCGATTAATCGCGATTAATAATTTTAATCGTTTGACAGCCCTAGTTTATATGCTTCTTTGGTTACATTTCTCATTCCTAAAAAAAAAAAGCGGCTCTTTTTTGCTGTAGAGACTGTAAATAGTGTGGATATTCTGATTCTGATCCCACCAATTTGTGATATTCGTATTGTTATGTTGCACATTGTGCTGGGCAGAATGTGCCTATATGTGTATGTGACAATTCAACTTCTTGAATTTTGAGTCCAATGGCCCACTGAGCAGACGTTGCACAAACTGAAGGCAAAAGGCAGCTGTTCTACTTTGTAGATGAACAAGTCCATGCCCACTTTCCTCCTTCGGCAGATATAGATGGATAGATAGATAGTTTTTTATTGTCCCCAAGGGGAAATTCTTTTCCACAGCACTGTACAACCACTTGACCCACATTACATGCGACAGGACACGACATACAAAACAACACACAATGACAGACAGTTGACTTTAGGGCTGAACAAAGCATCTATACAGAGCAGTCACATTGAATAATAAGAAGAAGATCTTTATTAGTCCACACATAGTGGTCACACAACACACAGCAGGAAGTGGCGGCCGCCAAACACACACGCATGCAGGGAGGGTGGCCCGTGGAAATTTGTCCTCTGCATTTGACCCATCCACTCCAGGAGCAGTGGGCAGCCATTCTGACGGCGCCCGGGGACCAACAGCTCCAGGTTTTACATCCACATCTTGGTCAGGGATGTGGACAGGAGATCTTCACATGTTTTTAATTGGAGTTCTTTTACTCCGTAAGGAGACCCCGCAGAGCACGGGCCGAACATGCAAACTCCACACAGAAAGGCTGGGAGATCACCCACCTGGGCACCCCACAGTCAACAACGGCCCAGGCGGGAATCGATCCCAGGACCTTCTTGCTGTGAGGCAGCAGTGCAAGCACTGTGCCACCGTGCCCCACCGTGCCCCACCCCATTGTCACTTGGGCCCTCATTAGTGTGGTCATATAATGTTCTGTGGTACCCAGTGCAGATTGTCCCAGAAGAAGTTGACCAAGATTGTCTGGATTTTTCACAGCAGGTGTGTTGGAGGATCCACACAAGCTAGTCGATGCCAGAGGGAGTGTGCTACCAGATTTTTGATAATCAGAACATGACTATGATGTTTTATTAATTAACAACTTTCTCAAGGTGTCCCTTTACTTTTTCAAGTTTTTTGTAAAAACACTTCACCCAAGGTATTTAAAACCCTCCCTGGTCCAATCTCAGCTGCTGGGAGAATTGGCTCTCCACCAGACCACCTCCCAACCAGGATAGCCATACTTTTACTTTCACAGAGGAAATAACAAAAATCTTCAAATGTATTCAACATTACATTTACATCCCTCTGGCCTTTAACAAACACGACTAAATCATCAGCATATGCGGACACCTGAAAGGCATTTCTACAGTTTGGAATAGTCACCCCACGCATTTCTTAACCTTATCAAAAAAGGCTCTTTTGCCAAAGTATATAACATGCCAGATAAAGCGCATCCTTGTCTAACACCCCTATGAACTTTAAAAGGAGCACACAATTCTTGAGCATACTTTCAACATGAAAAGTGGACGAAAACCAAAAGCCGCTAAAAGCTTTTATAAAAAAAAAATGTACTTTTTCTTTCTTGGTCTATAGACCCTAGAGCAAACTCCATGGTTGAAAAGCTTACCTATGTCAAATACATCGCTGATAAAATAAATATTATTATGGATTAACCTATCTGGCACACAGTGGGTCTGGTCAGGGTGGATGACCTGCTCCAAAACTTCACTCAATCTATTAGCCAACACTTTAGAGAGCAGTTTACATTCGGTGCATAGAATTGACAGTCAATTTTTCAGCAGGGTGAGTAGCCTACTGCTCTATGGAAAATTAGCGGCAGCAGCCCCTTGGCTAGACTGTCACTAAGTACAGCCAGTATATATACTGTATATTGACCCATTTCGGGCCAAAACACCTTGTAAGAATGAACAGGAAGACCATCTAACCCTGGTGCTTTACCATGCTCCATGCTCTGGAGGGCTCTGTGCAGTTCCTCTGGGGTCAAAGCCTTGCCAAGATCAGCATTGGCCTCCTGAGGTAAGTTGTCAAGAAAGACAATGTCATACGCCTTGCTCTTTTAAAGCTCCTCATAGAAGCCAACTGCTCTCCTGCGTATGTTAGCATGGTCTGACAAGAGAAACCCATCTTTGGATCGTAGAGTGTGAATGTCTTTTTTTGTCCATTCTTTTTTTCTAAATTGAAAAAGTTTCTTGATGGTGCATCCATCAAGTGCCCAAACCTGCAATTCCTTGAATGGCTGCTTGAATGACAGCTTGGGATGTTTAGGTTAGCTACAGTTAGCTCTCGGTTAGCGCTCACCATCACTCATCACCTCAGCTTGTTGAATCACTCAGCTGTGTTGGCTCTGGTTTTTCTGTTCTGAGAATATTGAGACATAAATCTGAGGGATAACATGGTGTGCTGTGCATTTCATTGTAATAACAGAGCATCCAAGGATTATATGCTTCATTTTTTTCGGTGAGTTAAATTTTTTTATTTTTTCATGTATATGTTAGGTTTAGCACCATTAGCAGACATCGATTTTAAGAATGACTTAGCTTAAATGACCCCAGACACATTTTGTTTGGTAGCTTAAGGTTACTGTAATGTGTACGCGTATACACCATTGACTATTCATTTTCTATATCCCATTCAGTCGACGCATACGCAACCTTACGTTATCACAATCAATTCGCAAACCTTGCAAGCTTTAAAGAAGAATCAATTAGTTGTTGTAGTTGTTGGTGTAGTCCAGAGTCAGACTGGCCATTGGGAGCACCCCGGTGGGCCGATCGGTCTGTGGGCTGCTTGAGCAGCTTGTTTAACATTAATTTGTCACTTCACTCAATGGAAAATCTGAATCTGATGTCAATATCAGTGAGTAAATTATGATTCCTTTTTACATATTTTTACAGATTTATCGATTTCAGGATAAAGCCAATAAAAATGCTATTGTACAAAACAAACAATTGGAAATATTGTGGGTCAAGGATTTTGTGGTGTTTATGTACGTTAGTCAGAATGCCCCAAAATGGGTCGCACTTGTTCCCATTCACATCCATTATAAAACGGACCTGTAACTATGCATTTTGACTGTCAACATGAAAATCTTCTAAAATAAGTGTAGGGAAAAGGTCAATTATAAGAAGAATAGACAATGCAACGTGTAAAATATGAGCAGTTATGTAGTAGTAGTGAAGTTATTTAAATTATATTGTTTAGATATAAAATCTGGAAAGAGTATATACATTTTTTCACATATCTATTTGTCTATGTAAAGGCTTCCTCTAGATGATCCAGACAGGCTGGATCAGTGGTTGCTCAGAAGACAGAAGTGGACTCCTAACAAGAATTCTGTCAGCAGTGAACACTTTGAGAGTCATCACTTCAGCACTGACACCAGGGTAGTGAGACCTTTTTTCACATCTTACAAAGAAGCAAGCAACGTATTGGTTTAAATTGATTATGTTTAAATTGCTAAGTATGGATCATAATATATTCATATACATTGCATTACATTCAAAGAATCGGCATCGGATTCCCGTCATCGCCGACTGGTTCTAGGGACGTGGAACGTCACCTCACTGGCGGGGAAGGAGCCTGAACTGGTGCGGGAGGTGGAGTGGTACCAACTAGATATGGTTGGGCTCACCTCCACGCACAGCACTGGGTCTGGAACCAAACTCCTGGAGAGGGGCTGGACCCTCTACTTCTCCGGAGTTGCCCAGGATGTGAGGCGACAGGCGGGTGTGGGGATACTCGCAAGTCCCCGGCTGAGCGCTGCTGTGTTGGAGTTCTCTCCGGTGGACGAGAGGGTCGCCTCCATGCGACTGCAAGTCGCTGGGGGGAAGGCTCTGACTGTTGTGTATGCCTACGCACCAAACAGCAGCTCAGAGTATCCGGCCTTCTTGGAGTCCTTGGGTGGCATCCTGGAAAGTGTTCCATCCGGGGACTCCATAGTTCTACTGGGGGACTTCAACGCACACGTGGGCAATGATGGAGAAACCTGGAGGGGAGTGATTGGGATGAACGGCCTGCCCGATCTGAACCAGAGTGGTGTTTTGTGATTGGACTTCTGTGCTAGTCATGGACTGGCCATAACAAACACCATGTTCGAACATAGGGTGGTCCACAAGTGTACCTGGTACCGGACCACCTTAGGCCAAAGGTCGCTGATCGACTTTGTAATCGTATCAGCAGATCTGCGGCCGCATGTTTTGGACACTCGGGTGAAGAGAGGAGCAGAGCTGTCAACTGATCACCACCTGGTGGTGAGTTGGATCAGATGGCGCGGGAGGCTGCCAGACAGACCTGGTAAACCAAAACGTGTAGTGAGGGTGAACTGGGAACATCTGGTGGAAGCCCCTGTCCGTAGGGTCTTTAACTCCCACCTCCGGAAGAACTTCTCGTGCATCCCGGGGGAGGTTGGGGACATGGAACCTGAGTGGGCCATGTTCAGAGCCTCCATTGTAGAGGCTGCAGCTGTGGTCAAAAGGCTGTCGTCGCCTGGTTGGCCCAGGGGTCTCCTGAAACAGCAGACAGGTACCGGGAGGCCAGAAGGACCGCAGCATCAGCGGTTGCTGAAGCAAAAACCTGGGTGTGGGAGGAGTTCGGGGAGGACTTTCGATTGGCCTCAAGGAAGTTCTGGCAAACTGTCCGGCGACTCAGGAAGGGAAAGCAGGGCTTGGCTCAGGCTGTGCTCAGTCGGGGAGGAGAACTGCTGACCCAGACTGAGGATATTGTCGGGCGGTGGAAAGAACACTTTGAGGAGCTCCTGAATCCGACCAGTATGTCCTCTGTGGAAGAGGCAGAGTCTGAAGACTCGGGGGAAGTCTCACCCATATCCTTGGTAGAGGTCACTGAAGTAGTCAAAAAGCTCTTCAGTGGCAAGGCGCTAGGTGTGGATGAGATTCGCCCTGAGATGCTGAAGGCTCTGGACATTGTCGGGCTGTCGTGGCTGACACGCCTAGTCAATGTAGCGTGGAGGTCGGGGACAGTACCTGTGGAATGGCAGACCGGGGTGGTGGTCCCCATTTTCAAAAAAGGGGACCGGAGGGTGTGCTCCAACTATCGGGGTATCACACTGCTCAGCCTCCCTGGGAAAGTTTATTCCAGGGTGCTGGAGAGGAGGCTCCGGCCGATTGTCGAACCTCAGCTCCAGGAGGAACAATGCGGATTCCGTCCCGGCCGTGGCACAGTGGACCAGCTCTTTACCCTCGCAGGGTTGTTGGGGGGGGCATGAAAGTTTGCCCATCCAGTCTACATGTGCTTTGTGGACTTGGAGAAGGCCTATGACTGTGTCCCCCGGGGAATCATGTGGGGGGTACTACGGGAGTATGGCGTACCGGGCCGTTGGTACGTGCCATTCGGTCCCTGTACGAACAAAGTGCGAGCTGTGTCCGTATTCTCGGCACAAAGTCAAGCACGTTCTCAGTGGGTGTTGGACTCCGCCAAGGTTGTCCCTTGTCACCGGTTCTGTTCGTGATCTTCACGGACAGAATCTCAAGGCGCAGCCGAGGTGAGGAGAGTGTCCGGTTTGGGGACCTCAGAATTGCATCTCTGCTCTTTGCAGATGATGTGGTTCTGTTGGCTACATCAGACCGTGACCTCCAGCATGCACTGGGGCGGTTTGCAGCCGAGTGTGAAGCAGTCGGGATGAGAGTCAGCACCTCCAAGTCTGAGGCCATGGTTCTCTGCCGGAAAACGGTGGAGTGTTCCCTCCGGGTTGGGAGTGAGTTGCTGCCTCAAGCGAAGGAGTTCAAGTATCTCGGGGTCTTGTTCACGAGTGAGGGCAAAATGGAGCGGGAGATGGACAGACGGATTGGTGCAGCGTCTGCAGTGATGCGGGCGCTGTACCGGTCCGTTGTGATGAAGAGGCAGCTGAGCCGGAAGGCGAAGCTTTCGATTTACAGGTCCATCTACGTTCCAACCCTCACCTATGGTCACGAGCTTTGGGTAGTGACCGAAAGAATGAGATCGCGGATACAAGCAGCCGAAATGAGTTTCCTCCGCCGGGTGGCTGGGCTCAGCTTTGGAGATAGGGTGAGGAGCTCAGACATCCGGAGGGAGCTCGGAGTAGAGCCGCTGCTCCTCCGCATCGAAAGGAGTCAGCTGAGGTGGTTCGGGCATCTGATTAGGATGCCCCCCGGGCGCCTCCCATTGGAGGTTTTCCGGGCAGACCCAGAACCCGCTGGAGGGATTATATATCTCGTCTGGCCTGGGAACGCCTCAGGATCCCCCAGGAGGAACTAGAGAGCGTGGCTGGGGAGAAGGAAGCCTGGGGGGCCCTGCTTAGCCGGGTGCCACCGCGACCCGGCCCCGGATAAGCGGACGCAAATGGATGGATGGATGGATGCATTACATTACAATACATTATACATGACTTAGGCAATAGCTCACTTTTGCTTTCAAGTTTGTCCATTCAATGCAAAAGCCTTATCTCAGAGTGAGAATTGCTATTTTTTCCTATGCTGTCTATGATTAAATGGGAAAGATTCTCCAAGTGAGACATCACATGATACAGTGGCAAAAGTGAAATAATCTTTTCATTGTAACAATAAGTATTTTAATGTGGATGAACTGCGTACTATACATTCATGTTCCAGTTGTATTGGTATTACATTGTGATATAATACAAACAGATTCAAAACACATCTGCACAATATCGTTACCTCCACAGTGGATGATGAGGACAACCGGTGCTGCTCTTCCATGCAGGGAGACAGAAAAGAATGGGAGAAGGTTTTTCCACTGCGGTCCACCCCAGCCAAACCAGCAGACATGGATGCCCGGCATGCTGAGGTGGCTTCCCATGGTCTCTGCAGCTCTCTGGGAAGCACAGCGGACATACAGTTGTGGTCAAAAGTTTACATGCACTTGTAAAGAACATGTATGTCATGGCAGTCCAGAGTTTCCAATAATTTCTACAACTCTTATTTTTCTGTGATTGGAGCACATACTTCTTTGTCACAAAAAACATTCATGAAGTTTGGTTCTTTTATGAATTTGTTATGGGTCTACTGAAAATGTGACCAAATCTGCTGGGTCAAAAATATACATACAGCAACATGAATTAACAATTTAGGTGATGTAGAAAGTTGTCAATCAGATTAGCTTTGTGGCCTCTTAACTTCTTGTGAGTGATTATGATTGACTACAGCTGGTGACTTCTCTGAGCACATTTAAATATGACTCATTTGATACAATCATTAGACTCAGACACAAACACTACAATGGGAAAGTCAAAGGAGGTCAGCACGGATCTGAAAAAGCGGATCATTGACTTGAACAAGTCAGGAAAGTCACTTGGAGCAATTTCAAAGCAGCTACAGGTCCCGAGATCAACTGTGCAAACAATTGTTTGTAAGTATAAAGTGCATGGAACAGTTGTGTCACTGCCACGATCAGGAAGAAAACACAAGCTATCACCTGCTGCTGAGAGAAAATTGGTCAGGATGGTCAAGAGACAACCGAGAACCACCAAAAAGCAGGTCTGCAATGAATTAGAAGCTGCTGGAACACAGGTGTCAGTGTCCACAGTCAAGCGTGTTTTACATCGCCATGGGCTGAGAGGCTGCCGTGCAAGAAGGAAGCCCTTGCTCCAGCACCTTAAGGCTCGACTGAAGTTTGCTGCTGATCACATGGACAAAGAAAAGGCCTTCTGGAGGAAAGTTCTGTGGTCAGATGAAACTAAAATTGAGCTGTTTGACCACAATGACCAGAAATATGTTGGTGGTGAGGCCTTTAACCCCAAGAACACCATGCCTACCTTCAAGCATGGTGGTGGTAGTATTATGCTCTGGGCTTGTTTTGCTGCCAATGGAACTGGTGCTTTACCGAAAGTAAATGGAATAATGAAGAAGGAGGATTACCTCCAAATTCTTCAGGAGAACCTAAAATCATCAGCCAGAAGTTTGGGTCTTGGGCGCAGTTGGGTGTTCCAACAGGACAATGACCTCAAACGCACATCAAAAGTGGTAAAGGAATGGCTAAATCAGGCTAGAATTACGGTTTTAGAATGGCCTTCCCAAAGTCCTGACTTAAACCCCATCGAGAACATGTGGGCAGTGCTGAAGAAAGAAGTCCATGTCAGAAAGCCAACAAATTTAGCTGAACTGCACCGATTCTGTCAAGAGTTGTCAAAGATTCAACCAGAAGCTTGCCAGAAGCTTGTGGATGGCTACCAAAAGTGCCTAATTGAGGTGAAAATGGCCAATGGACATGTAACCAAATATTAGCATTGTTGTATGTATATTTTTGACCCAGCAGATTTGGTCACATTTTCAGTAGACCCATAATAAATTCATAAAAGAACCAAACTTCATGAATGTTTTTTGTGACAAAGAAGTATGTGCTCCAATCACTCAATCACAGAAAAATAAGAGTTGTAGAAATTATTGGAAACTCTGGACTGCCATGACATACATGTTCTTTACAAGTCTTTGTAAACTTTTGACCACAACCGTAGCTGTCCCCAAGGATCAACACTGTTACTGGGAGGAAAACAAATGAGTGTAATGAGTGAAATAAATGCTTCAGGGATGAAGAATACAGTATGCAATTCACTATAGGTTGACAGTATTGAAATACATTTGTGTAGAGCTGTCCAAAATCAAGTAACCAAGATTGATACTTAGTCGTTGCTGTGTGTAGCTGGCATGGCGTAGGAATGAACGGCAGCCATTAAGAACAGATCTACTGAAAGAAATTAACATTGTGTAGCAAATATAATAGTGCCTTTCTTTCTCAAGTCATATTCAAGATAACAAGCTGTCGATAGCAGTTCACATAAATTCCAGTCCCCTATGGGCTTATATGCATGTCAAAACGGGCAGGGGGGCATATACACTACTAGAGTTTCACTGTCCCCCCCCCCCCCCCTGTATGTCCCTGTGTTGTGATGTACATGTGACAAATAAAACACTGACTTTGACTTTCCTACCTCCTTCAACCGCAATATACAGAAAACGGTCACCCATACGCAGCATACGTTAGAGGCAACCGCCATTGTTATTGACTTACATTGATCAGAAATAAACCGATCAGGGCTTATTTAGTAACCTTATCCCATTGAATGAGACAATTGAGCGATCACCCTTACATGTAGCTTCAACCCAAAAGGTGCACAGATCTATGGAACACTGTTAACCTATGTTAATCAAGTGACACCATATAACAACTCGTTCATAAGTTATGTGAAAAACGTAACTCGCTTTGATTCATTTCCTACAAATTGTTTGGTGTATATTACGTTAATGTTACTGGTGTTTGTTGTTCTTAAACGTGATGGATTCACTAACATTGGCAAAATACAAGTCAGCGAATCTAGTTTTGCTTTACCACAATAATACGTAAATACATATTTGAAGTATGCAGAAACATAGGAGTACGTTTGGAAAAGTGATGGTGTGGCGGGGGCAATACAGACGAGTAGCATTAGCATCAGGTTAGCATTTACTGGTAACTTCTTAGACTAGCCATAGCCAGCTATTGCTTCAGCTTGGTAACTTCGAGGTGGGTGTGTTCCAGCAATCAGGCTTCGTTCACCCGCCTCAGTTTCACTCAGACTCCACCCCTTCGACTAGCCGGGAATGGGCGGTGTGGTTTCTGACTTGCCAAGATGGCGACAATTTGTGCTTCAAAACCGCTCTTCAGAAATCAATGGGTGACATTGCAGAGGGTTTGTGCATATATTCTAGTCTGTGGTTTTCAGCTAACTCATAGAGCTCAACAATTCTTTCTCTAATGATTTCATAGATTGGGTTATGTCCCTTGTGGCCTTGACCGCATACTCTTGACATAACTGTTTATCTGCACCTTGGAAAATTCCACCACTGCTGCAATGACTAAAAATCATCCCAAAAGTATCTGAACACACCCTTAAAATCAATCAGATAGTGAATTGGTATTAAAATGCTAGTAAGCACTTTTTGCCTGAACAGAGTTTAAAGACAACACGAAACTGTGGTCTGAAAAAAACAACTGGAATGACGGAGCAGTTTCCTGAAAAGGCTAAGATGATATTTAAACACCATCAAAACCTATGAAGTCTTGCCAAAGACAATTGATTATTAAAATAGTAAACCCATGTATACTGCTTCTGACCACTGTGAATTCCTCCAAATATCAGCAGGATCATTGGAATTCCCTAACTCAATGAGCCGTCTGCGAAAGCACAGCTCTAGATGATTCTTATCAATTACATTTTCCGTGCAGTTAAAATCCCCTCCCAGAAGTAACAATTCCTCATCACAACTACGTAATGCATTGTCTGAAATATATTGAAACAAATTCTTAAAAAAACCCCATTTGAATTCTGTCAATTGCGTACACAAATAAAGACAAAAAAACATTTTCAAATTGGGCTTTAACTTGTAAAAGTCTACCTTTAACAATGTCCTCAACCTGATAGGATAAGGGAGTAAAGGTTAAAATGGCAACCCAACCACTATTTGATGTGTTGTGACTCATTAGGGACAAACCATCAAACTCTCTCAACTGTATTGATTGCATCAGAATGTGTTTCTTGAAGAAATACAACAAACACATCAAATACATCAAACTTTTTTTTATCTGATTGTCTCAAACAAAACAGCTCTCTTATTTATTTCTCTAGCTCCATTTATATTTAAAGAAGCAACATGGATTTCACCCATAATTAAGAAGGATAATAAAAGCTGTATGAACACAACAATCCTGCAGTACAGGAAATTAGGCTTTATCATTCTCAGCACTGCTATTCATTACAACGTTAAGCTTGGTCAGTATTTTCTTCAACCGGTAGACCTCCTGCACGGTAAAGCAGCCATCACTCATAAATGGCCTCGTTCTTGTGGAGAACTGCTTCACATCACGGAACAAATCATTGATGTGGACATTTCTAGCATGCATTGTTTCTTTTAGAAACATTTTAATGTCATCCACGCTGTAGGTGCTGCTGGTAAATCCGCTGTGACGTAAGCTACATCTTACGGAACACAATCCCACTCAACGGAACTGTTTTGAAACCACAGACAGGCAGATGTTCTGTGTTGCAGCAAATGGGGACATTGATGAATACACAGACTCTGTCACAGCCTACATCTCCAAGTGCGTTGATGTTGTCCCGAGGGTCGATGTTAGGACTTCCCCCAACCAAAAGCCCTGGGTTAATGGTGGTGTGTGTGCTAAACTAAAAGCATGGTCCTCTGCCTATAGCTCTGGGAGCCATTACAGACTATAAAGGGAGAAATAGCAGTGATGCCCAGCCCGTCGCCTCTCTCCCCGCTGAGCTCAACACGCACGGTTTGAGGCCAGCAACACCACTCCTACATTGAGGCTCGCTGAGGACTGCACCAGGGCCAGACGGCTTTCTAGGCTGTGTGCTCAGAGTGTGCGCCGACCAGCTAGCGGAGGTATTCACCTCTATATTCAACTTCTCCCTGTACCAGTTTGCATCCCATCCCAACAGACCACCATTGTTCCCGTACCGAAGAAACCTTCCATCACCTGCCTGAATGACTACCGCCCTGTAGCACTGGCCCACATCATCCTGAAGTGCTTTGAGTGGCTAGTCAGAACCCACATCTGCTCCACCCTTGCTGACACCTTGGACCCCCCCTTCATTTTGCATACCGTCTCAACAGATCTACGGACAACGCCATCGCCCTGACAGTTCACACCGCCCTCTCCCACCTGGATAAGGCAAACACATGCGTGAGGATGCTTTTCATTGATTACGGCTCAGCATTCAACACTATTGTGCCTGTTAAGCTTGTTCTCAAGCTCAGGAGCCTGGGGTTAAACACCTCCATTTGCAACTGGATCCTGGATTTCCTGAGGGGCAGAGCCCAGGTGGTGAGAATGGGCAGTCTCAGCTCCTCTGTACTGACCCTGAGCACCGGAGCCCCTCAGGGCTGCATACTCAGTCCATTCCTGTACGCCCTGTACATGCATGACTGTGCAGCCACACACAGCTCCATTACCATTTTTAAGATCGCGGACGACACCACCATCCTGGGTCTCATCACCAACAATGATGAAAACGCCTAGAGTGGAGGTCAGGGAACTCAGGGCAACAACCTCTCTCTCAACGTCTGCAAGACTAAAGAGATGATCGTGGACTTCAGGAAGCGATGGGACAGAGCTGAAGTGGAGAAAGTCTCCTGCTTCAAGCTCCTTGCTGTGTTCATCAAAGATGACCGCACTTGGTCCAGGCAAGCGGACTCTGCTCTAAAAACTACCCAAATGCGCCTTCACTTTCTGAGGAGAAGAAGTTTGGCATGTCTGCAAAAACCCTCACTAACGTTTACAGGTGCACCATAGAGAGCATCCTCTCTGGCTGCATTACTGCCTTGTATGGCAGCTGCTCCGCTGCGGATCACAAGGCCTTCCAGAGGGTGGTGAAGACCATCTACCACATACAATGCCTTAGGAAAGCAACACAAATCACAGCCTACAGCCACCAAGGCCACTGACTACCAGACTCAAAAACTCAAAAACTCCACAGGAGTTAATATATTCTTTCTTTTTTCCCACAGGCCATCAGGCTTCTCAACCATTGATCATATTGATCATTTTAAATGTACATTTATAACATTGACAATATTTAGATGATTAAACTACTCTGGATACATATGCCATATTCCCTATGCTATATTTAAATACTCTGGATACATATATTCTGATTCTCTATCTTTTGTATATTTCTGTTATGACATACCATATGCCATATTTCTGCTAATGCTGCCCTCACTTGTGTATCTGCCTTTACTTACTTATACTTACATTTATAATACTCAATATTCAATCAATACTTCTGGAGTCAACATAACATTATGTAGGTCCTACGATCGGTTATTAGCTTATGAATAATAATTATCAAAGAAAACTCATTATTAAAATAAAGTTATTAATCTGAATTAATAATAACGGGGCGCCACCCTGAAATCAGGGACCAATAACCGGACAGTGGATTAAGTCTATACTAAGCTATCAAATTGGAACTATGATCAATAATTACCATATCAATAGCTAGTTAAGGTTGAAGGACTCTGAGTTCTTTACGCTACAGAGGCTGGCTTCAACCCAATATTAATAATATAATATAAGCAAAAACCACAAAGTTACAATATAATGTTTATTAAAGTTGGCAAATGGCATAAAGCATTCATTAAATACAATAAGCAATGCACAACCTGAAGTGTGTGTGTGTGTGTGTGTGTGTGTGTGTGTGTGTGTGTGTGTGTGTGTGTGTGTGTGTGTGTGTGTGTGTGTGTGTGTGTGTGTGTGTGTGTGTGTGTGTGTGTGTGTGTGTGTGTGTGTGTGAGAGACAAAGAAAGATAAAAGCAACTGCCTGCTCTGATGAGGTTACACAAGGTATCACTATTCGGGGCCCCAGAACAGTATTGGTGTGCCCCAAAACACACCAATAACAATTCAAAGAAGAAATTATAACACATAGGAGGAGGAAAGCAAATTAGAAAAGGAAAATAGGGATTTCTCCCTCATAGTAGTAGACCAATGATGAGTGAAGGATCCTGGGGAACCATTGTAAATGGCTGAGGCCCTACAATACAATTTTATATTTTGTATCATTATGTATATCAGGGATGGGCAACTTTGATGATAGAGAGGGCCACACAAAGATACTGTAACCCAGTGGTCATCAACCCTTTTAAGCCCCAGATCCCTGACCTGGGCCTTGGTGAAAGGCAAGGTCTACCGGAGAGAGAAAGGCAGCCCAGTCTGTATTTCCAACTTGAGGCCTTTTATTTAGGCTAATTGAATTACATTGAGTCAATTTGAATTTAATGCAACCAAGAACAATCATTTGAGTAAATTGTTTTTTTCACAAGAGCAACAAAGAAAAGAAAACGTCTTGCAATGAGCAGATCATATAATCTCCATGTCAACTCCACTTGGCAAAGCAAAAACATGATGGAATTTATCTGCTACCTGTTCTCTATCAATGGGCATGAATGGGTTTGAAATTAATGCAGCAATATTGGCCATTTTTTATTTAACCTTTATTTATCCAGGCAAGCAAGTAAGAACAAATTCTTATATACAGAAGCAGCCTGACCAAAAAGCAAAGGCCTTTTGAGGGAAGGGGGAGGTGGGAGGCTGCAACAAAAACAAGGTTATGTACATACACATAAAAATGTACAATAGCATACAGGGAAAGATTACAATAAATAAGGGAGAAAGAAGGAGAGGGAGAAAGGGAAAAAAAGAAAAGGAGAGAGAACCAGAGGGGGAGAGAGAGAAGAGAGGGGGGAAGGAGGGAGGTAGGTGAGGGGGCTTAGGGGGAGGAGAGAAGGGGCTGAGGGCTATGCATGCGATTGGGAGGCAATCAGCAGGTGCAACAGTCGGTTACGATCTGTTGCAGATTTTGTTTAAAAACAGTGAGCGATGTGAGAACAGTGAGTTTGAGGGTGTTTTGTAAGGTGTTCCAGTCAGATGCAGCAGCAAATCGGAAGGCGTTACGACCAAAAACCCGTGCCATTAATCAGCACAATGTATAAATAGTATATAATTTTGGTATGCAACGGGCCGTGGTTTAGCAAGGAGATCGTAGGAGCGGCAACACGCCTGAGATTACCACAGCTGTAGGGATGAGTATAATGAGCCTGATCATATTTATTAACACCTGGTTACTGTCCCACAGTAGGAGGCTGGGGACGGATGGAGCAGCAGGACCCGACACGAGGCAGACTAAAAACAATATTAAGATGTTCCTTATGAAGCCAATTGGCCTAATTTATAATTAAAGACTGTTGCGCATTGTCCCGATTGCGGTCTCTCCTTCCCGGTCCAGAACCAAATCAAGCCACGGAACGTATCATTGTGGCAACATAGACTTTGCTAAAATGGTGTCCTGCGTCTGGCAGACCAGGCTCATCGCCGTGACGATCGCTGCTTCTGCCACCGACTCAGCAGTCCCGGATCCTGTTTGTAGCGAAGAATTATAATTACAATTGAACTCTTACGCTTGCTTCCAAATCCTGTGAAACCAACAATTTATTGATTTGGAAATTGACTCGTGGGCCGCACTAAATGAGGACGCGGGCCGCATGCGGCCCCTGGGCCGCCAGTTGCCCATCCCTGATGTATATTGTGTTATTGTATTATCTTAATATATATATTGTGCCGCTCAATATACATATATATATACATTTCTCTTGTTGCTATTATCTTTTGCCTTCTTTTTTTGCATGCTGTCGCCTGCCACGTCACAAGAATGTCACTGCTCAGCATGGCCCTGTGTTATGATGAACATGTGACAGTAAAACACTTAGACTTTGACTTTGAGTCGTCAGTGTTTTCAGGTTCGGCTGTCCGCGACTCCCTCCGACATTGCCATCTCATTTCGTAAATCTGCGTCTACTTCTGCGGGTTCCTGAGGCTACACCAGGTTAATCGGGTGCCGCGTCACCGGCACTAGGTGAAGCAGATGCCATCTCACCAGCTCCGCAGACGGCTCCTCCCCTGCGCTACCCCCGAGCTGTTCATTTGCATGAGGCGCGTCTGATTTCTCTCAAGTCTCGGGGCAAGTGCGTACAAGGTGTCCCATTTGCCAACAACCAAAACACTTAATCACACTTGTTGATGCATAAATAAAGGTTGTTAAAGTTATCAACCATCATGTTCAGAGTCAGGTCCAATTCATCTTTGTTATCTTTTAAAACGATGTACACAAATCGGCTGAAAAACACTACATGTTTTAGAAGGGGAGACTTACTGGACATCGGGATCATTTTAATTGGCGATGCTACTTTGCTATAAGGTAATAGTGTTTCTTCCAAAACTCCAAAACTAACACTCGTGTTGTTCCTCTCACTCTCATCATCTTCCACCATAACTACCACCCTCCACCACCCCACACCCGCCCCCCCTCCCACCGGCTCTGCCTCTGTCCGCTGTTTTCATGTTTTCACGCTCCGGTGGCGTCGTCCCAACGCTTACAGTGTCTGATTGATACCTCGGCTAGCTTGGGAGGGCCTCGGGGCTGAGGATGGGGGGTGAGAGAGCGATCAAGCATGGGTGAAGGGGGTTAAATGGAAAGGTCAACGTGCCGGAGATTCAAGACAAAGCCGTCCGAGCCTCTCAGGGTTAATGGGGGGGAGGGGGCGGGGGACCCCTGCTGGGTCTGTTGGCCGACTGTCACTAATGTCCGCTGTCTCTCTCTCTCTCTCTCTCTCTCTCTCTCTCTCTCTCTCTCTCTCATCTCTCTCATCTCTTGTTCTATTTTTTCTCACTCTCACTAACTTCCCTCCCCTCCCTCCCTGTTTACATTCATTCGGTCCACACACACACACGCACTATGTATATTCAGGTTAATAGACTTCATGATACTACAAATGAGTTCTGTCGTCACTTTCATCAATATATTTAATACGTCATGTGCTTTGCATTTAATATTTGACGTACAACATAATATACACAATGTACATTCTTTTTCAATTGCAGTCTATTTATACAAGCAAAAATATATTCTTTCTTTATTTGAACAATTAATGAATGTAATTGTATTGTTATACATACACTACTACACAGATACATACCAACAGTACAGCTTGGAACTCATTCTGCTTCAGTCAACGTCACTGATAAGGGGATGGAGGAAAATGTATAACTCTTAATAACAAGGTCTTATCTACTACTGATGTAGGCCTACCACTATATTTAGGTCTCAACCTCGACCGCATATTGTACTATAATAGCAGAAGTGAAGAAAGGTGTAAGGAAAAGCAACTCATCTACCAGTCCACCACAACAACAAGGGCATCATTGTTTCAGTTGATGGTGAAGTCAGATTATTGTCAGAAAAGCTAGTTCTCATGGCAGTGTGTGTTCCCCAGACGGACGTCATGCATCAGAACGTGTTTGACTATATCCACGTGGAGGAGCGACAGGAGTTTCGCAGGCAGCTCCACTGGTCTATGAGTCCGCCGGCCACCCAGAGCAACTCCTACCAGCAGACTGGAGAGCCTGGAACAACAGGTGTTTTTTATGCATTCATTCAACACGAATTCCCTCTCTCTTAAAATGAGCTACCTTATCATTTACCCAATGATTTTTTAACTGTTGTCCATGTTACTGCTTACAAGTAGAGTGCAGAAAGTTGAGCCAAAACAGAATGTAGTTCGTTTCCTGGCTAATGTCACCAGATAGATGAAAGAAAAAAGCATGTATTAGTTTACCATGAATCTTAAAGGGGCCCTATTTTACAACCAGGTCTCAGTGTGATTAGCCACTACATAGTTTCAAAATTGTCATGTGACTAAAATTGTCATTGCAGTCGTGACATTACAAGTGGGAGTGTCCACCCAGATGTATGATGCCAGTGGACTGTACCAACTGGCAAACTGAACTAGCCAGCATATATCTAAGTGAACGCCCCCGCTTTTGATGTCACTATGTCACGATGACAATATTAGTCACATGACAGTTTTGAAACATCTTGTCATGGCTCATCACATTCACACCTGGTGGTAAAATAGGGGCCCTTGCAACACTTACTTAATACATTATTTAATCAATCTCATAGTTTGCGGATGGATGCTTTCAAAGTGTTATCTGTTTCTTCTTGTGATTTAAAGATGGCTGCAATGCACCGGACGTGTCCGCTCCGACTGACGCGGGTATAGATGTCTCCATCAGCATGCTTTGTTTTACATACATAATCATCAGTCATTATATTACAGTGTGTGTGTGTCTGTCTGTCTGCAGGTGAGGAGTTCTTGATGGGAAGTTTATTCAACGCCAAGGAGCCAGATGGCGTCACGTTAGAACTAACGCCGTTTCTGACCCGCTGCTTCATCACCCGTGTCCGCTGTCTGCTGGACAGCACTTCAGGCTTCTTGGTGTGTTTGTTTAAAATGACCAAGTAACACCCTAAAACAATGTAGTGACCAAATCAACGAGACACTGATATGTGTGTGGAATGACATCATATAATGAACTGCATCATATGATGGACACTTCTACTCAGCTTATGTTTACGAGTATCCTCTCAGAGAGGCGGTATAATAATAATCATTTACTGCTATTACTGTTATGGAACAATCTTACTGTCTCAGACTTTGTACTGTATTTGTTCTAAAACCAATACAAAAATACAAACTAAAACATTCAGTGCCCCAAATTAGCCTATCAGAAGCAGCAGTAACACACAGCTAGAGAGTTTGTGTTTGATGACAAACTGTGTCATCAAACAAATATGCTCCTCCTCCTCCCCCTCCCAGAGCATGCAGTTCCAGGGCAGCCTGCGCTTCCTGCAGGGGCAGAAGAGGAAGACGGAGTATGGGGGGCCGCTGCCCCCCCAGTTGGCTCTGTTCTGCGTGGCCGTTCCCCTGGCCGTGCCCTCCGTCACAGAGCTCCGGCTGAAGGGCATGGTGGTCCGCAGCAAGGCCAGGGGGAACGTCGGCAACACACCAGAATGCAGGTAAAGGATAGACCTCAGCAATGTTCACAATTTAGGATGTCAATGTGTACAATATTAAGTGACAGCAGTATACTGCATGTCTACTTAAAATATGACAATACAATACAATATTGCTGTATCACTGAATGGTATGGCAGAGTAATACTTGGCAGAGAACAGCAAAAGAGACGAGCTAAACTTTTTGTTTAGATTTAGTTTAATCTCCTCGGGCAAGATGATATGGTGTTTGATCATATGGATGTGTATTGCACAGATGTAATTTGATTTGAGTATATTTCAATAGTGACTGTATATGTGTTGCAGCATTGCACTTGATATATATGTATATAATTTGATATACAGTAAGTATCTTGTATTCTTACCATCTGAGCTGGGTAACAGATATGGACATACAATGTCAGACAATAACACAAAAACAAAACAACCCAAATCCATATGCATGATATGCAAAATCATGCTGATTATTATTTGGATTCTATCCACATTATTTTCTTTCATTTGACCTGCATTTTGGTTTTTCATTCTGATTTCATCTTGATGGATTGTCCGTCTCTGCTTCCTATAGTGAAAAGAAGCCCCTCCCTTCCCGAGGATCATGTGATGGCAGCGACTTCCTGCTGTTCAACTGGAAAGGTGCCAATCTGTCCAGGGGTGACCCGTGTCACCATTACAGCGCGTGGTCGCCTCTCTCTACAAACCCCACCCTGCGCTACCGTGGTGAGGTTTTCTATCAACAGGAGGAACCCCTCAACTTCTGCCTCTCCTCTTTGGCCGGTGGTGCCACCGGACACAAGTCCCCAACCGCCTTGCGGTCAGAAAACCCTCTGCCTTACTGGGATCCGGCCCGGGCCCAGCTGGGCTGGTCCCGGAAGCAACAGGCCGCTGGGGGCTACCTCCTAGGTAACCTGCAGAGGAAAAAATACCCCACCCCCAACCAGGGGAAGCAGGGTGGGCTTGGAATGGGCTCAGACCTGATGTGCAGGCAGGAGGGTATCCGAGCATACGAGGGGCTTCCCAGCCACACAGAAAGGTACACTGAGGAGGTGGAAGTGCGAGGAGGGTCCCTCGGGTGTGGGATGGACGGCTTCGGTGGTCTGGTGCTGCCTGAGTCCAGCATTAAGACGGAGAACGACTCCGACTCTGAGAGCCCCGCAGGGAGGCATCTGTACGCCGGTGCATGGGAGAAGCATCACTACCTAACCTCCTCCTCCATGTATCCTGACCACCACCACCAGGTCAAGACAGAGGCTGACTTCTATGACCACTTCAACACCTGCCAGAAAGCCAAGGGCTGCAATGGCGACTCTGGCATCGGCCCCCCCTCTCCTCCCCACAACTCCATCAGCGGACACCACAAGTACCTGTACGCCACTGCCGTCAGCCAGCTCTCCTCCACCGGCGCCCTGTACGCCAACAAGAGCCTGGCCTTGTTCAGCACACAGCGTGCCACACCCCAGGCCTTCCCCGTCCTGGGCCCAGTGGGTGGCGGAGGCGGGGGCGACTGCCCGGGGAGAAACGGTTACGGCGAGGCAGAGCTGAAGGGCTACGGCAGCAGGGTGCGCCAGGAAGAAGAGCTGGAGTACCAGGAGTTCCAGGGTAGCGTTGGTGGCGGCGCAGTGCAGGCCATCAAGCAAGAACCATTGGATTCTCCTCCATGGTCTGACGGCCAGCGGCAAGACATGAGCCACTTACCTGTCTTTGGGCTCAACAGTTTGGGGAATAAACCCCACCAGTACATATACATGCAGTAGACACAGACGGTGCTACCCCACACAGTGCAAGACGTGTATAGAAGTCATCTTCACATAGAGTATGTGTTGATATTATGAAGTATTTGTAATGTATTTTTATGTTTTTTGGGAGTACTCGATCAGTTTGTATTTACTTGTCAGTGTCTCGAAATTGCCTCTAAAGTATAATAACTAGTGGTGGGACTCGATTAAAAAAGTTATCTAATTAATTTGAGGCTTTGTAATTAATTAATCGAAATTAATCGCATTTTAATCGCATATCAATATTTGACACGAGAAGCAACATTTTTCAATTCAAATGGATTTTGGTATACGAGTGAATCAATGAATAGACATATACAGTACATAGACATAGACATATACATATGTTTAAACGTTTATTTTAGCTACACAGACCAACAGATCAGTGCAGCAATTTTAGGAATAATTTCAAACACAAAGGACCTCATTCACGAACATTTTCTTAAGTGTCTTCTTAAATATCTTCTTACGAACTTCGTAAGAACAAACTTAAGAAATCTGCCCGCCGGATTCATGAATGCGGGGAAATGTGTTCTTAAACCGCCAAAGTGTTCTTAGCTGCGCTCCCCCGATGAGGAATGCCACTCATTATTAAATGGAATGCGCATGCTCGTACACCTGAATTAGCATACAGACACGCCCCGCCAGCTCCTTATAAGGGCAACAACAGGACCGTGTGCACAAGAAGAAGAAGAACTTTATTAATCCACACTTTTATGGTCACAAACACAGCATGTTTTTGAAGTGGTGGCCGCCAAACACACACATGCAGGGAGGGTGGCCCGTGGAAATTAAGTCTCTGCTTTTAACCCATCCTGAGTTATGCTGCCCCTCCAGGGGCAGCCAGGAGCAGTGGGCAGCCGTTCTTGACAGCGCCCGGGGACCATCAGCTCCAGATCTTTCATCCACATCTTGGTCAGGGACTGGACAGGAGAAGCGATTCTTCGCATGTTTTTAATTGGGGTTCTTTCACTCCGTAAGGAGACCCCGCAGAGCACGGGGAGAACATGCAAACTCCACACAGAAAGGCCGGGAGATCACCCACCTGGACACCCCAGAGTCAACAGCGCCCCAGGTGGGAATCGATCCCAGGACCTTCTTGCTCTGAGGCAGCAGTGCAAGCACTGCACCACCGTGCCCCTAAAAGAATCATGCCAAAGCGAACAGTGAAAACTGATGGTGCACCGGCCAAACCAGTCACATGTCACATGCAACATCACACCAGTAAGATGAGCAGTGGAATGTTTCTCCACTGGTTCTTACAATGTACACACTCAGCAAGGTAAAGAAAATAGAACCAACAATGAAAAATAACAATAGAGAACAAGACGGCTGAGAGCAGATTCAATTGTACAGTTGAGTTAAATACATGAGTAGGCTACTTGTGGATCTTGATAGGCCCTATCATGGGCGTAGAACAAACTTAATAAGATAAGAAGATCTGCTCTCAGCCGTTATAAGGAGCTGGCGGGGCGTGTCTGTATGCTAATTCAGGTGTACGAGCATGCGCGTTCCATTTAAGAATGAGTGGCATTCCTCATCGGGGGAGCGCAGCTAAGAACACTTTGGCGGTTTAAGAACACATTTCCCCGCATTGATGAATCTGGCGGACAGATTCTTAAGTTTGTTCTTACGAAGTTCGTAAGAAGATATTTAAGAAGACACTTAAGAAAATGTTCGTGAATGAGGTCCAATGTACCTAAACTAATGTTACACTAATGTTACAGTAACCCTCCCCACCCTCCCAAATATCCTTGGTCAAAATAATAAACAGACCAACAGTTTAACATAAAGTGCCATTTCTACCATCTAAAATGGTAACAAACAAATAAATTAATTAATAAATTAATCAAACGCGGTCATGTTTGAGCCTACAATGCTCTAGTGGGGCTTTGTATTCTGACGTCACTCAATGCACGTTGTGCGTCGCTATGATGGTATGCCTGGAATTAGTCCACTGAGAAACTTTCTGTGGTGTTTGGAGTGCAAAAATAAAGTGCGATTAAAATGCGTTAATTAGTTTTAACGCGGTATTTTTTCTGTAATTAATTAATCGAAATTAACGCGTTAAAGTCCCAGCCCTAATAATAACCCTTACACTGTAACCTCAAACAAATGCTGCTCACAATTGTTATTTTTGTATTTGAAGTGTATTTAGTGACCGTTCAGTGTTATAATCTGTACATAGGTTAGGTCAGTGCTTCTCAAACAATTTTTAGTAATATACCCCCTCAGAAATATTGTTTCAGCCAAGTACCCCTTTCACCAGAACAAATGATTTTAGGCGGGGAAAATATTTGAGGTTTTTCACATAACTTGTTTGTCTTAAATGTTTTGTCTTAAAAATCTGGATGGCTTACTTGCATGGCATAACAGACTACATTTTAGTGTGTGTCATGGCCGTATCTTTGTAGCAGACTCCTTCTTTCTCCTTGTTTTTAGAGAATGTTCAAGTACCCCCTGCAATCCTTCAAAGTAACCCTAGGGGTACATGTATCCCCCGATTAGAGAAACACTGGATTAGGTGATTGGCGGGAAAGAATGTTAATTAAAGAGACGTTAGCATATCAAACAGACATGTCCTCATTTCAAGACGACACATTGTTTTCCCTTTGTTGCCATACACAAAGCAATTTGAATAAATTAATCACATGCAAATACTAAGAATCCAAATGGAGGGTTGCTAGATGACTGTAGCAAGGCATCTGCCACAATGCCATGTTTCGTGGCTTAGTTTGGGTTCTTGACCAGGAGGGAGGGACAGTAGTTGTGCTGCTGCGATGCGGCTTTTATTAACGAAAACTTGAAGAGTGACATAACAAAGGTTAATCAATATAAATTAGACGGACGTCTTTGGGGTTACGAAGTCGGCCTCATCTCGCCGTCTGTAACTCTGTCCAAACCCAGCTGCCTATTGTGGGGAGAGCAAACGTGTCAATATATAAGTTCCTAACAAAGCTCACCCCCCTATGGCTGCGCCAATCTCAGGTATTCGCCGATCCGCCCCCCTTGTGTCACCTGCCGACGCTAAACTACGGCCCCTTCATACCACAGTGAGGACACGTGGACAGTGCAACAACGTAAAGCGGAACTATGTTGAAACGTATTGCCGATTCTGTACTCAAGTATGGCATTCACTCTGGTGCCCCGTGTAAACAGGACAAATGAGACATGCATATACATGTTTAACAGAACACATTTGTACTTTTCTGGACAATGAAATCTATTATCCATCCCAGATCTGGTAAATATATAATAGCACAAGGGTTACCATGAGACAACATATCGGTCAAAAAGGGCAAAATTGAACTGGAGAGATGAATATGGGCTCTCTGGTCCTTGTTTTGTACCATCTACAAGTGTAGATGGTACAAAGTATTAGCTTGGAACAGCTTTATGTGTCCATAGTTTGATGACAATTCCTCTTCACTTATTCCCAACAGCCGATGGGAGATAAGCAGGAGTTAAAGGAGTTATATTTTACTTTTGGAAACATTTCAAGTGAGTTTCCAACTTGGCAGATGTGACCTCTAAAGAACAAATAAATATTTGTGAAAATGACGAGGGTCAATGAATTCAGAGAGAATAGGAATGTGTTGGTATGAAATGACAAGTGTTTAGTTGTTTACTTTTTGACAATTGCACTTCATAGACTTTACATGAGACAAAACCTAATACTCGAGCATATGGCAAGTTTGTATACACATTCATTCTTCTTATTGTGTTATTTGGTCTTCTATTGTTCAATGTTATTTTATGTTTAAATTTTGAGAGTCACATAGTCCACAGAGTAGAAAATGACCAAACGCTAAAACAAGCCTCAGTAGCAGCGCCATCTCTGGTGAAACACAGTTAATGGCTCAAACCTGTGCCAGATTATGTGATTATTGCCATTCAAACCATTTTGTGGCATAGAGGGGTGACATTTGTGGTGAGGCAGGAAGATGTGTTTCTATGATGGTGTAAGATGATGCCTTTTGTTTGTATGTCAGGGAGTGGGGCCTCCACATCCAGAACAGATTTTCTTTTAATTGGATGTTTCTCTCGATCATGCTTATCAGTAGAATGTGATATTGTGCTAAATTAAGTAATTTTGGAATTGTTATTTCATGTTTTGTCTTTTATTTTGCTTTGGTGGCTTCAAGTTAAAGTAATGAAAGGGAGTCTTAGAAATGAAGTAACATTGTGTTAATAAAATTAGTTTAAAACATTTTGAGTTATGTCATATTAATCGAAAAATGCCTTTTCATACACACGTTCACAGTATTTGTCAAATGTAATCTTGTATCCTATATACATTTTGATTTCTTCAGTATTTCCACAAAGAATTTTTTTTTTTATGGTTTTCAATTTGCTGATGATTATATAACACATTGGTTACACGTTAATTCTACAGTTCAGCAAATGCATAGGCCTAGATTACAGGATTTTGTATGTTGGTCCTATAATTCAAACTTTCAAAATATGCTTTTCCTTTTTCCATTTATCATCTAAAACAAATCAAAGGCATACATGTTATGATGCGTATGCATGCATTTCTACGTAAACGCTTGTTCTGCGTAGAAACTGCGCAGCACTGAGGCGCCGGTGCAGCAGCTCCGGAACGGTCAGCTGACGCTGCTGGGCGAGGCGCTGCTAGCTTCGCTCTCCAGGAACTGTTGCTGCGGAACGTAAACGTGGATACTTTGTAAGAGCGGCCGAGCAGACATGAGTTCACATCCTCTACTGCTGTGACGTGAACAGGTAACAACGTTTAAGTCGCGCAAATAGCAAGCCTACATCTCATCAATGACCTCCACGTCAGCTCGCGCTAGCATCACAGAGGGGATGTTTTAGCATCTCTGGCTAACGGCAAGAAGACATGAATAACGTATTAAACCAGCCCGCGTTCTAACGCTTGGCTGTCAAAAACCACACCAAGATCAGTTGGCTTCATAGTTGCTTCATCTCTTGTACATTGACGCGAGCGACCCAGCCACGAAGCTTAGACAAGCCTCCCGCGAATGTACAGCAGCGACAACTTGATTTCCAAGGCAAATTCACAATGGAAATGATACTTGAACACTGCTCACTAACAGTGAGCAGGTGTGCACCATGCTGCTCCGGTCTCCTCGTCACCTTCTCATCATTACTGTGTCATGCTGCTGCGTTCCAGTTATACTCTGAATTGACGACTTTGAAGTCGGACGTTTTAGGGGGAACGCCCCCCTGAGGTCGAGACGTCATTCCCGACCACAACTTCCGAGGTAGTTGCCGTTCGGGCGGCTTCCGTTTACCTAGGAAGTCGGCGATGGGAATGACGTCACGCACCCGAGTTGACCGTGTTCTAGCACACTCCGTGCTGCTGAGGTTCTTAGTCGCGGCTCGTGAGGTTCTTCCGACAGAATTCCGAGTTAAGGGGGCATTCCCCCTGAAATGTCCGACTTCCGAGTATAACTGGAAAGCATCATAAAACACCAGATAGTCTGACAGTTGCTTCTGTTCTATATATCTGTCTATCTGTATATCTATCTATCTGTATCTATCTATCTATCTGTCTATCTATCTGTCTATCTATCTCTATCTGTCTATCTATCTCTATCTATCTGTATATCTATCTGTCTATCTATCTATATCTGTATCTATCTATCTCTATCTATCTATCTGTCTATCTGTATCTATCTATCTGTATATCTGTATCTATCTATCTGTATCTATCTATCTATCTATCTGTCTATCTGTATCTATCTATCTGTATATCTGTATCTATCTATCTGTATCTATCTATCTGTATCTATCTATCTATCTATCTATCTATCTATCTATATCTGTATCTATCTATCTATCTATCTATATCTGTGTCTATCTGTATCTATCTATCTGTCTGTCTGTGTCTAGCCCTCGATAGATAGATAGATAGATAGATAGATAGATAGACAGATATAGATATCTCGTGCTATGTATGGTTTTTCAACATCCAAAGACATATGAAAGTGAATCAGTAGACAGTTAAACATCCCGCAACATTTCAAGAGTTGCCGGCTCTATTCCTGGGTATTCAGAGTATAACCACAATAACAGTGTTATTTATTAGATACTCCTGGAACTTTCTGTATTTCTCAGGGTTGGGGTCATCGGGGGTTGATTATCTGAACAGTGCTCCCTGGAGACATTTCTTGGGCACAATGGAGGAGACCAACCGTGAGGCCGTGGCTACAGCTGTGCAGAGAGTCGCTGGGATGCTGCAGCGGTCCGACCAGCTGGACAAAGTGGAACAGTACCGCAGACGAGAGGCCCGCAAGAAGGCATCTGTGGAAGCTAGGCTGAAGGTGAAGTGTGCTCGCTGTCTTCCACTTTTTATTAACGAAAACTTGAAGAGTGACATAACAAAGGATAATCAATATAAATTAGACGGACGTCTTTGGGGTTACGAAGTCGGCCTCATCTCGCCGTCTGTAACTCTGTCCAAACCCAGCTGCCTACTGTGGGGAGAGCAAACGTGTCAGTTCAACATTAACAAGATATGAAAAATCATTCATTTTTCATATCATCATCATATTCATTGCTTATTTTTTTAAGCTTTAGATTTTTTCCAAACCTTTTTGTTTTCCCGGACTAACAAAAAACTACTCACAGCACACTTTACATTATGAGTGTAAAGGACAACAGTATCGTAATCAGAAACTGCTTTATTGCCTTAGTTTTTGCAAACAAGGAATGTGCTTTTGTGAAACTGAGAAGGTGTGCACAATTGTCCTTCAATTCTCTAAGCAAGAACATGTCGTTAGTCACCTTCTTATCATTACTGTGTTATAAGAAGAAGAAGAAGAAGAAGAAGAACAACTTTAATGATCCACACTTTTATGGTCACACAAACACAGCATGCTTGAAGTGGTGGCCGCCAAACACACACACATGCAGGGAGGGTGGCCCGTGGAAATTCAGTCTCTGCTTTTGACCCATCCTGGGTTATGCTGCCCCTCCAGGGGCAGCCAGGAGCAGTGGGCAGCCGTTCTAGACAGCGCCCGGGGACCATCAGCTCCAGATCTTTCGTCCACGTCTTGGTCAACGACTGGACAGGAGAAGCGATTCTTCGCATGTTTTTAATTGGGGTTCTTTTACTCCGTAAGGAGACCCCACGGAGCACGGGGAGAACATGCAAAACTCCACACAGAAAGGCGCGTTCCATTTACTCTGAATACACAGAATTTCCGACTTTCAAGTCGGACGTCCGACTCATTCCGACGCCCCCTGAAGTTGGAATTCCAATTTGGATAGTCGGAAGAACGTCACCAACACGGATTATACTGGAACACGATCAACTCGGGTGTGACGTCATCATTCCCAACGGCGGCTTCTGAGGTAAATGGAACGCGCCATAATGCCGCACTCCATTTACCTCGGTCGCGGTTCGTGAGATTCTTCAGACAGGATTCCGACTTAAGCGGGCGTTCCCCCTGAAACTTCCGACTTGAAGTCGGAAATTCGGACTTCTAGTCCGAAATTTCAACTTCTGAGTACAACTGGCACAACGCACCATTAAACACCAGATAGACTGACAGTTGCTTCTATCTATCTCTATCCTTCATATTACATTACTCTATCCCATTATTACATTACATTACATTTTACATTTACATTTAGGGCATTTGGCAGATGCTTTTATCCAAAGCGACTTACAATAAGTACATTTGTCAAAAGAGGGATGTGTACCACTTCATTTACTACAGCAATATATCGTTGTGGTACATAAAGATGAGAATAGAACAGTTTTCAAGCATTCAGAATTCATTGCAAGGTAGATTTTTTTTATAACAATATATAATTTGATTATGTGGCCAGTTTGAAGAGTATCCTGATAATGACAAATGAAGACTCCAGAGAGTTCATTAGTTAAACTGAACAGTTTATTCACTAAAATAATGTAAATATTAAACACTACAAACATGCTGTAATAGACTTAATAAAACACACCTTTCAAATTATTTTAATGTAAATAAAACTGAAAGCTGGGCAGCAAACATCTTTTTTAATTTTAAGATAAAATAAAGTACAAAATATGAATTATGAAATGGTTAAACGTTTTAGAGGTAGACATTAATAAAAGGTGCAAAATTGGTAAAAGGTGCAAAATGTAAAACATAAACAAAAAAATAAACACTCAAAAGTGCAAACATACAACAAAAGTAAACAAGGCACATTCAAGTACAACTGTAATAATAATAATAGTAATCATAATGATAATAATAATAATAAAAAGTAATAAACTGGTTTTCCATCTCTTAAATGAAATCTGTAAACACTGTAAACCAGTCATTATGCTACACATTTTAACACATCATTTAACACCATTATGTTTTTTGCCAGAAAGGCATCATGTCTTTCGCAATACTGCATTATTTATATCCGCGCTTCTAACGTCTTTCATTTTGTCGTCAAGGACGACACAATCGATGCTTGTTTCAGCCCTGCTGCTACTGGTGGAAGGGCTTTCCTGGCTCCGCAGCCCCGTGCTCTCGGCGTAGTTGCTGGGTGCTACCGTTTCAGGTGCTTCAATAAGTTGCTTGTGTTTCCCGTCTTGGTCGACACCGTCTGACGACATGTTTTGCAGACGGTCGTTTTCTGCGCCTTGTCTTTTTTAAAGTAACCAAACCAGTTCCATATCATCGACTTCGCAAGGCCCTTTTTGTCGACAATTTTGTCACGTTGGAACTTGCGTTCCTTGCCGTTTTCACTCATGCTGTTGTCCTTTCCTTTCTTCGCGCCGCTGTTGGTAAGCAATGCCTCATGCCGTGCTATAAATGGCCGTGTCGAGACAAACACTGCAGACTGATTGGCTGTTGTTGTGTTTATTTCTGGTGCATCATGATGCTGCTGTCAAATCTATCCAGATCGAGAAAAATCACGAAGGCTTAAGATCGAGATCGACAAACATTTTGTTGCGGTCTCGTTTCGAGGTCAATTAATCGCCCAGCCCTATTGCAAGGTTAATAGTACACGTTTCATAACTGCTAGGTTGCCTGCATAATTCCTGTGATAAGAGCAGAAGTGCCATTCTGAGTGCGTTACCAACATCTAAGAACATAAAATGTTTGACAATTCTTTCCAGGAGTTCATTCAGCAAATTTTCTTGTCTTTTATGTCTGCATGAGTAACCATAGACTTGCACAAGATTGTTTTCTGCTTATTTGCAAGTTAATGGATTGTCACTGTTCTACTTAACTGTCAATTACCCTGTTTATAATTTCTTACATATCCCCTCCAGGCGGCCATCCAATCCCAGCTAGATGGGGTTCGCACGGGGCTCACCCAGCTGCACAATGCCCTGGTGGACGTGAAGGACATCCAGGGCTCACTGGCCGACGTCAGCCAGGACTGGAGGCAGAGTATCAACACCATCGAGAACCTGAAGGACGTGAAGGACGCCGTGGTGCAGCACAGCCAGCTGGCCTCCGCCGTGGAGAACCTCAAGAACATCTTCTCCGGTAAGACGTGACCCGTCAGTTAGAGCAGTGCTGTGCCATGAGGCAAGTCCAGGCCCTGGGATACATTATGTGGGATAATCCACCAGTAGGTTTTAAGGCAGGGCGTGGAAGCGAAGATCCAACCAACATGAAGCATTGCCTTGGTAACCTCTTCTTGGTCAACAGCAAAATAGCTAGGATAAGGTGCTACACAATTCTAAGTACTATTTTGTGTGCCGGGACCCACAAACAAGTAAGTGCTAGGATTCCAAGAGGGGACCCTTGTTTAAGTTAAGTGGAAGTGGTTAGGGAAGAGAGGTGGAGGAAGACAGAAGCTATGCAGAGTCCAGGTGAACTCTGTGAGTCTGTTTTCATACAAACATCTGAGGCAAATATTGAGAAGTGAAAATGGTTGTTCTATTCCTCTGACAGTACCAGAGATAGTGATGGACACCAAGCAGCTGATCGAGCAGGCCGACCTGCTGCAAGCCCACCGCAAGCTGATGGACCTGGAGTTCTCCCGCGATGACCTCATGTACGAGCAGTATCGCATGGACAGCAAGAACACCAGTGACATGAACCTCATCCGCATCTACTTTGAAGACGTGAGCCATTCATTGATATTCATTGTCTTTTCAAGCAGTTTGTTATAGTTTACAGATAAAGTAACAAAATAAGACAAAAAAATAGAACGGTTCGCTCTGTAAAGGCCTTCAAGATTCAATCGCTGAGCCACTTCAGTCAAGTTACGGAAATCTATATGGTCAATCTCCATGTCTGTAGTTTCTGATAACTATCAAATGTTGTTGTGCCTTCACTCGAAAGAGTGAAAGGTTTTTGGTGATCGTCCTCCATAATAACCAAGTGTCTCATTTAGAAAACATTGCATAGGAGCCATCCTAAAAGTCACCGTACGGCTAAAAGCCGAAAATGGTGTGCGCACAAAAAATCAACATTTATAAAACATGGCATATGCACACTGCCAGGCTATTTTCCCTCTATAAATGACAGTCCACGTGGAAATGTGCACACGTGAACCTGCTTCATATCCCGCCCTCTACTCGCCCACATTCTACCATAAGTGGACAATGCAAAGCACCATATAAATATTGCATTGAAAAAATGCATTGAAATAACCAATAACAACTGGGAGCAAGATGACACCAAAGAGACGGCCATAAATCAGACGAACGAGGTGATGCACTGATGAAATATTGAGCAAACTTTAAATTAAGATTTAAGTCTGGCTATAGGTTAGCCTATACCTTTTCAAATCGAACAGTGCTCATGTCATAGTTATGGCTCACTGCTGACGCAATTACGAAATGACATTGCTGGTTTGGATATTTATGATAACTTGAACCTATAACGTATTAAATGGGTGAGAGGCACAATCTGCCTTCAGTTCACCACCTCACCATCTGTGTCGCCAATTTCCCATATCCAAAAATAGCGTTACCGTACAGGTACGCTATTTCTTTAAATTTTGTATAAATCAGAGACATTGTATTGAAAGTGACGTATGCTACTTTCAGGCCCCGTTTTGAGCACACACTACAGTTATAAATGAAACCCCTGGAGAACAAATCCACAGTTCGAGTCCTGTCAAATTCCCACCTGAATGCATGCGTCTTGGCCTGCTCCCCCCCTCTCCAGGTGCAGTCCCTGTCCGATGAGCTGGCCAAGCAGCTGTGGATGGTGCTGCAGCGCTCCATGGGCACCGTGCGCAGAGACCCAACCATGTTGGTGTCCGTGGTGCGCATCATCGAGCGGGAGGAGAAGATCGACCGCCGCATGCTGGACCGCAAGAAACAGACAAGCTTCATACCGCCTGGCCGACCCAAGCAGTGGAAGGAGACAATGTTCCAGGTAATCCCCGATGCTGGAGGTGAAGGTGGTGGTTGTGGTAGCGGTGGTGGTGGTGTTGTGTGTGTGACTACAGAGCAGTTCAGTTTGTAGCAGTACTAAGTTCAATACCAGGCAAAAATAGGTAATCCAGGTTATACCCTGAGACCAATCCAATACGGAATGACCATATGGGGCCATTCTGGAGGATGCAGTGACGTGTATCTCTCATCCAAGCTCTTGATGCACGGCCTCTGATTGAAATGATTCAGTGTGATTCAATTAGAAATAGTACACACGTTTGGGTACTAAATCAATTCAATTCAGCAATCAAAACATTTACTGGTACGTTTGGCAGGTACTGTAAGTCTACTGGCTGATCAAAACGGAAGCCACAAAATATAACATTGAAATAAAATTACAGGAAACAACTAAAGAACATTATACTTGATAAACAAGTTTAGAGCTCACAATGTAGGCTTAATTCAACATATTTAAAGTATTTGCTAATAATCCCCCCCACCAAAATAGTTAATTCCTCCGGTGTAGGTACCTAAATGCAGTTTATTTGATCTTTATTTGACGAATTATCATGCAATAATTTAGGTTCATATGTAAAATAACAATAATTTACATGGTTCACTGATCATCAGAAGTGAAGTGGCAAAAAGGTAGGTTTGTCTTATAACCCTATTCCTATTTCTTATTTCTTCATCATGGAGAGTGCGGGTGCAGGTTGACAGCCTTGTTTCTTCCAAAAAATATCCAATCCAATATTAATTGCCTTTTGATACTGCAAGAGGATAGTTTGGGGGCAGTAATCTCGGGGGCAGTCAGGCAAACGGGGAGTGGAGCCAGACAGTTTTTTGACCCCTCTCTTTCTCTCTCAACAATTATAGTGTGGATTTGAATAACTTTAACTTTGGAAATGGACAACTGTTCTTAACCAATTGTTATTTGTGTCGAAGTAAACTTATAAAGTTCACAGAGTGGTGGTGTATTTTTTTACATGGATTAAGACTGATGGAATCGTTGGAGCGTCAAGCTAAGGCTTCATTCATTGGAAACACCCGGAAATGCCTCGCAATGGAAGTGGCAGCCCTCACTCGTAGTGAGGAATGATAATAAAGTACTGCTAACTTGCTTGAGGGCACTTTCACACCTGGGCTGTTTGGTCCGTTTCAATCGAACCCTGGAGCGTTTCCCCCGATAGTACGGTTCTTTTGGGGTGGTGTGAACGCTCATTCGTACTCAGACCGAATGAGCGTTCTAGACACGCTAACCCAGCCAACTACACACGGCCGCGGCATCTTATCCTATCATGTCATGAAATTGTGTAACATTATGCTGTTGGAGGTGCGTGTGTCAAATGGTAGATCGAGAAATTGAGAACATGGATGAGAAATCTTTCTAAATTTTATGCGTACAGCGTTTAGAACTTTTTCTATTAATTATTTATAAATGAGGGCCCAGGACTCCAGATGCATCGGCATGGATGCGTGAGAAAATAGTCACTGTTTCAATGTCTTTGTGAACTATGCCAAACCGGGTCGACTGCGTGACATTTTATAAATGTCTTTAATACTGGAACAGAACACAGGAAGTTCCAGGCTTGTTGCCTAGACAGATGATTTGTAGAGCAGTCCCTGCGTCGTCACAGTTGACCAGCAGTGATGAAATGCTCTTTGGGCAGATATCTCGGATGCACCTCGGACAGAGCTATTTATTTACGCATTTATGATAAACCACATCCATATGTGCTAGGTGCTGGAGCGCACGGTGAGCACACGCATCGAGGGAACTCAGTCTGAGACTCGTGAGTCAGACAAGATGTGGCTGGTCCGGCTGCTGGAGCTGACCCGGAAATACGTTCTGGATGACCTCATCGTGGTGAAAAACCTCATGAGCCAGTGCTTCCCGCCACACTACAACACCTTCCACAGGTAGGACCCATGTGGAGGAGTTGGCCAACAGCTTCTTCTGTGCTGCTATAATCTTGGCTTGTTGGGGTTTATACCTCATTCAATTATTTTATTCCTTCCATTATGCTAAGCTATGTCTTTTTTGTTGGGAATGTCATATACAACATTTGAATAATTGTGATCAACATAATTAAAGGATTAAGTTAAAAGAACATATGGGAAATACTACTATATATTACATGTTAAATAGTGATGATGTGTTTGTTTTTCTTCTTTATCTCTTGCTTTCAGTCAAAGGCAAAGCCATCTGTATTAATTTTGTACCTTTTTGGATGAAAATTCACATACATTTTAAGATAATTTTTAGGATAATTTGTTGTTTTTTTCAACTATCAAAGCAGCTGTTCATGGTGTCTACAAGAAAACACTGGAAACACTCATCAGATCACTGTGTGTGTGTGTGTGTGTGTGTGTGTGTGTGTGTGTGTGTGTGTGTGTGTGTGTGTGTGTGTGTGTGTGTGTGTGTGTGTGTGTGTGTGTGTGTGTGTGTGTGTGTGTGTGTGTGATCCAGGTTTTTCCGCCTGTACCATCAGGCGGTGTCGGCTCGTGTCCAGGAGCTAGCCTCGGAAGACCTGGAGGCCAACGAGATTGTGTCCCTGCTCACCTGGGTGCTCAACACGTATATGAGGTAAAGGCCACATGCTGCATCACCACAGGAAATGGCTTTTTGCTTTGTCAGCTTTTTATTTGTTATGTTCAGTTATTTTGGATTGCACCACCATTATCAAAACATGGATAACGTTATTTTTCTCATTTTGATCGTAATTGTGATAATTCTTATCATAAAAAATGTACTACAGAAATCACTATGAATGAATGTCTTTGTGTCCTGCCTTTACAATAACACTCCCAGATCCTGATGTTGCTCTGTTGCTCAGGCCAACTGAGAGCTGCAGGTTCTGTTGTATGTCCCACACCATGTCTGTCCACATGTCTGTCCACATGCAAGCATTTGTGAAACTATTTCCAGAAGTAGTACTACTACTATTTCCAAAGAAGTAGAAACATATTTTTGTTGTATATGAACACTTAATGCACTTAATGCATATAAATTCTAGGATTTATTTCAGGGCAGATTCTAGAATTGAAAATAAAAGGCACAATGCTATTTAACCTTCCACTAATGCTATTTAACCTTTCACTTTATCTAAAATAAAAAAAATCAAGAATCATGAGTTGTTAATTGTTTAAAAGGAGAAACTAATCGTGAATCCGAGAGCACTGAATTGCTCTGAATGGAGGTTAAACGACCTCTCCAAATATGGGCATCCCTCGTAAAGCAATTAACTCGATATTTAAAACAGCTCTGTTTTTTCCAGACACACACACACACACATTGCATGAAAGGACCGGGTAGCATGCAAGCTAAGCTGTGTGTGGCTAATCCAATGACATCATGGCAGGAGCTGACATTGCGTGCTGTGTTGTGGCAGTGTGTTCACGCATCGCGTGCTGCCATTGGCAGCATTGAGAGGATTAAAGTGAACGTGTTTCCTCATGAAGCTTTTAAAACACCAAGTAGTATGAGGAACCTATACATTGAGTACTACTCGACTCGTATCTGATTGTCTAACTTGGCTTCATTGTGCTACTACCATGGGAACCGCATATGCTTTCAGAAATGTAGATGCCAATAGTGAATGAGAATATGTGAATGTTAGGTTGAATTGCTCTTAGAATAACACTGGTGTGACTGGCTCAGAATAGCTAAATGTTTTATTCCCTCTTCACTTCCAAAAATATATTTTTAGGAGAGTAAAATTAAATATTTAAAACTTATTTAAAGTAATGATGTCAAAGATTTTCCTGTAAATATATGTCTGTAAAGTCACTATCACCAAAAGGAGTTAACACAATGGTGACTGAGCCTATGGTCCACTGATGAAATGCATTTGCAGTATTTTTGATATTACGGACTGGGTGGCAAGCCGCCTTTCCAGTGCAAGATTTAAAACGTGGTGCACAGTCAGTGACCATCTGAGTGATGGCCAGTCCATCACCCAGCAGTGATTGGTCCCATGGATGTCCGCCAGAGAGCATGAGCGGAAGTAGACAGGATTATCTGCCATTAAACAAAAGGAAGACAGCAAAGAAATACAGAGTAAACTGCTAATATTGCCGAACCAACAAAGAAAACATTATTGACTGCAGACGATGAGCTCGGCCCAGGTGCCAACTGCCAGTGGACTATGCGAGTGTTTGGATGCGATCACTGCTTTTGGCCATATATGTCGCTAAAGGCGACATTTTATCGAAAACTGACTTTTTCAGTGCTATATTTGAATGTCTGACCAACACAAATGCTGAAATATATAACCCAGTCAGTTCCTTCTGGGCTGGCAAAGTAAGAAAGCATGTGCTTCAGTGAGTGGTTCAGATTCAGGCGCCCCACCCGACGTGATGTGGGGCTGCATTATAATGTTACCCCCCCCATGTGTAACTCCACCTTGGCTTCGCCAAAAGTTTGGCAACTTTTTCTCGCAACCACTGGAGTTGCTAGCATAATGTCTGAAGTAGAGCTATTATATTATGCATAAATTATATACAGGGCTCAATCATCGTATATCATGGATATTTCATGGATGCGAGGTATTGTCTCCTTTCCAGCGCCACCATGTAACAGCTGTTGTAAGTTGGTTGACCATACAGTTTGTGTTGCGTCGCTGTAACTGTTTGCTTCAAGTCCGCTTAACCTGTCCATTGTGAACACAAGCGCTCCGGGTTTGCTTTGCCCTTCGAGATTGGATTTATTTTAGATTAGGGATCATAATCACAGATGTATAATTGATCTGCTGTTCAGTCCGTTTCACAGGAAAGAAACCATGATCAGTGGGGTTATATTTACTCATGATCAACAGGATAATATTTATTCATGATCAGCTGTGTTATATTTACTTATGTCTTAACTTTGTTTAGGCCTTGCTCACTCAGTAAACGGATCGATTCATGAGAAGAGAAAATCACTATGATCATTTTTGTCACATCTCTTGACACACAAACTTTTCGTATAATTATTTAGATGTAAACTTCCAGAGCTAGAAAAAGACAGCCCCTACCTACTAATTCAACTGGTGAATTAATAGATACTAATTCAACGATATGAGAGCCGACTGGCCAAATAATGTGGGTCACAAAATCATTTATTAATCAAGTTTGGTTCTCAACACTAAACTTTCCATCTAAACTATATTACTGATAAATGCTTTGGTAATAAAAATAATTTATTTTTTTCTCTTCTCATTAAGCCATCCGTTTACTGAGTGAGCAAGGTGTTCGTCATTCACTCAAACTCAGTAGGCCTAAAGAAACTTCAGACATAAGTAAATAAACTGCTGCTGATCATAATATAATCCTCCTGCTGATCAGGATTTCTTCACTGCAAAACGGACTTCATTGATTGACATTTTCACTGTCGCGTCCGAATCAACAAGAACAGCTTGGCACAGCAGATCAATCTCGTTCATACATCCGTGGCTATTATTCTCCATCAAATTAAAACTGGTATTTAAATGAACTCATGAAAAGACCAGCTGATCGCGAACTGCACTCTGACCTGAGAGCAGTGACTGGATGGGGTGCAGAGCGCTGCTGAGAATAACCAGATTCCATTAAATTATTATTACTAAAATAAATCCAATGGACAGGCTAAGCGAACTTGAAGCGAACTCTATAGTTCAACTAATGTCCGCGTTGTGACAGCATGTTGTTGCTGGACATGGTGGTGCTGGAAATGAGAAAATATGCTCACATTTATGATATATGATGTTTGAATAAAAAAACAAACGGGGCAAGTCGCGCTGGTGCCCCTAGTTATACATTTTTATTGATCAAACACTGGTCGCAGTCTGGAGCCCTGTGTTGAAGCCTTGTTCAGGAGCCTCTTGTTCTAGGTCAGTCTCTTGTTCAAAACGATATGGTTGCACTGTGTTCTCGCCAGCTGCCGTTGTCTCCCAGGGTTCACGGCAGCTGAAGAGGGGGGTGGGGTTAGCCGCGGCTCATTTGCATAAGCACTCAAACCGACCGCTGGAGAACAGGGCTGTCTTCACATGGTGCAAAGGATGCTGTGGTGCTTGATTCTTGTAGTATTTTGACTAAAGCATGTCACTGACATTTCATTCAGACCTCAATGAACTGTCAAAAAAGGCAAAGAGGGCATGAATCCATTAACTTCTGGGTCTCCTTCACAGCTGTACTGTACTGTCAGTTATAAAGCCCCTCGCTTATTGCGTATTATTCCATGTTTTTCTTTGCCACTTGGTATATCTTTGCCTAAGGAATCCCAGGATCTATATAGGTTTGCATAAAATGCTAACCATTAGAGTCTGTCTGTCTGTCTGTCTGTGCTTCAGTGTTGACATGATGGGCCATCCAGACCTCCGCTCAGAGTGTGACGTGAACCACCTGGAGCCACTCCTTCCTCAAGAAGTGGTGGATGAGCTGCTCAGTAAATACGTGCAGACATTCACGGTGAGTTGCACTGCAACAGGGGCCATTGTTGCACCATTCAACATTTGCACTTCCTTATGTAAAAAAATATTTGGGTGATTTGGCCTAAATTAATTTAAGCTGCATCATCATAAAGATACTTCTGCATTTCAGCAGCCTAAATACACCTAAAGATGAGTTATGTTGGTGTACTTGACATTATGCAGTTGTAATATATGTATATTCTTTTTTTGTTTGTTTTCGAGCATTCATAGTTACGAGGCTAATGGAACAAGTTTCATAATTGCTAAGTTGCCTGCAGTAGCTGGGATCACCTTTTAAAGAGTTTGCTCCCACCTGCAGGTTAACTAATGCTCTAACCATAGTCTCCAGTTAATGTGTTAACAACCCCCTGTCCTCTCTACAGTCAATATAACTCTCTTACCCTGTCTCTCTCTCTACAGTCTAATACAACTTTCGCTCTCTACAGTCTAATATTACTGTCTCTTACCCCCTCTCTCTCTCTTTCGCTCTCTCTCGCTCTCTCTCTCTCGTCTAAGATATGTCTCTTGCCCCCCCCCCCCTTTCTCTTTACCCCTCTCTTTAAAGTCTAATATAACTATCTTACCCTCTCACTCTATACAGTCTAAGATAACTGTCTCTCACCCTCCCTCCCTCTCTCTCCAGTCTAATATAACTGGTTGGCTACGCAAAGCTTTGGAAACGGACAAGAAGGATTGGCAGAAAGACACAGAGCCCGAGGCAGACCAGGACGGCTACTACCAGACCACTCTGCCTGCTATTGTCTTCCAGGTTAGTCCTACAGATGTTTGAGCAGCACCCCCAGGTTTAACTCTCTGTCCCTCCAGATGTTTGAGCAGAACCTCCAGGTTTAACTCTCTGTACTTCCAGATGTTTGAGCAGAACCTCCAGGTGGCAGCTCAGATCAACGAATGTTTTAAAGAGAAGGTCCTCCAGCTGTGCCTCAAACAGATGAACACTTTCCTCATCAGGTGGGTTCTGTTCACAGCGGCCCTTTCCCTGCTCAACACCATGTTACCCTGACCGTGCAGGATAATCGTTGAAAACCAATTTTACAAGTAGGCTTGTGAATAGAAAAATGCATAAATATTGGGAACACTTGAATTTGGAGGTCTTAACGAATGGTTAAGAGCTACAGTTCATTGAGGGAACCATGAATGCCAACATGTACTGTGAAATACTCAAGCAGAGCATGATCCCCTCTCTTCGGAAACTGGGCCGCAGGGCAGTATTCCAGCATGATAACGACCCCAAACACACCTCCAACATGACCACTGCCTTGCTAAAGAAGCTGAGGGTAAAGGTGATGGACTGGCCGAGCATGTCTCCAGACCTAAACCCTATTGAGCATCTGTGGGGCATCCTAAAACGGAAGGTGGAGGAGCGCAATGTCTCTAACATCCATCAGCTCCGTGATGTCGTCAAGGACGAGTGGAAGAGGATTCCAGTGGCAACCTGTGAAGCTCTGGTGAACTCCATGCCCAAGAGGTTTAAGGCAGTGCTGAAAAATAATGGTGGCCACACAAA
The DNA here is from genome assembly GCA_002895965.2 of Coryphaenoides rupestris. Classification (NCBI taxonomy): domain Eukaryota; kingdom Metazoa; phylum Chordata; class Actinopteri; order Gadiformes; family Macrouridae; genus Coryphaenoides; species Coryphaenoides rupestris. The sequence continues at coordinate 248,636 of PIJE02000079.1, read as the reverse complement.
ATATTGACACTTTGGGCACAATTTGGACATTTTCACATGGGGGTGTACTCACTTTTGTTGCCAGCGGTTTAGACATTAATGGCTGTGTTGAGTTTTTTTTGAAGGGACAGCAAATGTTCACTATTAAACAAACTGTACACTGACTACTTTACATTGTATCAAAGTGTCATTTCTTCAGAAATTATATAATAAAATATTTGCAGAAATGTGAGGGGTGTACTCACTTTTGTGAGATACTGTATATTGTGTCGTTTCACCCCAGCATAAGTTTCAACAGACTGTCATGACTAAGTCTCAGCAGACTGCTAAAGGAAGGACTGTTTTTGTGTTGCAGGTATAAAGAGGAGGCCATCTCCTACAAGGAGGAGCACCTGAGAGACCGGCAGAAGCCTCAGTGCTATGTCCAGTACATGATCGCAATCATCAACAACTGCCAGACATTCACGTAGGTCACACATAGCAGCATGGGCAAAGTTGTTGGATATCGGACAAAATCACAAGCAGTTGCACAAATCAGAGATTATATTATCATCTTAAGTCTTGATGGCAGATGGGCTGAAATCTGTATGAATGGGGCATTGCTCTTTCTTTTACTTCAAATTTGTTTTGACATGTTCCTGGTGGGGGGGTCTCAATGAGAAACAACCTGGTCGGCGGAACCACAACAAACATGATATGGCTGACAATCAATTAGTAAAAATGTGTACTAACTTCCCACTTCATACAGTCACCCTGCTGTCGCATTACTACTGTCCTGCTTGCTCGCACTTCCTCTACTGAATCACGCACCTCCTCCTGGACCATCTTCTGCCTCTTCCTCCCACTGGCATTGTCGGGTCGATGTTGAGCTCCCGAGTCTGGCCCTGCCCTGTGCCACACTCCCAAGCAGAGCCTTGTGCTTTAGACAAGCTTCTGCCTGCTGGACTACCTCGGCTGCCCTCCATTTCCTCCCCGTCCTCACTGCACCAGATACTCTGGTCTCCCTCGATATACTGGTGGTTTTCCCATGCCCTGTGCCACGATGAACTCCTCCATGACAGAGCTGAATGGAAGCCTGAGCTTATTGCTGTTTCCATACAGCCCAATACTACTCAGGCTGCATGGCAAGCCCAGCCATCTGCAGTGATACCTGCTCACCTTCCGCTCAAAGCCTTCTACTACCATCATGGGGACTTCATAGGGGCCAGAGGATTCTTGGGAGGATCCTGTGCTGGAAGGCCCATGCCTTGAATCTTCTGGGGAGCCCAGACTTGTTCACAGCTCACAACCAGCCCTCCTGGTCGGCTCTAGTGGCCTTGATGGAATCTGTATTCTTCAGGCTGCAGTTGAAGACATTCCCAAGGTTTTCACTGGGTGCTCTGTGACAGACGGGATCTGGTCTTCTCCCAACCTGAAGCTGAACTGGTCAGTGATCTTCCCTCTCTTCAGAACCAGTGACCGGGACTTACTAGGTTTAAAACTCATGCACGCCCACGTCATGAGCCTCTCTACCCCTTGGAGGATCCACCTGGCTCCTGGCACAGCTGTTGTTGTCACCATGAGGTCGTCCATGAAGGCTCCGATGGGTGATTGCCCCCTCGACTTCCCCTGCCCTCTTGTACCGCCGCTTCAGCGACTTCAGTTCTTCCCTTAGACCAAGGGTCGGCAACCTGCGGCTCTTCAGCCCCTCTGCAGCGGCTCCCTGCAGCTTTGACAAAAAATAACATGGAAATAAATATTTTGTATTTATATTTTGTTGCACAGTGGACAATCTTTCAAAGGGAACACCTCTTATCTTGGAGTTCGAGGTGCTACTGTGACACTGAAATAAATTTTATTTAATATTACGTCAACTAAAATATGCAACCCGGTCTCACGGCATATCGTGAAATACACGCAATTTAATCTATTGATTCGTGTACACGGACACAGATTTAGAATTATTTCCGTGACACTTCCGTGACACGAATTTTAAACTAATGTATATCAATGGGAAATATTTTTCGTGGCTGCAGAACGTTTCCTTTTTCGGTCAGTCGGGACTCGGGAACACAGAAGCTGTACTGTTTTTTCTCATTTGTTATTCATTTTTAAACATTTAATCACAAGATTTTATCCTCGTTTTTATTCCTTTATTTACATTTTATTACGCTGGCTTTTTTTGCATTTGGTATTCATTAAACATTTCATCATCCGTTCGATGTGTCAAATCTAACAGTAAATACTCAGTTGAAATACTACAGTAGCCGGCGTCAACCGTTACTATGGTGATTTTTACACACACGAATCAATAGATTAAATTGCATTTCAATTGCATTCTAACCCTTTCTCCTCTTCATAAGAGTTTGTTCTAACTTTGTTATAACATGTAAAAATAGCAATAAAATGTCAAATGTCTATTTTCTTTATTATTCTATAATTTCATAAATGCAACAAACTATAGTTTTTGTATATATAGTATAGCTATACATACAACTTTATAAGCTGTGTTATCAAATATGTTTTGTGGCTCCAGACGAATTTTATTTGGTGGAAGAGGGGTCAATATGGCTCTTTTGATGGTAAAGGTTACCGACGCTGAATTTTTTGTGTTCAGTAGTACGGACCATTGTCTGCTGGTGCGGGCTTGACTTCCTCTGTCCCAAATCTCTCAGCTGCGATGTTCACTATGATGGTGGTCATAGTTTTCAGCCGGTGGTCAACATCTCCCTTGGCAGTCCCTTCCAAGATCCGCTCTATGTCCTTGTCGAACTGCTGCCACTCTACTTTCTTTGTGGATTGGGATCCATTTGATCCTAGGTTGGGCCAGTGGAGCAGAGTCAGCTGCTGTGGATGACGCTTGATGGCTCTGCAGGCTCCAAGCATTGCCGGCAGCTGATGGTGCTTGACGGCTCTGTGCACTGCTGGCCAGTGGGGTGGCCAGTGGAGTGCTGGCAGTGGATGTGGGCAACACTAGCAGGCTCTGGGCACTGTGGTTTGTCTCCAGGCCTGGCTCCTCCTGCTTCTCACCAATTGCTTCTGGGCACTGTGTAGTCGCTCAAGCTATCAAGCATCTCATCCCGGCCTGATGTAACAAGCCCCTCATGTTCTTGCAGCTCTTGCCGCAGATGCACTCAATTCCCGGTGTCATTAGTCTGTTGTCCTGTATCGTGGTATCAGTTACAAGTAACTGATATCATGCCAAACATTTGCAATATTAAAGAGTAGGAACTGCTTTTTTGGCATGGGTTGGAGGTCATAAGATAAGATAAAAAGTTATTAATCTCGAAGGAAATTTGTGGAATAACTGTAATTCCCCCAACTCCATGTTGACAATTAAGGTCTGTGTCCCTTCCCCAGAGAGTCTATCAACAGTCTGAAGAGGAAGTACTCTCAGTCCTCGGAGCCCACCGCCAGCGACGCCAACATAGAGAAGACCCTCAACGAGGTGGCCAAAGAAGGATGCCAGTTCCTATTAGATGAGGTTTTCCTGGATCTCGAGGTAACAAGTGCTGTGATTGGATTACATTAAAGATGGGCTTGTTGTGGTTATTAAAAGTGGTTTTGGGAAAGGATTAATGTTGGTGATGTAATTTGATCACTCAAATAGAAAAGTCAGAAAAACTTCCAATATATGACTTGACTTTTATGAGGCCTTAACCACCACAGAAATCCTGCAATCATGTTTGAGGGATAAAGCTGGTGTATGGAGTTGGTAAACTGTTTAACCTGAGATTCTCACTAGGGATGGGGGAAAAACATACGCAAAATATAAAATAGCACGAAACAATCTTAAATGCATTAATGTGTCCTTCACAGCTCCACCTGAACGAACTGCTGACCAGGAAGTGGCTGTTGGGGTCTCACGCTGTGGACACCATCTGTGTGACCGTGGAAGACTACTTCAATGACTTCAACAAGATCAAGAAACCCTTCAACCTGGTACGCTGATCATTTGATGACAAGTCAAGTCAATCATTTCAATTCCACAGATGCAAAAATGTCAACTGGCGGCTTCGCTATGGCTTCGACTTGAATTGATGAAGTAGGAATGGTAATATTCCATATTTGAGTTTGTTACATCCCTGTTCTGGCTGTTTGAATAGGAACTATTTTAAGAACTATACTGTTGTCTTTCATTATGCTATAGCAATGGCGCCTCCTAGAGGCCATAATGTGAGTCTCAAATGAAACTGATATTTTCTTACTTCTAAAATGCATTCTAACCAATCACCACTCTAAGTGGCATCAATCGGTCTACAAAAAACGTTGGGATTGTTGAAATGCGATGAATACAACTACTAGCTACGTCATTGCGCATTGTTATTAATAGCACCACGTTAATCGACTATTATCCATAAACTGCAAAAATAACTACTATTACCGTAAAGACTGATATGAAATAGTATATCATGAGATTTGATGGACCAGGCGTAGCTTAGATGTGGTGACGATGGTAATGGTGGGTGTTGCAGGAGATGACGAGTGAGGCGCACCGCCGGGTGGTGGTGGAGTATCTCAAGGCTGTGATGCACAAGAGGATCGCCTTCAGGAGTGCAGAGGAGCGGAGGGAGGGGGCTGACCGCATGATCAAAGAGGCGGAGCAGTTCAAGTTCCTCTTCAGGAAACTCACCGCTGTAAGTAGTGTATGGGTCAGTTTCGGTGTTAATGCAGTGGGTTTCAAACATGTGTTCATATCCCGGCAAAATAGCGTTGTTAGCACGTTGTCAACTTTTATTTCAAGATTCAAGTTTAATTGTCACAATACAACAATACAAATATCACAAATTGGAGGGGTCAGAATTGACAGCAAAAAAGAGCAGATTTTTTTTTAGGAATGAGACATTCAGCATGAGGCTGTTGTCTTGGCACCAGAGTGACACGTTAGCAACTTCCTCTATTTGTATTCGTCCATGTGGCCGGATACGAGGCCGGAGTTGTAGGCAGCAGTATGGGCGTTCAGGATTGCGCGGATGGATACATCGACCCATGGTTTTTGATTAAGAAAGGATCTCACTTTAACCGCGGGGACGGTTAAAGCGTCCTCTAGCGTTGCTATGAAGCTCATCACATCCGCAAACTTGCTGACGTCCTCATGAGTCAGAACATGTCCAAATCGACGTCTCTCTCGGCGTCCCGAATATCTTCATCAATTTGGTCGGACCACAGATTTACTTCCCTTGTCACGACTGCCTCCAGCACTATTCTTTACTTATATTCCGGCAGCAGGAAAACGGCAGCATGGTCCAACTTGCCGAACAGGGGAAGAGAGGCAGCCTCTCTTGAATGGCGCATAAAATTATTGTGGTAGCACACAATATGTGCTGACGGAAGTTCTCCATGACTTTCTTTAGATCAGCCCGATTAAAGTTCCCCCACCACCGCAGCCGTGTCACGATGTTGGGTTTGGTGCCAACATAGCACATCATGTAGGTCCGATAGTGCCATGTCGGTATCCGCTTGTGATAGGATGTAGACGGCTGTAATGATGACCGTGCTGAACTCCCAGGGAAGATAGAATGAACGGGAAGATGGAATGGATGGCAAGAGATCGTCAGATGCTCCAGGTTCAGCAAGCAGGAGCGCGAAAGAGTCTTAATATTCTTAGGGTTGCACCACTTGTTGTTTGTCATGAGGCCACACTTGGATTTACCTGACTCTTCCGTCCTGTCCGCTTGGAAAATCCAGCACCAGTCGGGTCAGCCATGTTTCCGTCAGACAAAAAATATTACAGTCCCTTATGCCCCGTCTGAATCGAATCCTCTCTCTACTATCATCTAACTTATTTTCCAGAGACTGGACATTAGCTAGAAAGATGCTGGGCAGAGGTGGACGGTGTGCCTGGACTCTCAGTCTGTGCCGAACCCCACTTTGTTTCCCTCTATGTTCCTTTGCTGTTGTTGTTTTTGTGGCTCGCTCATACGATCTCCGACGGCCACTCAGGATCGATGTAAAAAGTATCCCAGAACCTTTGTTGTAGACCAAAGTTAATGTCCAGGAGTGTATGTATTTACTTATTTGTTTATTTGACAGGGACATTGTACTGCTTCTTAGCTGTACCAGAGTTAGCTAAAAGCTAATTTGTATCTGTAGTCCCTGGGCAGGAAACAGAGAATAAGGTCTCTGTTAAGAACATGAAAACTGTCATATAAAAACACAATCAACACTGTAAAATAAAAACACAATGACAAAACAGTACATATTCAGTATACAACAACCATAACACTGACAACATTTCACAACATTTGGACACCACAACAACAGCACGATTTCACTAGGTCACTAGGTCCAACTTGTTCTGGTCAGTAACCCAATACTTAGTTGTTGTGCTTGTGCAAAATGTCTCCTGGAATTGTACATCTGTGTGGAAGTACTGTCTCCACCACAGCACACACAGAGCACTGAGTGATCTTCGATGATCTAAAATCCTGAATTCCTGCCTGCTGTTTCCTCCAGGGAGAGGACACAGACCGTCTGTGTGACTCCATCGCTGCGATCGCTGAGGTCTTCAAGCTGACCGACCCCACGCTGCTCTATCTGGAGGTCTCCACCCTAGTGTCCAAATACCCAGACATCAGGTACACGCACGCACGCACGCACACACCACACACACCCACCTCCATTGAACATTCAACTCCTTGACTCCTCTCTGCTCCCGCTGCAGGGAGGAACACATCCTGGCCCTGCTGGCGGTGCGCGGCGACGCCACCCGGGACATGCGTCAGACCATCATGGAGACGCTGAGCCAGAGCAAGCCGTCCTACCTGGGCGTCACACAGCCCATCTTCAGAGACATTACGGTGCCTTCCATGTCCATGACCTCCATGACCTCCATGGCCACCGCCAAGCTGCTCAAATGACCATCCCCTGCACTGTTACCAGGACCCCATGATGTACACGTGTGTGTATGTGTGTGTGTAGACTTTGCTAAATGCTTTATTTCATGACGTAGATTCACATTTCCTTGTCTGTCCACATTTGATTTTTGGTTTCCCTTTTTGTATGAAGATATTGATAACAGCAAGGAAGCACCTCAGATAGGTATACAGAAAACACTTTCCTGAGCAACAGGGAACTGGGAAATGACAATTGTATAGAGTCCTCAGCCATCAGCTGATGCCATAGAATATCCAGTGGCTAGTGTCTCGTCGTAACGCCTTATTCCTAAGAGACAACTGGTTCCACGCCCCAACACGGGTACTTTCTAAGGAAGCGTCGCCTTACCAGTTGTGTTTAACACACGTGATGCCACTTCACCTGCTATTAGAAGCTATGCTACCTTACATCATCGGTGGTGTCCTATATTGTGCCTCTAGTCCATCTATTTTGGAGTTGATGCTACCCCACAGCCTTCAGCCAGTTGTCTTGTGCTCTAGCGTTCTGCCTGTCCTGTGTTGTGTATACTCATTTACCCGATGTTCACACGTTAGTAAGACGATACAATATGCGGGTTAGATCATGGTTAAAGAAAGAAAAGACATGCATGTTATTTTTCATGTGACATTACTTTAATGGGATAATGAATGTTAAATGTGGGTACACTAACTTAATGATACAGAAATAGGTCCAAGTGATTTACGAGTCATTGAGTACTTTGATGATTACAAATGATTTTACATTTAAAAGGTTTAACAATGTAAAAAAAGACAAATTAATTTGTCTTTTCTCAAAGATTTGGTTGTTTAATTGTGTATGAAAGACTTCCCCTATGAATAAATAATACAATTGTGTATGACTACAAATTTAATGATTATGAAGTACTATTAAAGAAATGCAAGATTGGTAGATGGCTGTGTAGTTGTGACTACTCACATGGGGATGTTTTGTATTTATTTTGATCAAGTCACCTTTACTATCAAGGGGTCATGCAAGTGGATTGCACTTTCAGACACATACTTGCATGCTTTTCCTATTCATTAGGCTTATGTTTACATGCCTTTTGGTGAATAATTAGTGGTTTAGAAATATCTAAATAAATGTCACAGATGGGAATCTCAGGGTTAGGGTTAAAATGAGGCAGACGTACACTACATGAAAAAAAAATCTAAAACATTGTAGCACTACAAAAGACGCCACAGAATAATGTTAACTACTGTTGGACATAAACACATTACTGATTTCAAAACTACATTTACTTACAAAACTACTCAACCTGGCTTTTTGACATACTCTTACATACTTCAGGCCACTTATTGGACTAAACCATTTGGGCAGAGTGGGAAATCGCTACTTAAGGTTCAGGGGACAGGTGCATCTTCTTACCTGTGCAATTAGTTTGTTTGATCCTTGATTTGTCAGCTTCTAGGAAGAAGTAAAACGTGTTGTTTAGCTGTATTTGTATACCTACATTTATACCAATGTCAAATGAAGAATACAGTATGTTGCCAAGACAAGATGTCCCGAGATGAATAATGTTTAAAACTTGTCATTGTTGGAAAATAATGTCATTGTTTAATTCATGCAGTTGCCATCGTCAATGGCCAATACACGCCTCGGAATCTGTGTTTGTCATTGTCAAACATTACTAATTCAATTGAGACAACTTGAATCAATGTTAGAGAATTGGTTGGATTTTCTCAGTGGCCGATTGTACTGTGGAAGTGTAGGCCTATGTTTTCCGTGGGGCATTGATGTACGCATTGGCCTGTTGGATGGTTTTAATCACTTTTTGTGTATACTGTAGCCTACAAATGTATTTACAATAATGATCTAACCATATCTCAGTACCTTATTTATTACTTCTTTTTCCTGCTGCGGGACAATAGTGGACCAATTGAAGCAGGCTGGGACCACGGACTCAGTCAGGGAGAGGTTGAACATTGTCTTCAATACTCGTGTCTTTCCTCATCAGAGCCCTCCTCACGTCGTGCTCGGTCACAGAGAGTGTGCTCGTCCCTAGCAATGGAACTCACTTCAGCTATGGTCCCACTAGCGGTGTTGTTGCTCACCTCGAACCGTGCAAATAATTAGTTCAGATCGTCTGCTAGTGATGCGTCAGCACTCACAGTTTAGGGGGTTCTGCCCGGTCTAATTACTGAAGAACTGCTAATTACTGAATATGTTGCACTCGCTAAGAACATGAACTGCAACAACCTGATGACTAAGAGCAAAAAATTGGAGGATGACTATGTTGATGCAGTGTTCAGTACTAAGCAGAGTGAGCTCCCACCCACTCCAGAAATGGCATGTCACCGAATACACCCATAGATGCACCAAGCAAATTCCAGAAAGTTCTCGACAATGAACTTGGGAATGATGACGACGATAAAGAATCTGCTCTACAAGTTGAGGCTACATATCTAATGCAGGAAACATTGTCAAGTTCTTGTTCAAAAGAAAAATGAATGAATCCTTTGGTTTGGTCAAGAAGTGAATATTGGTGAGACTGCTCTAGATGTAGCTGTTCCAAGCCCAAACCAGGAGTCCTGCAAGGTGACTAAACGGAGGGTGATTAGCCCTTGCTCTTCAAGTAGAACCTTCCCTCCCCAACTCCCTCACAGGAAGGAAAAGTCCTTCCAGTAGTCCAAAGCCTCTCCAAATCAAAGAAGGGGACTGGGCACTAAATGGGAGACTAGTCCCGCTACAAGTGAGCAACTCTGTTGAAATCCAAAGACATGACTCAGTTTCACCATCAAGGGTGGACTGTGGTATCAAGTGCTCAAAATAACAGGAGTGCAGTTGTCTCTGCAAGGGACAAGGGTGGAAACAAGAGGAGCACTCTTACATTTCCAAGTAACCTCCATTACACAACAGTCTAACAAACAGTCAAATAAACAAAGGCAACGCTAGAGGAAGTCTGTGAAAACAGATATACAATCTTCAAGAAGACTGGGCAGTGGAAGAACAGGCAGCAACGTTTGTATCCTACTTTGTGTAGCATGTCAATGTCTGATTTTGTAATATTAAATGTTTCCTATGTAGGAGTTGGTGTGGTCATTTCAGTCATTTTGAAGGATGTTGACAAATAATGTCCTGTTACTTACTGACTTACTTATCATGTTTGACAGCCTTTTAATTGCGTTAATTCTTGGACAAACATCAGACAACACCATCCGACAAACCCGACAGTCACATAATCGATACAAACACGGCCAGGAGGAGACATGGGCTGGAAACGATGGTAAACCTGGCAAATTAAAAGTTTCACAAGTTACCTCCAAACCCTACGCCCCAGCCCGAGCTCAACAACTTCAGCTAGACGACACCTTCACTAAAAACAGCCGAAACATCGATTTTCCCAACTCAAGTCCCAACTCTACACTGTTCTGGCTCCGCAGTGGTTGATTGAGCTCCCGGCCGATGTCAGGACGGGCGTCTGCTCTTATCCCAGCTACTTATGCAGGCAACTTAGCAATTATGAAACTCGTTCTATTAGCCTCGTAACTATGAATGCTCGAAAATAGCTTTATTCTTATCTTCAGGTACCACAGTGATATATTGCTGCCTCTCCTTCAACAAATGTACTCTTTGTAAGTCGCTTTGGATAAAAGCGTCTGCCAAATTCCCTACATTTAAATGTAATGTTGGGTTTAGTAGTCATTTTGTTTTTTGTCCTTGCTCTCAAAAAGAAACTTCAAGAATTCACTGCAGACTGTTTTAGAGTTTCCTCAATTACTGATTAGGTAGCATAGGTGAGACAAGTTTATACATCCATGTATGCAAATAGAATCGTTTTTTTCCTGTGGCTAAGCCATTCAGAACATGCATCAACAACTAATAGAAAATAACAGCATGTTTAAATGTTATTAATAGCCATTTGTGGTTGTTTCAAACGTAGACCATTTTAGGCATAAGTGGACTGAACAAACCACAAAAACATAAGGTTACATACGTAACCTCGGTTCTTTGATAATATTCGCTTGGTATCTCACGATAGGAAGTGCCCCTGGGTGTGTCGAACCACGGAAGCTCTAATGCCACCAGGTCAGGACAGTGACCGCGGGAATGAGGAATGAGCGTGCAAATCTCTCGTTTAGCCGAGGACAGAGCCAGGAGAAGGGCTGTTTTAAACGAGAGAAATTTCATGTCCACAGTATCCAGTTGTTCGAAAGGCTGTTGCAAAATAGCCTTGAGAACAATAGATACATCCCACGATGGGACAAGGGACTTAACAACCGGGAGTAACCGACGTGCGCCTTTCAGAAATCAATGTGTGACGACCCACTGAAGTATTGCCAAAGCCGACATGGCAGGCTGAAATAGCGGCTAAATACACCTTAATGGTGGAAAACGCCCTGCCCTTGTCAAGCATCTCCTGCAAGAAGCATAACACCTTGGACACAGAAAATTGATAGGGAATAAGCCCGCCGCATATCCGTTCCGGATGAGGGTGGAATATCTCACAGTGCACCTGGGACAGTAAATCCCTGCGTACCGGAAGAGGCCATGGTTGGGCGGAGAGGAGTTGAATTATCTCCGTCAGCCAATGCCTGCTCGGCCAACAAGGAGTGATAAGAATCATGGACAAGCCATTCTCTCTTACTCTGGTTAGGGTAGCAGAGATCAGACTGAGGGGAGGAAACGTGTAAAGAAGCACATTCGCCATGGGTGGGCCAGTTCGTCTATTCCCAGCGGTGCGTCATCGCTTAACAGCGAGAACAACATAGGGCACTTCGCATTTGTTCGCAATGCGAAGAGATCTACGGCAGGTTGACCGTATTTCTGCCAGATCTGTTCGACGACCTGGGGATGGAGTCTCCACTCTCCATAGAGAGGGTTTCCCCTGGACAACAGGTCTGTTCCCCTGTTCATCACGCCAGAACGTGGGTCACGCGTAATGAAAGGAGGTGTGTATTGCTCCGCATCAACAGTCTGTCTGCCAACCTGTGCAATTGAAGGGAGTGTGTTCCACCTGGGCGGTTGATGTAAGCCACCATGTCCATATTGTCTGTCCTGATAACCCTGCAAAGAAAGAGGGAAAGAGAAGTGAAATAGGGCTAGGCACTCCGATAAAATGGCCCGGTAAGAGAAAGAGTCTAGGTGAAGCCCTAGATAAACTCCGGGTCGAGACAGCTTTTGTTCGGATTGATTCTGAAACAAAGCTTGGAAAGGTTATCTACCACTGTAGTGGTGTCCCAAACTGCCTGCTCTCTTGAGGGAGCACACATCAGGTCATTGTCTGTATAGGCAAACATCCTGATGCCCACATTGCGTAGTGGGGTCAGAGCTTCCACACATTTGGTGAAGACCCTCTGGGCTAAAGAAAGCCTGAATGGGATCGGCAGATACTCATAGGTTACGCCCTGATACGCGAACCTGAGACATTTCCTGTGCTGAGGAAATATGTAAATGCTGAAGTACGCATCCTGTAGGTCGATTGACGTAAATCAATCGCCTGGTCGAATCGAACGAGACAGCACTGAGTGTGTCAGCATCCAAAAGGTGTACTTTCTGAGTTGACCCTTCAGTCCCCGTAGATCTGGGATTGGACGTAAGCCGCCCCCTTTCTTTGGAATGAGAAAATACTGGGAGTAAGTTTTTTTTTTCTTGCCCTTGTGCCTGGTTGCAGATTACCCATTTTACTGAATAAACAGAGTGATTGGGGGGCCCGTGAGGGGACAGTGCTTGGTGGCCACTGTGGAACTTCCCCGCTCTCTCAGACAAGCCCTCACTGGGGGCTGAGGGTGCGACTTTGCACTGGAGAGCACTGGAACCTGTGCTACTTCTCCAGGCACACTGTGGTGTGGATCCCAACGGGTCGCTGCACAGTGAAAACTGGGTCCGTTGTGCACCGTAGATTCTCTCAAAAGAGCCAGCTTGTACCCCATTGGTCATTGATTATTGAAAAAAAACATACTGCTCAACAGCTAGCGTATCTGTGGGCTGAGACTACAGTAGTTAAAGACATGCCCCGGTGGTTCTGTGGCCTCTCGAAAATTTGTGAGCATGCATGTTGTGGTGTGGACTTGCAGAAGGCTCCCCACTACCACCTCCTGTGCCTTCCACTGTGTCCTCAAAGCAATAGCCCCCATGACTGCATTGAAATCACCAGGGCAGACACTACTACCACCACCACCAAGCCAGACATGACCACCACCATCAGGCCAGACATGACCACCACCTGGCAAAGACACGACCACCACCAGGCCAGGCACGACCACCACCTGGCAAAGACACGACCACCACCTGGCCAGACATGACCACCACGAGGCCAGACGCTACCAGCACCAGGCCATACGCTACCACCACACGGCACTACCAGCACCTGTCCAGACACTACCATCACCAGCCCAGACACTACCATCACCAGCCCAGACACTACCACCACCTGTCCAGACACTACCACCACCAGCCCAGACACTACCATCACCAGCCCAGACACTACCACCACCTGTCCAGACACTACCACCACCAGCCCAGACACTACCACCACCAGCCCAGACGCTACCAGCACCAGCCCAGACACTACCATCACCAGCCCAGACACTACCATCACCAGCCCAGACACTACCACCACCTGTCCAGACACTACCACCACCAGCCCAGACACTACCATCACCAGCCCAGACACTACCACCACCTGTCCAGACACTACCACCACCAGCCCAGACACTACCACCACCAGCCCAGACGCTACCAGCACCAGCCCAGACGCTACCAGCACCAGCCCAGACGCTACCAGCACCAAGCCAGACGCGACAGCCACCAAGTCAGACATGACCACTACCAGGCCAAACTTTACCACCCATCCAGATGATACTAAGGTTTAGATGTTACAAAAATACATTTAGTGTTTATAGAGTTAACAATTTACACATTTATGTTTGCAGTTATTTACATGTTTGAATATTTACATCAGCATCTTTAAAACAGTTATGATAATCTCTTGAATCTAGCTCTGTGGTTTTCCTTCTTGCCTCTGATTGGTAGTTCAGGCATTTGAGCTACAAACAAGGAAGTGTAATTGTGGTGAAGCTGATGAGATATGGAAAACAGTAAACTGCTGCTTAAAAAGTTTTTCCGTCTCCATCCTGCTGTTTATTCTCAGTAAGAGTGATCCAACCACCACATATCGAACCCTCACATGACACTTCTAACACCAGTCCAGTCACGACTCTAAATATCCATGTGACCCTAAATGTCAATATGCAGACAAGAAATGTATTTAAAAATCAACTTCTTAATGAGCATAACTACACTTCAATCTTTGTTTGGTCTAATTTGCTCATGTTGCTTTCAGAAATTGGTTAAATTGGTTAAATTTGCTCTTTGAGTTGTAAATGACAAGAGTAATGGATACAAGTCGAAATTAATTTGGTATTCCAAGTATACCTCAATTGTCAGTATTTGATAAGATCTATGTCTACAGACTACGGAAGAATCTTTCAAAAACTCCAATGCAAAGGCTAATGATGGCTCTGACCCTGTTACTCTAACTACTGCCACCATGCAGCAAGGCAATTGTATTCATAACCACCATTCAAACACAAAGCCATTCGTAGTGCCTTACAACAGGAGGACAAAGAGGAAACGTAGTTGTGAGGAAACGTAGTTGTGGTTCTGATATTAACGGGCAGCGGTGGACTGCAGTGTCGCTGGAGGACCACCAGGTGCGCCCGTCTCCAAGTCGGTCCACCCCGCTCCTCGCTTTGTCGGGCGGAAGAAGACGCGCGATTCGAAACGCGTTCTTCCGGTGTGGGCGGGGACTCTGGTGTTTGTCTACGTAGCATTCAGCCTCGAATATTTGACGGCCACGATTACTTACACGCCGAGGAGATCGTCTGCCAAGAAGCCTCGTCTAAGATACTGTTTCCACATACGAGCGGTGGTAGCACAAGTCGCAAGATGGTCGCCAAGCAGAGGATCCGCATGGCCAACGAGAAGCACAGCAAAAACATCACGCAGAGGGGCAACGTCGCCAAATCATCGGTACACAACTTACCCGTTTTCTCCCGGTCACAGCTGATAGTCGGCGCGTCGTGTTCAACGTGGATATTTGCTCGTATTGTCGAACCACTCAGGACTCTGGGATGAAGCACACCGACACACACATAGTTATTCAAACTGCGATGTCGTTATTGTTTCATTTAATCCATTCTACGTGTGTACGTAGAATGGACGTGTTGTATCAATGAAAGATACATTCCGTCATTCTCAATCATATTTGGACATAATGTGGTGGAAGCCCACGTCATCATCCGTCATCACTGACGACTTGTTCCGTGTGTGTGTGTGTGTGTGTGTGTGTGTGTGTGTGTGTGTGTGTTGGCAGAGAGGGACCCAGGACGAGAAGGTGGCGGTGGGACCCTGGCTCCTGGCTCTCTTTATTTTCGTTGTGTGCGGCTCTGGTGAGTTGTGTGTTCTATATCTATATATATATGTGTGTGTGGTGTTTAGATATCCAGGCTGTGGACTGGACACGACCACCCAATGCTGTCCAGCCATTACCTCATTCAATATAGCCCGGACAATTAAGAAATAGCTTGCGTAACTCCTTTCCTATGTGGTTTCTTAAGTGTCTCATATTAACAATGTTCGTCAATCTGCATGTTGCTTTGTTTTCATTTAAACAAATAATGTCCAGACATAATCAGGGATGTCACTGTATGAACATTTCACATTACGGTTATCGTAACCAAAATGATCGCGGTTATCCGTATGATCGCGGTATTGTTAAAATGTGCTTTCACTGGCCACATAATGACACCTTGACTAAATAACAACACCGCCAACATGCATTTCATTGCATTTTGAGGTAGTAATTCCCACTGAAATGAATTAACAAAATAGAACAAACTCGTGAAAGTTTTCTCAACTAAGCATCCCTTTGTGAAGTTCACGCTTATAGACTGAATCAAATGTATACATTGATTGATTGGACGGCTTAAAGATAACTAGTGTGGCGGTCGTGTACTTTCTGCTCTGTGTTGATCAGACGTTCGTCACTTTGGCTCCGACCAGCCGTTTATTCACCCCGATAATGACGGCACTCGTCAATATCTCACAGCCAGCACTCGGACAGGTTATAGCAGACTTCAATAGTAAAAAATGACAATAATAAAAACCAACCAAATACATTAGTTTCGGCAGAGCTCATTTCAGACACACTTGCCACTCGGACAGGTTATTATAGCAGACTGGTACTGTATTCCATGGGGCCTCTGCCCACTCAGGGGCCCAGTAGAGGGCGCTAATTCCCCCAATCACACAGTTCCAGTGGGAAAACAATAATACATAAACCTATATACAAAATATAAATTACAAAATAGTAATGGCAAGTGGAATCATCAACTCCACTACATGAGCACTGCAATTGATGTAGGGATGCGTCCAGATTTCTTTTTTTTAATATTCAAAAATGTATTTAGCATCCTGAGCTTTTAGAAAAAAATGCTGGGCTAGTTCTAAGGGCAGGAGTACTAGGCTAACTTAGCCTATTTGTGTAGAAATAGTGACAAACCAATAACCCCATCACCTTGGGCAGGTAGGACACCGGCTAGACCACTCGGGACCAAGACTGGTGTTTGCGGTTCTTAGTCTCCTGTATTTTAGTGTAAACAACTAACAGACCACGCCAGCCAAACATTATTCGCATGATCGCGTCCGACAAGAAGTTGGACGGGCGGGTCTCTGCCTAACGCTGAACCCGTAAAACACTGGCAATACGGACACTTCTCTTACCCATAGTATCTCTTCCACCACGTCCATCTGCATTTGACAGCTGAATAGTTTTAACTTGCCTTTGGGCTGTTTAAATAGTAATGGGTAAGTGGTCACAAAGATGACAGAATTTCGCGATTTTTCTTCTGCATGTTCTGCAGACAGGGTAATCATCTTCCACACTTCAGATATTGTCCTCTCAGCAGGACACCACCTTCCACCATGTTGTCTGACATTGTAAACATGGGGCGCCTTCACACCTGCGCCTGGGCGACTTTGGCTTGCTTTGGTTGATGCTGCAGTATTTCTGTCAGTTTTAGTGCGGTAATTAACCACGGTTAAACCGTGACGTTGGGGTGGTGATGAGTTTATCTTGATGTGCTACTTATTACAATTTTGTGCTGCACAAATACTAATTATACCATTATAACTAATTATATATATAGAACTCGGAGGCCTAGTTAAACAACATGGACGATTAGATGTGTGGCTACCCCTCAGGTGGTTTCATTCACACAGGCCTATCTCTGCATTGGCAAGAGTTGTTCACTTTTCCCCACTCAAGGAGAGCCAAGTAACACTAGCCCACACAGACAAACACCCTACTGTGTTTTTAGCGAAGCGGCAGCATGTCAGCAAGTCTTGATCTTATGGTTGTCACACCAAAATGTGACGATATGGATATATTAAAAGCCTCCATAGGCCCATCCCAAATGTTCTGATATAGTGTAGTTTTATAGATGATTACAAATACTGTTAAAATGGACCAGAATGTTCCATTCAAATATATTAATAATTGCTCTGTGCCCACAGAAATTGTGGTTTCCATTGTGTTTCTTTTCTAAAAATGTCCCCCAACCTGGTATCTTTGAGTAAACAAGATAACTGTTTCAGGAATCATGCCAGCTTGATGGAGACTCAAAATAATGTTCTACTGGAAAAGTTGCTATCTGTGTCACGGTGTATTTGACATCTTGGGTCACATTGTACCTGTGTGTGCATGGAATATTTTGACATGGGCAATTTTCCACTTGTGCTTATCATCTGTCTAGCCTAGTACACTATATAGTACTTGTTAAATGTTTTTAAAGGATCATTTTCAACCTGGACCCTATTTTCCCACCATTTTGGGTCTCAGTGAAAAATGCAGACAATTTTCGAAATTAGTCCAGTAATGAGCAAGAGCGCTTCAGCTGAAAAATGTTTGCATTGTAGCAATAGCACCTTGTCAATGTACGTCCTCTAAAACTAGGCCTACTTGTTGCCACTGACAGGTCATTATACGTATCGGACAACATTATGGAAAGGATCCCTACAGAGAAATGTGCTACAACTTTTTTCTTTACCTTTCGTTTCATCCATTCTGTTTGTTATAACCAAGTCTTGTGAGCCTCATCTACATTGTTGTCTACTAAATATTTGCCATGACTTTGAAAATTATTTAGATAACACTAAGCTACACTTTCTGTAGTCCCAACACAACAAAATCTTGCCGGCACTCCTTGCTCCGACTCACTCACATTTCCTCTGTCCCAGACACAATACCAAACAGACTGGATCAAGACTTGATAATTCTATGAGTGGCACTTTATAGTGACTGTCTGAGCCTGTCAGTGGCAAAAACATAGCACTTTTTGAGGACGTACATTGCAGAGGTTTTGCGGCTGACTGCTGAAGCGCTCTCCCTCAATACTAGACAAACTTCAACAATTGTGGTCCACATTAGTCAGTTAGACCCGAATTATGGGAAAATTCCAGGTAAACAGAAGCTTTCCATACCAACTTTTATAAATTAGTTGTAGCTGTAATGCAGTCATCCCATCTAGATTTAATCAGATGCAATTGTGCTTTGCAATGTAATCATATAAATCATATATCTTATCAGTCTATAAAATAAATAATTGAATAAAAATAAGGGCAAATCACAAGTTACCAGAGTAGCCAAGAAAATCATTCCTATTTATAATGATTCAGGAACCAAATATTGCAACATTATGGAGGAAATGTTTGTTACATGCTTGACAAATGACTTAAACGACTGATCTATTGTCAAATTCGATTTTATAAATTTTCTGTCAATCGACTAATCGTAAAGTGGATTCAGTTACATTTTTGTTTTCTTTCTGTACAGCAATCTTCCAGATTATCCAAAGTATCCGGATGGGGATGTAAAATGATACACGGAGAAAAAGAGGCTTTCGTTCTGCTTGATCGTCTTCTTCCATGTTCTGCTGACCGATGGCGCCCCCTACCTGTCGTCCAATACCTACACCACTGACACATTTCTCATTACTGCACCTTATTAGGACTTTTTGTTTCTCCTGTCGTCTGGCATTCTTGTATGATACTTTTTTTTTCATTTCTTACCTTTTTTGGTAGTTTACTATCTATTGAGGCTGTACCTTATCGATACCTAAATGAATCCATGTTAACATTTCATACCTGAATGGCAAATCATGCTGGGAAAAATGCATTCCAACTTTCTTTTTTTTATCTGATCAACATTTTACTCTCAGGTATTAGACGGGTTGGCCTTTGTGTCTGTGAAACCTTTCCTAATTATTTTTCATTCTTCTAAGGTGTAATTTACATTTTACCAATGGCGTATCATTTTCTCAGTGTCCTTACAAAATCGTATTTAATTGTTTTATGATTTTGGTTTTATTATGTTCATGGTTTAGTTCACAATTCGACACAACTTCAAGATATACAAAGTGCTGTTGTAGAAGTAATAACATTTAGTAGGATTAACCATCGTGGTCACCTAATTGCGCGCATCAAATTTGAAATGTTAAGCCAATTTGCTAATTATTTTACATCATATGAAGTCATAATCTCAGAAAATCACTGATGCCTTTGTGTTTGAAAAGCGTCCTATCTTTGTGCAATTCTGATTCAGGGTTGTTATGGTATTCGATGGGGGGAAAAATCCATTACAGAAAAATCTGTAATGGAAATGTAATTCTGTTGCCAAGTGAAATAAAGATTTATACATTTTTTCAACACATCAAACTACGTGTTATGCCTACATTACTGTGTTATGCTTACACAACACACACTTGTGGCACCATGGCTTTATGCAATGATTTATTTTAAGATTCTGACAGTACTGTAGTTATTATCACCCAAACCCCATGTACAACTGATATGGAGCTGAGTTTGCACCATGATATCTGTGCTCTTGGGTGTGACATTCCTGCGATTGTAAATGCCACATGTGTAGATAGTGCAACTGAACAGGAATGTTAAATGCTTGTCTGCAGTTTGGACCCCTGACTATTAACCTGGTCGAATCCACGAATTCCCATCATTGCAAACTACTGTATGTCCCTGTTAACACTACAATTGATCCATATAGTCTTTGCCGCCAATCTATCACAGTTAAATTCAATGCTAGGTCTCTGTCAAACAAAACCTTCTTCCTGAGTAATTTGACCACATCCCAACATGTGGATCTCCTAATGTTGACTGAGACTCTACCCTCCTACTACTGTTCTTATTTGACTGGCCCCCTGTGGTGGGGCCTTGCTGTTGCCGACAGCAACCATTGTAACTGCCAACACATTGCTGTTGATTACTTCCAGAGCATTGTTCAAAGTCAGCTGTCAAAACCCAGTCTGCTGTATTATAGTCTGCCACCCCACCCCCAAACCAAATAATGGCTTTTCAGCAGAATCTTCTGAATTACTATCCACTCTTCTGTCATGAGTCATGATAGAATCATTATTGTAGGTGATTTTAATACCCACATCGATGACATCTAATCATGCCAGGGAATTCCTACAAAATTATTAATTCAATCTGGTGCAGCATGTGTCAGGTTAGGGGTAAGGACTCACTTAAGTTAAAAATATATATATATATATTCAAGGATCACCAGATCCAGTCAAAAATCAAAAATAAGATGCAATCCAGGCAGAGATCAAAATTAAACAGCCAGGCAAATAGTTCTCAAAAATATCTGACAGACAAAAATGTAGTCCAAAACAGACAAGTAAACCAAACTAACAGGCTCACCAACATACAGACCACGTGATAGCTTTGGTAACACCAAGTGACAATCTCGCACTGAACACTGAGAATCACAGAGTTTAAATACACCAGGGCCCAGTATTTCAAAACATTTAATGATTAACTGAAGAATGATAGGTCGAAACAAATGAAGTAATCAGGTGCTAATAGGCAACAGAAGGCGCATGGCCTTACAAACAAAACAAAATCCACATGTGCAAGCACAACAGAAGGATAGGATAAGACACAACTTTTCTTTTCTCTGAGGGAAGAGATATCCCCTCCTCTTACCTTTGGGCTCAGCCCCTCATGTTCTCATGTGCCAGAACCACCTCTGCTATGTATATTTGAATGCATTTTCTTTGTATGTGCTTTGTGTCGGTTTTCCTTTTCTTTGGTTCCATGCTCAATAAAGTTATACTTACTTACCTTCCCATTCTTACTGTGACTATGTAAGTAAGTAACATTTATTTGTATAGCTCTTTTCACAGACACAAGCTCACAAAGTTCTTGACAAGGACAAATATGTAACGTACAGAGAAGTCATTGAATGACAATACAAATATAGAACATAAAAATATACAATATCCAGAAAAGGTCATAAAACATTTCAATACAACACCAAAATAATAAATAAGAATACGGACCTACCGCAAACAGGTTATTTAAAAGCCTGTCGAAACAAGAATGTCTTTCGCTGCTTTTTGAAAGACTCAATGGACTCAGCAGACTCTAAGGGTGTGGGCAGAGCGTTCCAGAGTTTAGGTGCTACCACCTCAAAAGCTTGATCACAGAGCTGTGGAGTAGTTCAACCACATATGCTGGAGCCTGACCATGCAATGCCCTGTAAGTAAGGGTGAGACATTTGAAGTTGATCCTATGCCACAGGAAGCCAGTGAAGAGATCCAAGTAGCCTATAGGGGGTAATGTGAGACCATTGATTCGACTTATTTGATTTCTGGATTACCTGCAGACGATCGAGAGCAGACAAACTGAGTGAGGAGAAAAGTGTGTTGCAGTACTCGATGAGGGGTGGGATGAGATAAAGTAAGTTAAATGTTATTATTTGGAGTTAAAATCTCCAAATAATAACACTTTGTCTGTCTTAATAGGTCGGGAAGTCGGTGAAAGGATCAGTGTTCACCATTTGGCCACGAAACAGATTCTTACAGACCACGGCGAGCAACCAATATTTCACAGTTCATTCAAAAATGCGCTGTGCAATACTGCAATATATGATTGTGACTGGGAAGGTCATGGCTATGAGAGTGGAGGCAGACATCATCGGGACGGGGAGAGAGGAGCTGGAAAGCCACCCGGGGGCCACAAGGGGGCGCTGGTGTGGCTTGTAGGCGAGGGAGGGGTTTGCTTCTGGCGGCCAGGTGAGATGCGACGTTGCTGATTTACAATGACATGCGGTCACCAAACAAGTCTTCAACATAAGATAAGATAGAACTTTAATCCCGAAGGAAATTCTTGTGCCAGGTTGCATAGCAATACAGTACAATAATACAATAGAGAAATCAACAGAATAATAAAAATAAACTGACAGATTTACAAATGTACAGTCAAAATATACAAGTATATAGGCAAGATAAGGTATTCAGACGGCGAAAACAATTTGGCATAATTGCAGTGTAATACAGCTGTGATAATAATAATGGTTAGGGGACGTATTGCACCTGATAGAAAGAACATTAAGAATATTGCACATAATGTTGAAAGGTAATGTAGAAGAGCATAACATTAAGAATATTGCACATGATGAGAGGTAGTATTACAGATAATATTTAGAGATAACATATTAATAATAATAATAATAATATCCATCCATCCATAATAATAATAATATAGCACATGATATCGAGAATATTGCACATGATGAGAGCAGATGAGAGGTAATATTAGATAATATTTATAGATAACATATAATATCTTGTATCCGCGGTGTAAATGTTACACGTGTGTCACGTGGTTATTGTTTTGAGAACAGAAAGAGCACAGTGTGCGCAAGCGCGGATCAACGCGACAACTCGGAAGTGTAACCGGACGTGACGTCAAATCCATAACAACCTCCAGGCTGCTGATCATGACGAAATCTTTCTAGCGTTTATATACATTATTAGTACTTGTTAACCGTAGTGCTTAGAATACATCGAGCGACATTGGATATTAGGCCAGCAAGGTACAAGTATATATATATATATGTATATATATATGTATGTGTGTGTTTGTTTGCTGTTCAACGAGTTTAGCGGTTGTTAGCACGAGAGGCTCAGTTAGCAGAGCTAGCTAACGCAAGCTATCTCGTCAAACCGAAGCAGCGACATTACTAAATATACCTTTTTGTTTGGGTTTATTTGATAAAACACCGAGTTGCAATACTCGGTAGAAATGTGCGTTCAATATCGCCGACGGTATCGACTTATAATCAAGACATTAGACGAGTCTGTATCGTTAGCCAAGTATCAGCTATTAACGTAACTAGTAAAATAGCGCAATAAAGTTACATAAAGACACACTGTGACCTAATCCTCTGTACCACCACACATTACACATTACATATAACACATTACATAAAACACATTACACATTACATGAAACACATTACACATTACATAAAACACATTACATAAAACACATTACATAAAACACATTACATAAAACTCATTACATATAACACATTACACATTACATAACACGCGTCCATAAACCATGGACGACAGCAAGACTAATACATAATATGTATTACAGCATGTAACAGCTTGATACTGGGCGGTTCAGTCCAGGCCTACGTATTTAGAAACGAGCTGTAGGATCCATCCGCCCTCCTTTGTGGACTGTAGTTTTATATTTCCATTATTTTGACATTTGGCATTTCCAACTAAAGACCTAATAAGGATAAACACTGAATATCAATATGGGATTTTCCATACGATGACATAAAGGACATGTAAAGCAATATAAATAATCAAATAAACCAATCAAATCAAAATATGACACGATTATTTTATAAGCAATCCACACAACTCTCGTATGACAGCGACATTTTGGTTAACATATAAATGGCAAATGTAATCAAAAACAAGGCATTTGATGAATACCTTGAATATTAATGATTAAATAAATAGATTTTTAAAAGATATAGTAAAGAAACACTCAGCCATGCATGAAATGAATACTGGTTAATTTTGACCCATGTTGTGACTTAGAAGGGTAGTGATACAAAAATGATTTTTATTCAAAAAGTAAGAAAGGAAAAATGAAAATAAGAATTTGTGATGAACAAAAACAAGTTAATTGAGGAATACCTGGAATTCTGAATGATGAAAGTAATTTGTTGCAAAGATAACTTATTTGGGTCACTTTTGACCCATGTTGTGTATCAAAGGGTTAACGTTAGCCAATTGGTGTGTTTAGTGTATTTAATTGTTCAACATCACGTGAACCTTTTGAGTATTGGTATATATTCAAGTAGCAATTCATGTCATGAATTCATGAATAATGACACATCACATGTTTGGTTTTATGTTTCCAGGTTGATCAGCCTTTGTGTCCACTCACCATGGTGGAATATTACCAGATCCTGGGTGTGCGAAGAGAGGCTTCAGCAGATGACATCAAAAAAGCGTGAGTCCTCTGTTAATGCCATGGTGTCCACAACCTTACAATGAAAGAAAAACGATATCAGCTTGTCACTGTGTTACTCACAAATTATATAATGATGACTGTATACAAGCTTAAATATGGAAAGGGTCAGTTGTTGATTGACTATCAGTTTCTTATTGATACATTAAGATGAATAGAATTATTGCTTGTGTCAGGCATTAAGTAGAATCCAAGGCAACCTCAGTTCCGTTAAGTTAACCCCTTTCTTCTTGTGATATTTGTTTGTTTTATATAGTATCATGAGAAAATCATAGTTTTAAGTGTGTCAAGGGTCATAACAAGGGTTTGAAAGGGTCATAACAATGGTTGGGTTGGGTTGTATGATGGGTTGTAAAAAGAAATGAATAATCGAGGATGCAGCTTCCATTCATTTTTAATAAATAACCAACCAACAGGATGCATGCACATGATAGTTTTTTAATTCTACGGTTTGTTTTTGTAGTTACAGAAAACTGGCTCTAAAGTGGCACCCAGACAAAAACCCAGAGAATAAGGATGAGGCTGAGAGGAAATTCAAGGAGCTTTCTGAGGCGTATGAAGTCCTGTCAGACGGTTTGTAACAACACAAATATCCCACATCCAACTTCCATTGAAATGAAAAGGGAAAATAATGTTCTATTGTCAACCATTAGACCGCATTCAGTGCTTGCTTGCATCATGTCTGAACAATTAATCAAGATTCCAGAAGTTGAATTGTCGCATACACATTCATGATGTGCAGTGAAATGAAAACGGCGCAATGCCCAGTGGTATGTGCAACAGAACAATACAAACATCACAAATTGGACCAAAGGGATCAGAATCAGAATATGAACACTATTACAGTCTTTACAGCAATTGGAATGAGAAATATGACCAAATATGCAAATAAAAAGCATGGCGTCTAAACAAGTAGGCATATCACAACAAGGCGATATAAAAATGTAGTATCTAGTTATGTCGCACAACTATTTGGGTGCATGTACTGTGTATGACCTGTGTGTGTGTGTGTGCATGGGGAGAGGCAGTGGGGGGGCCCTAGTGAGGTCAGAGTTCACCGTCTGATGACTTGTGGACGCTCCTGTTCCAGCAGCGTGACTGGGAGGTGCTTGCCTGACTGCAGCAGTTGGAACAGTTTGTTGTTGGGCTGGTGAGGATCCTTCATGATCCTGCAGGCTCTGGTTCAACACCTCCTGGAGTATAGGACCTGCAGGGTGGGGAGTGTAGTGCCAATAGTGCGCTCAGCCGACATACTACCCTCTGCAGAGCCCTCCTGTCCTGAGAGGAGCTGTTGCTGAACCAGGCAGTGATGCATCCTGTCAGGATGCTCTCCATCGCACCAGCATAGAAGGTCTCAAGGATCCTCCGGGAGACTCTGAATTTCCTCAGCTGTCTGAGGTGGTAGAGGTGCTGCTTCCTCACCAGAGTGTCAATCAAAAATCTAAAACAATATTGAAATCACAATATGGCTAAGTGAAATATCAGCGGTATCCTATACTCCAGCTTAAACCGTTTCAGCTCGAGACCCAAACGAAAAATGTAGTGTCTAACCAGGACGAAAACACACAAATTGCCATAAGAGCTACATATATAAATATATATATTACAGATACATAATGTTCTGTAATATTTGTAAAAATAAATGCCAGCAATAATACAATTTGCAAAAGTGCAATTTGAAGTTTCTCACCACCTCATGAAATATGTAGATACATGTTTGTAACTTCTATTTTAATTTGTATATCATCGTTACTCTATAAACAGAGCACATGTAAACTCACCGATATGCGTTTGTGTCTAGCTTTAATAAGTAGTCAACGTGCGCTCTGTTTTTAGATTAAACATCTTGGCATTGTCACTGCCAATTAGAGACTCAATAAAAACGAGTCCCTACACTCCTACACTCAATGGTGGCAATGCTGTTGTGATTGTGATGCTCTCTTTCACATCTTTCTGTTTCTGTATCTCTCAGAAAACAAGAGGAGCAGATATGACCGCTACGGTAAAGAAGGCTTGACAAACGGAAGCGGTGTAGGTAAGAGTGCAGTTGCTGGAGGAAGCCACTAGGAGCTGCTAGTGTGTTGACGCTCCTGTGTTCCAACGTGGCTCACATTGGATGTTTCTGTGGTTCCACAGGCAGCAGTTACCACAACGGAGGCCATTTCCATGAAAACTTCACATTCCGGAATCCTGAAGATGTGTTCAGGGAGTTCTTTGGAGGAACGGACCCATTTGCTGAGTTCTTTGGTACATTTTGTTCTCCGGTGCACACTTGTGATCCATTACATATTATTGGAGATTCCTCCTGTCTTCAACTAGGTTTGAGTATGTAACCTGTCTAGAATTTCATTTTTGTGTTTTATTATTAGTGTATTATATTTACTACACATGCTCACCTTTAAACACATTTTCAGTGTGAATGGCAGTTCACGAAAATGTATCCAATTTGGGGCCCTGGCCCGCGACCGATTATATTTGGCCCGCGCCTTATCCACTGTATAATTTTTTTCCCGCCATCGGCGCTCGGAATCTGCGCTCGCTCTCACTGAATATTATTTATTGGTGCAGACGCGCGAGCCGGGCCATCAGTAAACGAGGATTACAGCGTCTAGCACCCCCCCCCCCCCCCCCCGGGAAGATGCGCGACGGGCACCAAGACAGTGTTACCCGCCGCGGGGTGGGGTAGACGCGCGAGCCGGGCCATTAGTAGATGAGGATCACAGCGTTTAGCACCCCCCCCCCCCCCGCCGGAAGTAAATAACGTCGTATTCGTCGCGCGTCTCCGGGGGGGGGGGGGGGGGTGCTACACGTTGTGATCCTCGTCCACTAATGGCCCGGCCCGTCTGACAACTTTGAAAACCAAAAGTGGCCCTTGAGCCAAAACAATTGGGCACCCCTGCTCTAGAAGCAGCATAATGAAGGCAGGTGATGGTAATGCATCGCTTAACACCCTGTTGTGATTGGTCAAAATAGAAATAGCTTGTATCTAGTTCTGGACTTCTGGATCCGGTTTCCCCAAATGTGGCTCCCTAAAGTAGACGTGTAGGTTGGAAAAAAATACTGTATGCACCGTTTGTCTTGTCTTGAACTCGATGACAGCTAGACTGTGAGACCTAAAACAGCTGACAACTAGCTGACCCCCGGTTAAAAAGAGGGCTCAGCTAGTTGAGCATGCACTTCACCATGCATATGCACTTCAGCATGCATATGCACATACTGCCAACAACCCTTGAACCCAACCTTATCCCATAGCCCTCCTTTTATGTTTTCCTTGCGGTATCATTGGTTCTCCCAGGTGGAGATCCATTTGCTAACGACCCCTTCTTCGGTGGCGGCCGGCAGCACCACAGCCGCGTGAGTCGCAGCAGAACAGGCGGTCCGTTCTTCGGGGGGTTTGGCGGGTTCCCGCCGTTCGGCGCCGGCTTCTCTCCGTTTGACCCGGGTAAGAACCCAAGCTGGTAGAGGGTGTGAGTCGGGCCGGTCTTTGTATCGGTGCTGAATTGACTGTTTAGCCCATTGATTGACGGAAAGCAGGATTATAAAACCGAGAATGGTGGGATGGCTACAATTTGCAGACAGAAAACTGCATTTACGCTAACATTAATAATAATAATAATAATAATAATAGTAATACATTTAATTTATATAGCACTTCTTCACACACAATAACATTAACTAAAAGTATGAGACGAAACATTTAAGCTAGAGTCAGTGAGATGGAGGGGAGGATGATAGTCAGGTGAATGCGAGTTTGAAGAGGTGGGTCTTGAGGGCCTGTTTGAAGGAGGGGAGGGTGGGTGATTGTCGGATGTGGATGGGGAGGGTGTTCCAGAGGGAAGTTCCAGAGGGGTTCCCTTACAGCTCACATGTTTTACGTTAATGCTAAAACATGTGCGCTGGCATGCTATTTGTGGTTATGTTATATTGTTATACCATTTCTTTTGGCGTGCACCACTGCCCTGGAGACACTGATCCCACTAAAACATCTCTGCAGCAGCGCACATTAAGCACCGTGCACGCACACATCAACATAGGGCACCTCACACACACCTCAGCACCGCTGCTGCTGCAACTAAATCTTGGAGGGGTCATTGAATACTAACTAAAATAAATAAATGATAAACTTGCAATGGTCATTATTTCTGATACTTTGTAGACTCGATTGTTTGGTCCGTGTGGTGTTTCAAGTGGAACTAGTAGTTCAAGTGGTAATCTCAAATATTTTCCTGTAAATTCACTTTCTATCGCCTATATCTCTAACACAATGGTGACTGGGCCGATGGTCCACTGATGAAAGCCCTTGCATTTGTCGTATTTTTTGATATTACGGACTGGTCGGCGAGCTGCACAGTCAATGACACGTGTTCCATCACCCAGCAGTGATTGTTCCCATGGATGTCCGCCAGAGAGCATAAGCAGAAGTGACGTTCTGTTTTTTTCAGTTTCTGCTGGAGTAAACGGAGTATCCGCCATTAAGCAACTGCCAGTGAAAGTCACCTATGCGACACTGTTTGGATGCAATTACAATTTTCGCCAGTGAGCACGAAACGGACATCTTTGCGATTACCACTTTAGTCATTGAATAATTTTGTCTCTTGGCCACCAGGCTTCGGTTCCTTTGGCGCGCTGAACTCCATGGGCCATATGAGTACCATGGGCAGCCTGGGAGGAGGAGGCTTCACCTCGTTCTCCTCTTCCTCCTTTGGTGGGGGCGGGGGCGGGGGAGTCGGAGGTGGGGGAGGCATGGGCAGCTTCCGCTCCGTCTCCACCTCCACCAAGTTCATCAACGGCAGGAAGATCACCACTAAAAGGTGTGTGCCCACCCCGCCATTACCGAGAATTTGTGTGTGTGTGTGGGAATTCGTTCTTTAAAACCTGGGTGGATTAAAGAACGCTCCAAATGCACACCTACACACACCCTCTTATCATAATCCCCCTCTGCCACAAACTGCCATTTGCTACACTATTTGCACTTGGATTAGGGTTACCGTATTTTCCGGACTATAAGGCGCACCGGATTATAAGGCGCACTGTCAATGAACGGGTCTATTTTCATACATAAGGCGCACCGGATTATAAGGCGCACCGCATTATAAGGCGCATTAAGCAACACAAAACAGTCAGATAAATCGAACTTTATTCAACTCATTCACAATAACTCAACATTGTTCAGTTGTAACACATAAAATACAAAACAATACACTCACTTTTTCAGTTCATTCCTCATCCACAAATCCATCAAATTCTTCATCTTCAGTCCTTATACACACACCATAATATTACCGGTATGTTGAAGCACAGTACGTATTACTCCGCAAGGCTAGTATTACGCCGCGGTAGCCGTAATGCGCCGACAATCCATCAAGTATTACGCCGCGGTAGCCGTAATGCGCCGACAATCCATCAAGTATTACTCCGCGGTAGCCGTAATGCGCCGACAATCCATCAAGTATTACGCCGCGGTAGCCGTAATGCGCCGACAATCCATCAAGTATTACTCCGCGGTAGCCGTAATGCGCCGACAATCCATCAAGCGGTGCGGCTTGACAGATTTTTGAGCGCCCTGTACCACATAAAATCGGTTCGAGGTTAATACATAAGGTGCACCGGATTATAAGGCGCACTGTCGACTTTTGAGAAAATTACAGGATTTTAAGTGCGCCTTATAGTCCGAAAAATACGGTACACTTATAAAGTGAACCTCCATTACTGTTGAATCCTTTAAATACATACAATATTTTTGGTGAAAGTACGGAGCATAATCTTCACTAGGCTATATGAGGTTGAAAAATGCTGCATGTATAAAAGGTGTTTATTGGTTATGTGCCTGATGTAAAAGGACATCAGGAGCTATTGTAGAGATTGACCTGTTAGATGTCACTGACTCAGCACTGCAAGCTCCACCCTCACCTTCAAAGTTTCAATACATTTCTGAATTGGTTAAAACGTGTTGTTGAATAGAGTAACGCTTCAAAAAGCCAAACTACAATACCACCAGTGAGTGCTGTGTGGAGGAAGTCGGTGGCTGTCGGATCCGCTCTTTGGGCGAGTGTGGCAATGGATGGCGCTGCGATGTGCACCAAGGTCCAGCAAGCTGGTGTTGGAGCGTGCAGCTAGCCAACCTCTAACACATCTGTCCAATAATGCAGCTAACCTCACTCCACACATATATCTGTGTAGCTGGTTTAAGCAGCCTCAGGTTGATTAGATTCTGGGGCGGGGTGAGGTTGCACATCTGTGGTGAATTGGGGGATCAATGTACACTGGATAAATGGCCCCGCTCTCTCCCTGGGGATGTGCGGCAGTTTTATCCTTTGCCTCTCCCAGCCCTAGAGTCTAATCAGACTAGGCTTCGTAAACCAGCCACTGTCAATAATTCCTGAATTAGTTCTTGAATACCTAGCTCAACTTGTAACTTGTGGATATTTCTGACTTGATGCCCCAGAATCATGGAGAACGGGCAGGAGCGAGTTGAGGTGGAGGAGGATGGGCATCTCCGCTCGCTCACCATTAATGGTAAGGAACAGCTCCTGCGACTGGATAACAAGTAAAAACACTCAAACAGCAGGGGGGTGTGGTGGCAGAATTTTTTTTTGGGGGGGGGGGGGGGGGAGGGGAGCAGAAGCGTCAACCACAGGAGATCTGTTAACTTCCTCTTCGGGGTTCCCCTCCCGTCTTGTCAGCAGCACAAGAGACACAAACTTGAAAAACGGAACGAAAAAAAGCAACAAATGTTATACCAGTGCTGTACTATTATTCGGATGTATGTACTTGTTTGTTTTTGATTTTATGCATTATTATTCCTCACCATCTCATCACTTATTTATTATCAACTGATAGAGAAATCCTTTTATTTTTATGTTTGGCATTTTCTTTCCCTATGCATTTCTTTTTTACGTGATGGTACTTTGAATTTGATGCTGTCGTTATATTTGGCTCAGGGTGGTTTTGACACTTTGACAAAAAATAGCTTGGAACCACAGTGTGATAATGTTTAGAATTTAGAAATCCTCCTTCCTTAGGTTGTGCGTTTGTGTGTGTGTGTGTGTGTGTGTGCGCGCGCGTGCGCGCATGCGTGTGTGTGTATGTGTACATGCGTGTGTGTGGGTGTGCGCTTCACTTTGTTGTGGTCTCACCATTATTCTTTTTCTCAGTACTCATCAATATATCTAACATGCGCTGTCACTCTTTCCATCAAAGGGCTTTTGACCTTTGAACTGTGTTTAGACGACACAGTGTGCATTCTGGAAGTGAAGCATGAGAATAAAAAAAATCTTGCCAAGCTGAATTTTCCAAGAAGCTATAAAAAACAACCGAATAACCAAATCTGTTTGATTTGCCCGAGCCCCTCTTTGCTTGTCCAACCTCTACTAATATCTTTTTAAAAAGTGAAACAAAAGTTGGTAGAACGTGTTATGCGGTTTGATATGTTCTAATTGCAATGTGTTTTTTCTTTTTTATACCTATTTAATCAGCATGTATGTCAGTAAATGTTGAGTCTTAAATGTTAACGTTGCACATGTGGTACAAGGAAAAGTCATGCTATAACAATTTATGGCTATTGGAGGAATTTTGTGTAATTTGTTAACCAATAAATATTAATTTTCACCCTGTTTTGGGGTTGTCAAAGTCTGGGGTTTGCTTGTGCACTTTCTCTGACATATCTGCATCAATAGAGCTGCAATTTTTTTGGGTTACATGTGCACTTGGCTGCTGCAACAACAATGAGTAAAAGCTAGATTGAGCACTTTTTAGACCTTAAGTGTTTTAAGCAGTCAAAATGAGGGATCAGGTCAGCTTGTTTTTCACATGTTGGAGGAGGATGAGTTGTATTGAAAGCAGCACATGCATCCCAAATCAGTTGCTGTTGGGTTAGACACCCAATTGATTTTACCTACCCAAATTAATTGTTACAGTAGATGAGTCCAAGGTCACTGGACTTCTAGCAGTTCATACTGGGTGAACTGCAATGAAGGTTACTATTTCGTACAATGATCTTAGTGTTTTCATGAGATTTTTCACGGATTTTCTTCAAAAATCAGCTTTTGTTCAGCCTCTCTTCTCACACGTAGCATGCTAGGTATTAACTAACCCAAACTAATCAGAGGATTTCCTGCACGTCCTACACAACTCTCTGCTGAGCATAGGTATTTCCTTTTTTTTCTCCTCTTTTAAATGTGTCTGCATTTGTGTTGTTGTCTGTGCTTATAATCTGCTAGTTATGGTATGAAAGACAAACATTTGGATTGCCGGTATGCAGAACTAGTATTCCTCAAGTCCCTTGAGCTAAACAAAGGCAAACTATATTGAAGCATGTTCATTTATATTGCATGGTAAATGCTTCTGAACACTTCAAGCCTATTTTACTTCTGTCTGCATGGCTGTCCAACTTTTGTAGACTGAGCATAATTTTTAAATGCAATAAAAGTCCCCTTCTAGCAGTTGCATTAATATAATGTATACTTGATAATAATTCAGTTAATAACTTACTTAATAATTAGCATGAATTATCATTTTAAATATTTACCAAAATGGTTTCAGCTTATTAGTATTAATTATTATATTGTATACTTGCAAAATCATTTAGTTAATGACTTACGTTATGAGTATGAAAAGATAATTTAAATTACTTGACAACATTTTGTGTATACAACAATGCAAAACAAATCACTTACTGTAATTATAATCACTATCGGGAAAATCATTTCCCCATAACTGAAGTATATATCTTTTTTTTTAATACAACCAATTAAGAGAAATAGAATATATATTCGCTTCCCTGAAATACTAATAGTTCTGCAATCTCAAATCCTAGCCAAGAAAATTGTTTAATATATGAAGTGAACAAATAATCATGTAGAACATGTATGAGTCATGTAAACTTGACTGAGTTAGAGGCTTTAGGATTAGTAAGGCTCTATTAGTGACATGTGACACACACATGTTTAAACGTTCTTCATGATTACGTTAGAGATGTGATGCACAGCGAGGAAGCGGGATGCAGTGCACTGTTAAATGTGAAGCTCTGCTGTGTTCTCACCTACTGCAGGTAAAGCCAGCGACGCCCCTGCTGCCGCCGTGGAAGGTGGTACAGGCAGGCATAGATCCCCACACATGTCCTCCTCCTCCTCCTCCTCCTCCCTTCCCTCATCCCAACAACACACTCAGAGCCCCCCCACCTCCAAACGAGCCGACTCGCACAAAGAGGCACATGGCTCAGGGGCAGGTAAGCAGAGCACCCTATTTAGCATCAAAAGACTCGGGTTCCATTTGTACTCAAGATGAGTCAACTATGCACGCACAAGTTTGCCATCTAGTGGTCAACATCTGTTAGCAACACGCTGGAGTAAACCAGTGGTTTTCAAGCTGTTGTTGCCCAAGGCACACCAAAGGGCAAGCCAACATCTCAAGGCACACCTACCTGTATTAAAATCCATGCAGAATAGCTTCTAGAATACGTGTTATCACTCTGCTCCAGTTATATGTGAGTTAACAGTTCAACACATAAAAGCACTGCCTACCTGCCAATCATTTCTTTTGGAAAATGACCATTCCTAAAAGATCCATGTACCCCGGTGTGTGAATATTTAGAGGGCATCTGAAAATGCATTTTCTTCAATCCATTTGCTTCCAAGACTGTTTAACACTGTCAGGATTGCAGCTGAAAGAATAAGGCTAAAATTGTCATACACATCATAAGAATACATCTAAGCAACAAACTAATGTAATGAAATACACAATTGTAATTATAGTCAGATCTGTGCATTGATAAGCCCTTCAACTTAATCATGCATTCACACAGCCTGCAATTTTGTGCCAGCATTGTTTTGCCATTATTCAGCAGCAACGGTTTTGCTTTTAGCCTGGATTACATTTTTAAATATAACTGTTGTTTTTTTTAACCTGGGTTATATTTAAAACATTTTAAAAAATATGTACTGAAGTATGGCTTCAGTAGCATCCAGGTTTGCAATTGGTTATATGTGGCACCTTTTTACATGAACACGCTCATACCTATATTTGGAGAACCTGCGTTGACTTCATGAGTGGATGACCACCTTTGTGACATCGATTATGTGCGATGCCATTTGTTGTTTAGTGAAGCCAGCTAACGAAAAGATCCTGGGTATGTTGAACTTCTTTCGTAGTACAGGCCTCTGGACTCGCCTCTCGGCACACTGTTTGGGAACCACTTGTGTAATCATTCATTCATTCATTCAGTGTTGTTGTTGAACAATAATGGTTTTGTGTCCTTGTGGCGGGGGGCCTGATTAGTGAGTTTCATTGCCTAATTTCTTCAGGAAACGGGTGTTGAAAGTCTCTCTCTCTGTATTAATTGAAGGAGACAATAATGGGTCTATAGTTTGCCAATGTTATGGCATCTGTGCTCGGATAAAGAAGATGTTGCCTGTTTATTCCCAGATCACACAGACCTGAAGAGGAAAAGGAGCTTTACACTCGAAGACACAGCCAGGAAGAGGAGATCATGACCGCACACGCACACAGGGGACACACACACACACACACACACACACACACACACACACACACACACACACACACACACACACACACACACACACACACACACACACACACACACACACACGCGCAGTGTCCACACAAAGGTTTTGCAATATTTTAATCGAACATTAGAGGTGTGATGCACACACAATTTTGGGATTCAATACAAACACAACATTGATATATCGATTTGATGTTACAGTATAATATAAACATGCTTGGATAGAGAACATGACACAGGTTCAGGCTGTGAAAAGGATGCTCTTCCTTGTCCAGTAGGCTGACGTGTGTGTGTGTGTGTGTGTGTGTGTGTGTGTGTGTGTGTGTGTGTGTGTGTGTGTGTGTGTGTGTGTGTGTGTGTGTGTGTGTGTGTGTGTGTGTGTGTGTGTGTGTGTGTGTGTGTGTGTGTGTGTGTGTGTGTGTAAAACAGAGAAGAAAAAATTGCCAATGCAGTTTTTACACTGTATTGACTGCTAGATTACACCCACAGAATGTGTGGTTCACCTTTAAAGGTTCTTGCACACCGCCTCAACAAACAGCCAACCAAGAATGTTGGCCAGCATTGGTAACGCAGACCGGGCCCATGTGGCTGCTTGTCAGGGCAGTGTGCATGCAAGTTTGAATCTAGTCTGGAATATCGTTGGTCAGCACTGCAGTCACAAGACCTCTTAGTAGTGGGTGGAAAACAAAACTATTTAAACATGTCATGCACTGCAAATTCCTTTTGTTTCATGTGGGTCATTTTTTGACCCACACATTTTTTGTAACTTTGTGTGTGCTTGTTTTATTAAAGGACACAGCCGTTTTAACACTGACATTTTGTGTGGTAAAGTTTGATCGTTGGCCAAAGACATTCAAACAAGCCACAGCGCAGTCTTGTTACTTTGGTCCTCACAAGTAATCCTCTGACTTGTGAGTGAAACCAAACACTAAAATCCATTCATACGTCTGTTTGATTTTCATGGGTAGACCTTTAAAAACAAAACACATCTTTTAAGCAACAACAGGGACATTGCAACAAATACTTGCCCCCCATATATGAGGGCATTTGCCCTAAATTTGTCCTTAACATTCGCTTTTTTTGATTTTCTTTTCAGCTTTGATATAATTTCTTTGTGATGCTACATTTGAATTAATAAAAGGCTCCAAAACATGCTATTGTTTGCGTGAAACTGTTTTGCATTAAAACCTTTTGCTAGCCAATTCCAAAGCTTTTGAGGGATGAGTGGTCTTTACAGATGTACTGTGTATGAAATATTAAGCTACAAATGTCAAGTAGACGGGTAGAAAGCGAATAGACTTCAAAAAGTCATGACCTTAAAAGTGTTGAGGCCAAACAAAAAAGAGTCACGATGTGCTGTGTCTTGAGTGTGCAATACTTGAGATGCTGTCACATGTATGGGGAAACTGTTTTACAGGCATTGGTGTGCCAACGTTCTCACTGTGCACTGCATGCTTTTATGTCTTTAGTTTTAGCATGTCTACACACAACGGCAAACTATACCATGGGCTTCGGGGGAACTCTTCTTTTTTCCCTACTAACTTAGAAACAACAGAACAAGTGGTTTTGGTGAAATAAATACATATGGTAATGAAACCTATACCATAAGAAAAATAGGACAATATTTCTTGTCATTTCATCTCTGTTACTCAAGCATAGCCTACTTGCCGTCAGCACATGTGATTTAGGCCTACTTAATATTTTATCGGCACAAATAACATGGTTAGGTGAAATAACAAAACAGCCTTTAAACAAACAACTATGAGCATTACATCAAAACAGACCAAACCATGCTGTCAGGAACTACCTTAACACAGAAGCTGTTTGATATTTTTGAAAAGCCAAAATTTGTCAGTAAGGTCCCTTGTTTTCGTTTTAACACGTCTTATAGCCTATTGATTGCTGACTACAATCAATTGTGCATGAATCATACATTAAAATAATCCATGTTTTTCATGCATGAGCCATGGTGATGATACAGAAAGTAGAACAGCAGAAAGAAACTAGAAGTGCATGGCAAATCTCACAAACCATGTTTTCAGGGGAGCCATTGTCTTATCAAGCTCCCCCCTAGTTTGCACTCTGTCTACACAGCACAGGAGTATTTGGCAGGGTGTGGATTGTTTCGTTTTTGTTTGTATGTTATTTATTTTTCCACTTGGTCTTAAATAGTTATTGTGACGTCCAGCCCTGGAGGTGACAGTGCTGGGCCTGACGGCAGTCAGGTTGCATTTCAATCCTAAACAACGAGAAGAAGAGATGGTGCCAAGCGCTCGTTGTATGATATAGGACATCCAGTATAATAGTATTATATAGTTTGTGAGCTGCTCGCTTTCCTCAAGAGGAAGGACAACTTCAACGTTGCATGGTATGACAAGTATGCCTGACTCACATGTAGCCAGTCCACCAACCTGCTGTACTGCTGGCCCTGCTTGCTCATTGGCAAGTCTCTGACCTGGACAGTCTATGGTTTTGGGGACATAAAGAACATGGCCCGAGCGGCCAGACGCCACAACCAATGCAGGGAGCATCTGGGAGCTTTCGTGAGATACAAGTTGTTGGGAAGGAGGACGCTTGTCAACCAAGCCCTGGACAAGAGTCTCCAGCTAAAAACCGTGCAACACAACGAGACGATAAGGAGAGACAGGGATGCGCTAAAATGTCTTATTGATACCACGATTGCCTTAGGCACGCAGGAGACATGCCAAGCGGGATGAGCCTGATAATAAAGGCAGCAGAGTGTTGGACCAAGTTATAACTCACTACGACATGCTGCTGGCGGAGCATCTGCAGTTAGCCACTTTCGTTTGTGCTTTGTCGAAAAACGTCAAGAATTATGTGATTTCTTCAATCATGACCACGATCAAAGATGAAATTTAAAAAAAGACATTTATGCGGCCCCATTCTTCTCCTGGCAAATGGATGAAACCGCGGACATTGGCTGTCATTTGCAACTGTCAGTCATTGTCCGCTATAGGACCAGCTCGGTGTTATTCAGGAGCGCTTCCTTGTGTTTTTCGACATGTCGGATAGGTGGGATGCCCAGGCCTTGTGTGCTTTCATGGTGAGAGAATTGTCTGCATTCAACTTCACTGAAAAGCTTATTGCCCACATGTATGACATCGCTGCCGTGATGGCTTCTGACCTCAAAGGGTTGCAAACCTCCAACTATGAGCAGCTAATGGTTCACAAACACAACCAAGCATCCCACTGTGGAGTACCCATAGTACCCACTAGTACCCATCGGCAGCTAGAGTAGGCTAGTGCTAACAGTGTTGATTTAACTCTAATTAGAGCTGAGGGGCACTCCTAGCAGCCAAAGGCGAGGGTAAATAGGTGGGTTTTAAGTCTAGCCTTAAATATATCAGCAGAGTCAGCCTCCCTGATTACAGGTGGCAGACTGTTCCACAGATAGGGTGCTCGATAAGACAACGCCCTGTTTCCTGCTGATTTTTTATTCACTTTTGGAATTGATAAAAGGCCAGCTCCTGAGGACCGGAGCGGCCGAGAAGGACAATAGGGAACAATAAGGTCCTTCAGGTACGATGGTGCGGAACCATGCAGGATCTTGGAAGTAAGAAGTAGCACCTTAAAATCTGATCTGGAGGGAAGTGAGAATAGGAGTAATGTGGTCAAACTTCCTAGTTCTCGTTAGAAGTCTAGCAGCAGCGTTCTGTACAAGCTGGAGGCTTTTTGTAGTAGAGCTCGGTAAGCCAGAGACCAGTGCATTACAATAATCCAGTCTGGATGATATAAATGCATGGATGAGTGTCTCTGCGTCCGCAGCAGATAGCATTGGTCTAATCTTGGCAATATTTCTATTCTAGTGATACTTTTTACATGCTGATCAAAAGAAAGTGTAGGACCAAACAGAACACCAGGATTCTTGATGCAAGAGCTTTGGGCAATAGTGGATCCCTCAAGGCAGTGTGAGACATTATCATTGTTTATGCTTCGGGCCGATGACAATCATCTCAGTTTTCCCCGTATTTTGGGACATCCATCTTTTAATTGCAGCCAGGCAGGATTCAACCTTTTGGATCTGTTGGATCTGGGGGGAGTCTTTTGATCCAATGGGAATGTAGATTTGGGTGTCGTCCGCACAGCAGTGAAAGCTAATACCATAGCTGCAAATAATATCACATGTAGATTGCAAAGAGCAGTGGACCAAGGACCAATAATTGTTGTTTTTTTCTGTGTAACAATACAAGTGTTTATGCAAATTCATCCCTGTGTGTGTGATTCTCAATATTGTTATTCATCTCTAGGACTCTTAGGCGTTCATAAAGTCTTCTGATACCGGTCCATATTGAATATTGTAAATGTATTAACAGCGTAACCAGGGTTACATACTCACACATATAAGACGAGGATCTGACAAGGAACACATGTTCTGGGCAGGTATAAATAGGGAGTGAGGGAAGTGAAAGCAGGTGCAGACAATCAAGGGTGGGGAAACAACACAGGAATAAGCATGAAACAATGAACAACCAGATAAATTAAACGACATGGGGAACAGGACACCGGATAAAACATGAAACAATAACTAAACTAAAACATCAGGGGAAACAACACAAAGAAAGGAGGTACACTATGAAAAATGAGGGCGGAGACAGAACACAACAAAGACAAGTGGTAAAAAAGAATGCCAACGTCCAGCAGGAGGTGCAAAAAACACCAAATATAAAGCACCCGAGGGGGTCAGAGACGGACTGCGACAACGTTTGCATTTTATTTTAGCATGTGTGTCTCTATGTTCACTTCTTGTTCTAAACGTCATTTATTTGATTCATTAATGCTCCATACACAAGATGCCTCGCGTCCTCCCCAATTTATAACGTCACCGGCCTGCACACGTTTGCATCACTAGAATGACCATGAGTAACGTAGCGTAGACTACTGGAACACCAGATTAATATTCTTACTTTCACCGCTCTCCAAGTCCTAAAATTAAAACATACTAGCACACTGTAGCACTAACAGTAATACTGTGCAAAACCATGGTGAGAGTTTTATGAAACAAGTCGTATTAATTGATTTGTATGTTTAATACAATGCAAATACACATACTGCTGAAATGGCAGAAGTGGACATACAGGGAAGCATGGTACTCTGGATCGAGGAGTTTTTATATGGTAATAAACCAGATTAATCGACGCCAACTGCCTGTGTCCTTGGAGTGGAAGACCCCCAGAAAAGCCATCTGGGTAGCATGTAGAATTAACTTTGCTCAACAATGCTTACCATGCCAATGTGACACTATAATAGGCCCATAGTGTTTGGCCTTAAGAGACCACAGCCTCACACAGCTGACCACAAACTGACCACCCGTAGGAGTACACGGGACCCCCAGACATGCACCCACTGACCCCGCCTTTAAAACATACTTACAGGTTGTGTTCGTTCTGCCGCCTCCACTGTAAACGGCCCTTTAATGAACCCTTTTCATAGATCTTCAGTAGGAGGGTAAAGTAAATTCCTGTCCCTGTAATCTTAGTGTTCATTTGTTTTTTTTTTATGTCTGTCACAGCACCAGCATGGT
This sequence comes from Coryphaenoides rupestris, assembly GCA_002895965.2. Lineage (NCBI taxonomy): Eukaryota > Metazoa > Chordata > Actinopteri > Gadiformes > Macrouridae > Coryphaenoides > Coryphaenoides rupestris. Next base: position 208,353 of record PIJE02000079.1, on the reverse strand, counting down.
CAATGTGTGCTTACTTTATGAGTTGTGTCTATACTGGTAAACTGCCAGACCTTAACGGAACATGTATGTTATGAGCTACACCTCTGCTTTTCCTGCTGCGAAAAGCCACATCAGCCGATCAGTGTTAATGCATGCAATAGCACGGGTTTAATCTCTAGAGGGAGTCCTCTACAATGCAAGCCAATGTACAAGTGGTTCTTTAAAGAAAGTTTGGAATAGCCTATTATTGGTCAGTAGTCACATAGTAACTGTAAGCAATTTAAACATGTGGGCACTGCTAAATCCTCTTCAAATAATATTTCTTGTGGGTCAAAGAATATGTACTTTGTGTGTGCTGTTGATTTAATTATTTTTTTGTATTTTTATCTTTGATATAATTTCCTTATGATACTAGATTTGATTTAATAAAAGGCTCAAGAAAATACAATGTGATATAACGTAGTTCATATGTTCTTTTACGAAATTAAACGTTGTCTACAATATGTACTAAAAACAATCAGAGTAGAACACACAACAAGTAGAAACAATTAAGATAAATGGTCGAGACTGAATATATAGTAGCCATTAAGGTACTGTAAACAATTTCAGTGATTTATTTGAGTTCTTATTTATTTATTAGTTCAAATAACGAAATGATGCCCTGCTTATGCAGGTTGGTTCTTTTTTATATACATAATATCTGATATACATAATATCTGATATACATAATATCTGATATACATAATATCTGGTATCTCAACTATGGGAAGCGCCCCTGGGCGTGTCCAACCACAAAAGCTCCAATGCCAACACGTCTGTCGTTGACAGACAGGTCATGACAGTGACCGCGGGGGTCCCGCCCCCTGCCTTACAAGTCACCATCAGACCCTAGTATGTTATTCTTGCTCTCTTCCTCGTGAAAACCACATCTCTGCTCCTCCTTCAGCGCAGGGGTGTCAAAAATGTAATCCTCGGCCACATCAGCATTATGGTTGCCCTCAAAGGGCCGGTTGTAACTGTAAGACTATATAAATATATCGACTCTTAATCATATTACATAATTGCCTCTGCATTCAATTATTATTGTTTTTAGCAATATTTTAATTAATAACTAGCTCTGAAAGCAGCAGACTTGGAACAATAATTGCAAGCAGACATTCAAGTGTACAACTATTGTACAATTTAGGGCCGGAATAGGAACATCATTCAGGCCGGGAAATATAGTCAGGCCACCCCAATCCCGGGGGGATTGTTAAATGATGACATGTAATGTTCAAAATATTAGTAATTGTTACGAATAAATATTGAGTAGCAGCGGGGAACTCTTTGTCTGAATCTGGTGCCAACTGTTGCCAACGAGATTCAGACACGGAGGGACAGACATTATAGTTTAGGTACCAGCATGTACCTAAAGTAATTACACAAGTATTACACAAGTAAGCATTGCGCTCTCTCTCTCTGTTTCTCTCTCTCTCTCTGTTTCTCTCTCTCTCTCTGTTTCTCTCTCTCTCTCTGTTTCTCTCACCGTGTCAAGTTGTGTGAATTGTGAAGTATTCTGCTGCTGGAAACATGGAATGTTTTGTTTTTTAATAAAAAGAAAATCATATTATTTTCACTATTCATAAAACATAGAGGGCTCTCGGACACCCAGGTCAAACAACGCCGATGATCCACCAAGAAAATGTTTGCTACAAAGACTGTTTGTAGACTGTACTAACCCTAACCCTAACCCATTCTGGTGATTATTCCCCCCCCCCCCCCTGCTCATAGCTGCGTCATCGAAATATTGTGCTGCCAAAACTAAGCACTAGCCTGTCCCGCCTCTAGTTCAGTGGCCTGGCTCACCTCTAGTTCAGTGGCCTGGCTCACCTCTAGTTCAGTGGCCTGGCTCACCTCTAGTTCAGTGGCCTGGCTCACCTCTAGTTCAGTGGCCTGGCTCACCTCTAGTTCAGTGGCCTGGCTCACCTCTAGTTCAGTGGCCTGGCTCACCTCTAGTTCAGTGGACTTGCGGACTCCACTGAAGTAGACTTGCGGCTTAACACCTGTCGGCGAGCCAGCACCTCCGAGCGGTAGTAATAACTAAGTGTTAAGAGTTATCACACTTCACCCAACCTTACCAGCTAGTAAAGTTGGACTGACGGCTGCTCATCCGGACCTGATTATGGCGTCTCTGTCACAAGAGAGCACCGGCGCCAGGGACCATGTGCCTCGCCCTTGCACGACAGCATGCGGTTCCATGGTTTTAAGAAGGGATACGCACGAGTTGTGCATAGCCTTCCTCGGTATCAAACACGCTAGCACGTCCTTCGCTAACCCCGAGTCGTGGAAGCACTGTTCCTCCTTGTCGGAGAAGATTCTCCAGAGATGAGTGCGTTTTGAAGGGCTGTTTAAACCAGCCCTTCTCCTGGCTCTGTCCTCGGCTAAATGAATGAGTTGTAGGTCCTATGGTCGGTTATTAGCTTATAATTAATAATAATCAAAGACAATTATTAATTATTACAATAAAAAAGGTATTAGGATCGGCCAGGATCACGGACGCAGGACCAAGACTGAAGGACCCGGACTCGGACGAGGACCAAGAGGGTTCCGGACTAGTTGGTCGGGCTTACGAGTTGATGAGCAGAGAGCATTCTAATGCCTGTATGCATGCATGTCTTCTTCCTGGGAGAGCATGGACCCCTGGGAGCTCCCAGGAGCCCCTAGTAGAGAGTGCGCCCGAGCAGAGGCCCGGTAGGGACTGCCGCCTGGTAGAGACTGAAACTGCATTATCTAACACAGTTTCACCCCCCCCCCCCCCCCCACACATACACACACACAAGGAAGATCTGCTCTTTCTCCAGGATACAAATGTTTACATTGATATGGCAATAATAAACATTTGGGATACAGGAAGAAGAGGTGTGAGAAGGGTGATGAAAGGATATGCTTATCTTTATGGCCTGCAGGCCAAAGCAGTCCCAGCTCAAAAACAAGCCAAAGAAGAATGTCTACCACATAGGAGGAGGAAAGCTAATTGGAAAAGGATGAAACAAAACAAAATAGGAATCTTTCCTCATAGTAGTAGATCAATGATTGGGGCTTCACACATGGTCTGAAAAGGTGAGTGAGCAATTTTGAATGGCTGAGGCCCTACAGAGTGATTTGCACGCTCTGTCGGTTCATTCCTTGTGCATGCAGTTTGCCCCAGGGTTTTCCAAGGTGTGTTTAACACCAAACCCAGCCTTTTTGCCAAAACTCATAGACTCCACAACTTCTCTGGAGTTACTGGGTTTTCACCCACCGCCCTTCTCCTCTCCGAAAGAACGAAGGCTTTATACATTGTGTCCGGTACGTGCATTACGTATTTACCGGGACAGGACAAAAATCTTTAGGAGAGGTGACCAGCTCTTTGTTCCGTGGACTTCTCCCTTTCAGGGAAAACCTCTCTCCCTTCAGCAGCTATCCCACTGGATAGTACAGGCTAATTATATTAGCTTATAATTGCAGGGGTTTGCAGGCCCCAGAGAGACTTAAGGCACACTCTACCAGGGGCCTGACCACATCATTGGCTTTATTTAGGGGTATCCCTGTACAGCCATATGTGTGGCAGCAAGTTGGTCCTCACACATTTATTAGGTTCTACTGATTGGACTTGCTTGGTGCATATGGTTCTCAGTGTTGGTACCTCCAGCATGTCGGTGGTCTTACAAGAATTTGGACCTAGAGGGATCACGCCCCTCAGGTTTTCTCGACCCACTACTGTCTCGATTAATTGTCGGAGCGAGGCAATATGAGATACTGAGCTAAAATTTGAAATTGAACGTAATAAACATTGGTTCTTTGATAATATGAGTGAGGTATCTCACTGCACATCCCTCCTTGATGTGCACTTGGAAGAGATTCACTTCAGAATGACGTACTAGGATCTGACAGTGACTTATAAGGTCACTGCAGTCACTGTCATGACCTGTCTGTCAACGACAGTCGGGGTGGCATTGGAGCTTCCGTGGTTGGACACACCCAGGGGCACTTCCCATAGTGAGGTACCGAACGAATATTATCAAAGAACCTGGGTTAGGGAATGTAACCTTAGGTTTTTTATTTTTGGACTATATCCAACGCAAATTGCAAACGGATGTTATAGATACAATACGAGGAGCAGAGGACACAAGGACGGCATGCAGAAGAACATCTCGCCAGTGGGGGGAGCTGTTCTTCATCTTCATCTCTTCATCACATCGTTCAGATAAGCACCAAGATCCCATACTACCCGGGCAGATGAACATTGGTTATATTTATTTGGTTTTCATCAGTGCTCTGAATTGTTATTTGGTTTATGTTTTTTATCAACCTGAGCCTAAAGCCAAAAATGACTATATATACAAAAGGGAAACAAATAGAAGGGTACTTATGCTTATGCTGGCTATATGTGCGTATACTAAATAAGTGTTCCAGTATTTTTATTCCTCTATTTCTCCTTGAAAAGTACCTTAGATAAGTGCTTGTACATATAATTCCAATATTCTTAAACGCAGTGCTTACATACTGATTAAACCATTTGAGATTATAACAAAATGTTGTGTCAATACATGTGTCGATTCAAAAAACAGCTTTTTTTTTTTTTTTTAATGATTTGATTAAACACAATGAAAGCACCATGGGTTCTGGACGTAATGACTAAGCTATAGGCCTATAGGTTATAGCCCCTCCAATACTGTCCAATAGGCGATAAGTGAATTCCCTGCTTCGAGGAGATTCATTTGCATCATAACATACATGAGCAATACATTTACGTTTCTGTAGCATGCAGTGAATAATAGGCCCCCATAGCTATTCAGTATATCTGACTCCTCCATCATCATCCACTCCGTTTCACGAAGCACAAAGTTGCAGTGAGCCTGCTGCACGCATCGACCGGCGGGCTGGCCGGAGTGCTGCCGGCTCTGGAGCTGTCCTTGGTTCTGATGGAGACCTCTGCCCCAATCCAATTAGCCGTTCCTCTCCCTCCCTCCGCGCACTTATCTCTTTATTTTTACACGCTCGGGTGCGACCATACCCGCCCCAGGGAACCCGATCCACAGCTCTGCGTCTCCGTGGACTGTGTCGCTATTAGTTTATTTCTGCACACATGGCGATCGGCGATTTCGCCCGAGTTTGCCGGGTGTTGACGGTCCGCCAAAGGTCACCGCCGCCGCCGCCGCTGCCCTAGGTCAAGACCTGCTTAGTTATTTTTTCCACGAGAATTGTGCCCCCAGCAACATGTGGAGCAGAGGCTGTATTAGTCGTGGTGCTTACGGGAGGATTGCAACCGGAATCGGATGGGACGCGAAGCCAACGCTTGGATAAGTCCTGGTCCTGGTCCTGGTCCTGGGAGACGACGCGTTAAGGGGGCTTGAGGGACAAAGACAACAACTTTTCCGCAGGTTCAAAGTCATTTACTTATTAGATCCATAGGTCCGCGCAATATTTCTATCATCTCATATTATGCGGCTGTGGAGGTCTTTCTTATGTAGTCGACTATTCTCAAGATGTTTATTGTGGGACGAGATTGCAATGTATTGTAGACTAATACAACCGATTAGACTACCTGCTTTACTTGGACTTTAAAGTAGGCTATTGAATTCGTATTGAATTACTATATAATATAGCATGACAACTTGTGAAGCTAGTGCTGTTCTTAATCTGCTGACTACTGATTAGGAATTAAGGCTTTTACTTCGTACTTCTAGTTGAAGTTCGTTCAGGTTTCAGACAATCTCTGGAATCAGTTCATGAGAACTGATTTAATATGGGCTACAGGCCTTACTCTAGGCTCTTTGGTCCAAATTCGTTATCATACCAATGTAGGCTATATAGTATTATTCCTCCCAATTCTTTGTTTCTATTATTATTACTGTATTATTATTATTATTATTATTATTATTATTATTATTATTATTATTATTATTATTATTCTAATCATTGGCTTAATTATAATAATAATAATTATTATTATTAGGCCTATTATTTTTTTTTTATGTGTGTGTGTGTGAAGGTGGGTATGTCGAATGGGGGGGTCATGGGCATGGTCTGAGAAAGGCGTGATGTGAGGTAGGTAGCCACTTAGTTCCTTGTGTGTGTGTGTGTGTGTGTGTGTGTGTGTGTCCTATGTGTCCCAGCAGCAGGTGGCTGGAGTCTATAATTAACCCAGGGACGCAACAAGGCGCGTAACGGAAGCCTAATACCTATCAGGGATTTAGGGACTCTTCTTATACAAGCAGATAAATGCCCGCACTAGGCTGCTAAATCTCCAGCAGACAGGGACCAGTGGAAATGGCAACATGCAAAATTGCAGTTTATGTGTATTGATTTTGTAAATGAACCAAAAAAAATCCAGACACCTAAATTACCTTTAATGGTTTGCAAAGTAGAAACTATAGCTGAAAAGTGATTAATACAAAAGGTTCTTATAGGTTACATAGGCAATATGTTGTGATCCAAAATCCAATGATAACCAACAAATGTAACAGTGCAAATGACTGCAAATTAATTCAATGATTTCAAAGATACACAAACAAACAAAAGTTATATATGATCTTATTAAGAATCATATATATTCTAATGATGTCTGAAGGTCATAGCAGTAAGGGAGGGAACACACTATACATTCAATAATGTTTCATTATTTGCTACACCAAAGAACACATAAAAAAACTCATGTTCATGTTTCAACATCACGGTATGTGAAGTAATGTCAAGTAAACCCTGTCTTCCAGCCAGCCATGGACCGAACCAGCCTCCCAGTGCTCTGAGCGGCGGCTCCACACCACCCCCCCCCCTTTGCCACTCCCCAGGCAGGGTGCAGCGAGAGGCTGAGCAGACACCTCTAGCTTTCCCCCCTCCCTCTTCCCCCCTCCCAACCCACCCCTCCCTCCAAACCCCCTGACGTTCCCCCCCCCCCCCCCCCAAGGACAACACCAACCCCGTGACACTCCCGCCTTAAGGCGCCGGCCCCCCCACCCCTCCCCCGCTAGCGCCCCGCCCCATGACCCGACCCGCCCGGCGCGCTCTACCACCAGCAGCACCCCACTGCCGCTAAAGAACCTACCAGCCAAAAGGCCAAGCCCATGGCCCCAGCCGCCATCCGCCCCCCACCCCTTCCGCCCTCCGCCCCACCAAGCACACAAAAGAAGAAACCCAATACAGAACAATACATCCGAACATACAAAGCGCGCTCACGAGCGCAGTGCGCCTACATGTGACAAGGTGAGCCTGAAAGAATAGCACGAAAAGGGTCCTGTTGGCAGACGCATGGAACCAGGTTGGCCCCGGACAACGCATGAAGGCGGCTTACAGGGAAACTGCAAAAACAACCCATGCAGTCCCCCCTCTGCGACGCCATCTCGCGCCACCTGGCCACTAACAGCCCCTCCAACCGACCAGTGCAGTACCTTCTTCCGACCCGCCACCACCCGGCCCGCGCCTTTCTCCTCCCCTCCTGAATCCCACCTTCCTAACCCGCACCGGGCAAAGCTGCACATCGATGAGGAGCATGTCGCGCCGCTGTCCTCCTAAAACAGAAGCACAAAACACGGAGCTCCGGACGCACTCACTGGCCCGCGCCATCCGACGCAGCACTCCTACCTGGAGCTTCCTTGCCTGCCAGGCCACCCAGCTAACCAACCAGAAAAAAAGAAACACCAAAAAAAAACAACCACCCCCAAAAAAAAAAAACCAACCCCCCAAAAAAATAAAGGAACCAGAAAAAAAAAACCACCAGGCACGCTACCACCAGAAGAAGGAACAGATGAACGAGGAGTTGCGGCGTGAGGCGGAGACACTCCGGGAGAAGGACGGCGAGGAGGAGGAGCGTGGCTGCTGTCCGACAAGAGGCAGAAGCTCTGGGATCTGCTGGAGAAGCCCAGCTCCTCTGTGGCGGCCAAGGTACCCCACACCACAACACTGCATGCCTTTTCATCACTTCATTGTCCATCTCTTTCATTCTCTATCCTCACCTCTCCTCCCCTTTCCTCTCCTCTCCTATTTTTGTCTGTCTTCTCCTCTCCTCTCCTCCTCTCCTCTCCTCTCCTCTCCTCTCCTCTCCTCTCCTTGTCTCTCCTCTCCTCTCTTCTCTCTTCTCCTCTCCTCTCCTCCACTCTCCTCTCCTCTCTTCTCCTTCCTTGTTTTTCTGTAAAATCTTTGAATAACAATCATTCAAGAATTAATTATTCATTGAAATGACCAGGTCACATCGCTTCCCTAACCAACCCTCACACTAACACCTGTCCTGAGCCAACCCTAGTTAACCCTAACACCTAGCAGAGAACCCAGTCCACCATTAGCATGGCATAATCCTCCTTGACCTATGAAGTAATGAGAGAGAAATAAATCGCCTCCAGGGCAGCTTTACAACAGAATACCTTAATCTAGGAAGATGTATTGACAGTACCGGAAACTGTGTTTTAGCTTTAACTTGATTGGATTTAGACGAGGAGTATGGCTTTTCAGACGTTGGATTGATTTACTTTTGCACAGATGTCGCACACGCCTAACTCAGATGTTTAAACATCATCATTATCGTTATAAATGTCCTCATGAGAAAACTTTATTTAAAGCCGACTAAAATCGAATTTCAAATCAATTTGATGCCATTTGTTTGTTTACTGTAAACACATCTGTAATTGTTATGCTGTAAATAACATGGAGTTCCAGGAACACCCGTGAGTCTGTTGCTAAATGTGCTGACATGGCGAGGCGCTTGTCTTTGATGTCCTAAAAGTCAATATCTGTTTGTACTGTGGAATGGAACCCTCTATTGGGTTGCTTTGTCTCTGTTGAGCACACCTGATCAATGAATGGGCCAATACTATATAATGGAAAGAAGAACAGAAAACAGAGAAAACAGGAGCACTTACCAGGATGCAAGGGGTGTTGAGCTGTAATAACTCAACATTACACCAAAGACATTTTGGGACAAAACTGATTCATTTGGGTGACATACAATATCACATGCAAAATCACAAAATCTAGGCTATGTTTATGAATGCAGTCATAACTTAAAATAATATAACCAACCAAGTTAACATGTCATGAACATCAATGGTACTGAGCATTGAAGACATTTTTAAACAGTATTGAATAATACAATTTCCCAGCGATGTCACTTATAGCCAACAGTATAGCCATCGTATTTGAGGTTTGTAACAAGAAGGTAGAACACGCGTTCACTTGTACTGAAGGAAGGGGAGGTGTCACAATGGATGTCACACGTCTTAGGGGAGGTCTGGTCAGTCTCTACCAGAAACTGACATGGTCTTTGAAGGACATGACCACATTGGGCGTCTTGTGTTGTGTATTTGTAGTAGCGTCCAACCTATAGTTTACTACAGCCTGTGGTTGCTTTATACATGTAGTCAGGTAACGGCGTTGCTCTTAGAACTGTTCCAGGCACCAGCAGCTCTATTCTAATAGAACATAAGGTAGTTTTATTCCTGTCTGTATTCGACAGAGAACACTGCTATTCAGTATGTTGTATATCAGGAGTCCATTTCAATATAGATCAGCTGGAATACTATATATATAAATACACCAAACTCTGATGCAGTATCACTGAGATCAAGTTGAACTTGATACTAGGGCTGGGCGATCTGGCCAAAAATATAATCACGATTTTTTTTCCCATATTGATCGATTTTAGATTTTTTTAGATTGTTTTATAACAATATATAACTTGATAATGCTGCCAGTTTGAAGAGTATCCTGATAATGACAAATGAAGAAGACACCAGAGGGTTCATTAGTTAAACTTCAGAACAGTTTATTAACAAAAATAATGTCAATATTAAACACTGCAAACATGCTGTAATAGCTGTAATACACACATTTAAAATTATTTCAATGTAAATAAAACTGAAAGCTGGGCAGCAAACATCTCTCATGTTTTTCAAGGTAGACAGAAATAGTAAAACAAGTGGCTCAAATGCGGCTGGCAAATGCTGGCTGGAAGATAAAATAAAGTACAAAATATGAATTATGAAGTGGTTAAATCAGAGGTGGGCAAACTATGGCCCGCGGGCCACATACGGCCCGTTGCGTTGTTTAATCCGGCCCGTCGGGCATTTACATTAACAACAGTCCTATAAGGACTCAACGTAACAGATGCGTTGTGTGCTGTCTCGGTGGCACAGCGGCTAGGGTTCTCAGTTGTCAGTTCTGTGGTCGTGTGTTCAAGTCCTGCTTTGAGTGTAACACTATGAAGTGTTAATTTTAAGTCAATGCCCCAACACTAACCCTAACCCTAAGTCCTATTAACTGTATTGTCATGTCCTGATGGTGTAGTGGAGAGAGTGCAGATGACACACACACTCACACACACACACACACACGCACACACACACACACACACACAGAACACACACACACACACGTACGTACGCACATACACACACACACACACACACACACACACACACACAACACACACACACACACACAACACACACACCAACACACACCACAACACACACACACACACACACACACATACACACCAACACACACACACACACACACACACACACACACACACACACACTAACTATTTAGATGGAACGACCAGAGAGGAGATGGGGGAGGAGAGAGAGGGAGAGAGAGAGAGATGGGGGAGGGAGAGAGAGGGAGGATCTAGAGGTAGAATGAGAGAGAGAGACAGAGCTAGATGTATAACGTTAAGACAATGATCTCCTTGGTTGTTCTTGTTATTGTTGTTTGACCTTTGAACTCACTTTAAATCTGTCTACAGCTAAATTTGAGCTATGCGTCAAGGCTAGACTGTGTGTGAACTGCCAGTCAGCAAGACTGACACACTCCTCACGCACGCACACACACACATACACACACACACACACATACACACACAACCACACACACACACACATGCACACGCACAAACACATGCGTGCATGACCTATATTCCTGCAACCAAGAAAGAGTTTAATATTTCAATTTCAGCAAAACTAAACACCCGTCCACCAGCAATACCAAGTGTAACCATAGTCTCCACACACACACTCCTCACGCACGCACACACACACACACAACACAACATTCCTCACCTAAACTCTTTGATAGACTCCCAATTGAGTGGCTTCCTGTTTGTTTTTAAACTCATTATCTCCCAAACGCACACACACACACACACTCTACATACACCACACACACACACACACACACACTCACACACACACACACACACACACACACACACACACATGCCACGTATACACATGGCACAAGCATAGATCGCTGTGTGTGTGTGTGTGTGCATGTGTGTGTGTGTGTCTGTGTGTGTGTGTGTGTGTGTGTGGGACTGCAATGTGTAAATCATGGTCAGTGAATAATTATCCGGATAATTATACTAGCACTACACACACAAATACAAAACCAACACCACTACACAACCAACCCCCAAAATTAAATTAAAAAAAACCGCCCCCCCCCCCCCCTCCTTCACAGTCACCGATGCGGAACCCATCTCTTGTCCTTCCTCCACACCGCTCTAAACCACCCTGCAGCATCAAGCCCTCCATGTCACAACTCTCGCCACCCTCCGACTGCCTTCACCTACGTGTCGGCCCCTCCTCTTCGGTGGCACAGCTGGCGAGCGTTCTTCACGCCTCAGCGCCTCTCGCAGTCCTGCGGTCCATCCATGGACAAGCCTCTCTTATGTCTAAGTCCCGTGAACGGTAAAGTTAAATACGCCCTGAGACCATGCCCAAGTAGGCGTCTTGGTGGTGCTGCAGTTAGCACTCTGGAGACTCAGGTTCAAGTCAGTGCACGTACGGCCACCAAGAAGTGAACGCCAGCAGAACCCCCCTCAGAGTGGCTGGGGGGGGGTGTTACACCTAAATGGCTTGAGCAGACTTTTTTTTTTAAAGTGACTTGACTTACTTGACTTTCTTAAAGTAGTTGGTTTCTTTGTAGTTGGGTCCCCCCCCCCAAAATGTATCCCTGTTTAATTTCGCTTAATTAATTCTCCTATTCGCTTGAAACTTTTCTTCATGCTCAAGTGTTTTATTTGCCTAGGAGAGGGGTTGTGGGGGTAAATGAATTAAAAGGGATACATTTTGGGGGGGGGGCAACTACAAAGAAACCAACTACTTTAAGAAAGTCAAGTAAGTCAAGTGACTTTAATGATTCATGCTTTAAAAAGAGTCACAATCTCTCGATCCTGCATTATTTATATCCTCGCTTCTTTTTGAACGTCTTTCATACGGGAAATGGCAGCAAATTTCGACACAATCAATGCTTGTTTGGGCCCCGCTGCTACTTGTGGAAGGGCTTCAGGCGCTTCAATAGGTTGCTCGTGTTTCCCGTCTTGGCCGACACCGTCCAACGACATGTAGACGCAGACGGTCGTTTTCTGCGCCTGGTAATTTTTAAAGTAACCAAACCAGTTCCATATCATAGACGTCACAACGCGCATTTGTCGACAATTTGGTCACTGTAACTCCGTTTTTGGACTAACTTGCGTTTCTCGCCAGTGTCACTCATGCTGTTGTCCTTTCTTTGCGTCGCTGTTGGTAAACAAACGCCTCGTGCCGTGGTAGAAATGGCCGTGTCGAGCCAAAACACTGCAGACCGATTGGCTGTTGTCGCATTTATTTCCAGTGTGTCATGACGCTGCTGTCAGATCTATCCAGATGGAAAAAAATCGCGTCGGCTGATAGATCGAGATCTACAAAAAATGTATCACTATCTCGATTCGAGATCAATTAATCGCCCAGCCCTACTTGATACCCTTTTGTGATACAGCATATATATATTATATATATATATATATATAATATATTTATGGTTTAGACATTGGCATTGATGTTAATACACATTCATTGTGAATATCAAGTCAGCCGAGAGTGATCGTGATCAGATTGTCATGATGTGAGCAGGAGGACCGAAACGCAAGACTCAGGACTCAGGGGTTTTGCACGAGCCACCGCGAAAACCAAGGAAACCAGAGGTAATGTCTGGCATTACGGTGGTCAGCAGGAAACGGCAAGAGACGTCTAAGTCCTGTGGTCGCAGCCCGGAGAATCCCAGGCAATCGCGATGCATGGCACGCGGCAGCATGGCCAGCAGCAATCTTAGGAGTGAGCTGCCTGTGATCCAGCCGGTGTCACCGCGTGAGCGGTCGGCCGATCTCTTGGCCCTTAAATTACGGGTTCTGGCACCCGGCAGCAGGGACTGGCAAGAGCTGCTGTGGTCCAGCCGGGACCGGGACTCGGGGTGGCTGGCACCTGGCAGCAGGGACTGGTGGGAGCTGCTGCGGTCCAGCCGGGACCGGGACTCGGCACGGCTGGCACCTGGCAGCAGGGACTGGTGGGAGCTGCTGCGGTCCAGCCGGGACCGGGACTCGGGGTGGCTGGCACCTGGCAGCAGGGACTGGTGGGAGCTGCTGCGGTCCAGCCGGGACCGGGACTCGGCACGGCTGGCACCTGGCAGCAGGGACTGGTGGGAGCTGCTGCGGTCCAGCCGGGACCGGGACTCGGCACGGCTGGCACCTGGCAGCAGGGACTGGCAGGGGCTGCGGCGGCGCAACCAGGACCGGGACCCGGGATGCTGTGTCCAGCCGGGACCGGGACTCGCTGCGGTTCGCTCCTGTCGTCATCAAGGGTGCAGATGACTCTGCCAGCAGGGACTGGTGGGAGCTGCTGGTCCAGCCGGGACCGGGACTGGCTGGCACCTGGCAGCGGCTGCTGCGGTCCAGCCGGGACCGGGACTCGGCACGGCTGGCACCTGGCAGCAGGGACTGGTGGGAGCTGCTGCGGTCCAGCCGGGACCGGGACTCGGCACGGCTGGCACCTGGCAGCAGGGACTGGTGGGAGCTGCTGCGGTCCAGCCGGGACCGGGACTCGGGGTGGCTGGCACCTGGCAGCAGGGACTGGTGGGAGCTGCTGCGGTCCAGCCGGGACCGGGACTCGGCACGGCTGGCACCTGGCAGCAGGGACTGGCAGGGGCTGCGGCGGCGCAACCAGGACCGGGACGGCTGTGACCCAGCAGCGGGAAAACAGGACTGCTGCGGTTCAGCCGGGACCGGGACCCGGGGTGGCTGCCACCTGGCAGCAGGAACTGGCAGGAGCTGCGGCGGTCCAGCCGGGACCGGGAGCCGGGTTGGCGGGGGTTGCCTGCCCCGACGCCGGTGAGCCTGCTGGACGCTACGAGGCCCCCCCAGGGCCAGGCGGGTTCCCCGGTAGCACTCCTGCGGTCCAACCGGGACCGGGAGCCGGGATGGCTGGCACCTGGCAGCAGGGACTGGCAGGAGCTGCGGCGGTGCAGCCGGGACCGGGACCCGGGATGGCTGTGACCCAGCAGCGGGATAACGGAACTGCTGCGGTCCAGCCAGGACCGAGACCCGGGGTGGCGGGGGTTGCCTGCCCCGCCGCCGGTGAGCCCGCTGGACGCTACGAGGCCCCCCCAGGGCCAGGCGGGTCCCCAGGTAGCTCGGCGCCGGCTGGGTCTCGAAAGTAGGCAGCGGCTGCGATCAGGTCGGAGAATGTACTGCCCACAGGCTGACTAACCCCGAGCCTGAGTCTGCTGGCGTCCATTTTGTGGTCGGACCATTCTGTCACGATGTGAGCAGGAGGACCCCAAACGCAAGCCTCAGGACTTGGGGTTTTGCGAGTGTGGAGCTGGTATTTATTACCGTGAGGACAGGGTAGGCAGATGAGGGACACTACAGGCACGGCAGGCAGGTGAGGAACAGGACCAGGCCACGGTAAGCATCCATTACGGGTTAGGATCCACAACAGGACTTGTAACTAAGACGTAGAGACGACATAGCAAGCAAGAATAAGTGAATGCAAGGTTTTGTCACAACAACAAGACATATGGTCTGTACCCCAGTGGTATGGAGAAGGCCGGGGCTTTTATGCAGTGACTAATTGTTAATTCACGGCAGCCGTGAGTGCCGTGCAGGTGCCGCTAATTATGCAGGGGCGGCACCGGAGCCCGGAGTCATGCCCCCCAACCCCGGGAGCCCGGAGACACGGTCGCGACCGTGACAATAACCCCCCCTCAGTAGATCGAGACGAGTGCTTGGACAAGATCTGTGCTGCTTCATGTGTGAGGAAGGGCCGGATCTTGCGGATGTCGGAGAGAGCAATTCTACAAGATCAGGCCACAGAGGTGATGTTGGCGTTGCAAGACAGCTGGTCAGCCATTACCATGCCAAGGTTCCTTGCAGTGGGTGCAGGGGAGACTTCAATGTCCTCAATGGTGACAAGTAGGTCCATCTGAGGGAAGCCTTTCCCCAGCATGAAGAGAAGCTCAGTCCTGTCTAGGTTAAGCTTCAAGTGGTTGGCAGTAGTCTGCTTGCTGATGTCAGCCAGGCATTTAGAGATACGTGTTTACAATTTGGGAGGGGGGTAACAGAGAGTACCGAAGTGGCGCAGGACCTTGTGAAGACAAGGTTGGTTGGAGTTGGTTCCCAGCTCTGTGGGTGGAGGGAGAAGGGGTGAGTGTCAGGCCGAATGTGGCAAAAAAGTTTATGAATTCAGTTGAATTCACTATGAATTCACTTCTCTGGCTGGATGTTGATGTTATCCAGAACGACAAGTGGGGTGCCATCTCTCGGAAAACAGCTGAGGAGGACATCCATCTCGTCAAAGAAGTCGCCGAGAGGTGATTGGTATATCAAGGCAATGTTGAGCTTGATTGGAAGAGTAACAGACACAGCATGGAGTTCAAGTGCAGATTTGGTCAGGTGTTCCAAGGAAAGGACCTAGTATGACCACTTTGGAGAGATGAGGAGTCCCGTTCCCCTACCTTGCCCAGGGCCTTGGGGGTTGTGGGAGAAAGAGTAGGGAGTGGAGAGGGCGGTTGGAGTAGCAGTGTTTTCTGGGATGATCCAGGTCGATGTGAGAACCAAGAAGTGGAAAGACTGGAGGGCAGTGTAGGCCAGAATGGTCTCAGTTTTCTTGACCGCCGATTGGCAATTCCAGAGTCCCCCTCTCACATCAAGGTCTGAGTAGGTTGAGATTGTTGTGTAGAGGAGATTGGAGGGGTTGTAGCACTGAGTAGAGGGCCTTCGCCCACTTCTGCTACGGTAGGATGTCCTGACTGTAATGGAGTCTAGGTACATGGCTAGGACAGGAGGAAGGAAGGATGAAGCTGTAGCTGTAGAACTCCTTTGACAGACTCCCACAGAAAGACTCCCTTGTCTTTGTTCTATGCATAATAACTGGGATAAGAGCAGAAGTGCCATTCTGAGTGCATTACCAACATCTAAGAACATACAATATGCTAAACAATACTGAGTACTATTAATAATGCCCAGACATACAGACACGCAAGTTAGTGCTAGGGAGGGGGGGGTGGGGGGGGTTATGCAGAGTCCAGGTGAACTGTGGAAAGGTGGGTTTTGAGTCTCTTGCGGGAGCTGGTGAGCGACTCGGCCATCCTGACATCAGCTGGGAGCTTATTCTCCCACTGTGGTGCCAGAACAGAGAAAAGTTGGGATTTGAGAGAGTGATGTTTGCCCGGTTCTTAGCGAAGGTGGTACCAGTCGTCACTAATGGGTGTGGGGTCTCACTAATGTTTGGAGGTAGGTAGGGGCAGTTCCACTGACAGCCTTGTAGGCCAGTACCAATGTATTGAATCAAATGCATGGTCGCAGAAGAGGCAAGTTACGCGGGATCATTTTGGTATGTTGAATGCCAAGCACGCTGCTGCATTCTGGATGCCTTTTAAGGGTTTGATTGCGGAGGCAGGGAGTCCAGTCAGGAAAGAGGTGCAGTAGTCGGGGTGAGTGATGACAATCGATTGGACCAAGATCTCTGCTGCTTTGCGTGTGAGGAAGGGCTGGATTCTGCCGATGTCGGAGAGAGCAATTCTACAAGATCAGGCCACAGAGGTGATGTTGGCGTTGCAAGACAGCTGGTCATCCATACCATGCCAAGGTTCCTTGCAGTTGATGCAGGGGAGACTTCAATGTCCTCAATGGTGACAAGTAGGCCCATCTGAGGGAAGCCTTTCCCCAGCATGAAGAGAAGCTCAGTCCTGTGTAGGTTAAGCTTCAAGTGGTTGGCAGTAGTCTGTTTGCTGATGTCAGCCAGGCATTTAGAGATACGTGTTTACAATTTGGGAGGGGGGTAACAGAGAGTACCGAAGTGGTGCAGGACCTTGTGAAGACAAGGTTGGTTGGAGTTGGTTCCCAGCTCTGTGGGTGGAGGGAGAAGGGGTGTCAGGCCGAATGTGGCAAAAAAGAGAGAGAGGGCGGTTGGAGTAGCAGTGTTTTCTGGGATGATCCAGGTCGATGTGAGAACCAAGAAGTGGAAAGACTGGAGGGCAGTGTAGGCCAGAATGGTCTCAGTTTTCTTGACCGCCGATTGGCAATTCCAGAGTCCCCCTCTCACATCAAGGTCTGAGTAGGTTGAGATTGTTGTGTAGAGGAGATTGGACGGGGTTGTAGCACTGAGTAGAGGGCCTTCGCCCACTTCTGCTACGGTAGGATGTCCTGACTGTAATGGAGTCTAGGTACATGGCTAGGACAGGAGGAAGGAAGGATGAAGCTGTAGCTGTAGAACTCCTTTGACAGACTCCCACAGAAAGACTCCCTTGTCTTTGTTCTACGGGGTCTTGAGTCCCGCAGAAAGACTTCCTTCTCTTTGTTCAATCAGGTCTTGACTCCCCAGAAAGACTCCCTTGTCTTTGTTCGACCGGGTCTTGACTCCCGCAGAAATACTCCATTGTTCGACGGGGTCTTGACTCCGGCAGAAAGACTCCCTTGTCTTAGTTCGATGGAGTCTTCGTTCGCGGGGCCTGACGCTACAGCTGACACTGAAATGCTGGCTCTGTATTCATTGCCAAGTGTGCAAAGGAGGCTCATGCAGGGTTAAGCTCCTCCTCGCCGTCAAGTCAATTGACTATAGCTGATCATCCCACTCAGTACTTTGGTAAAGTTAACGTTCTATTCTAAATAGCCAGATCAACTCTGCAACAACAATACCAACTCTTCAATAGGTTACTTTGAAAATAACTACTCCAAGATTAGCTTTTAAGAAAGTAGGTCAGTTTGAGAATAACTACTACAACAATAACTACTACAAGATTAGCTTTTAACAAAGTATCAACACTACCACAACAACTGTAAAAAACGAACAATGCAATTGGTTAGTTTAAGAGAACTGGCTCTCCCAGCACTGCTACAAGATTAACTTTAAGAACATAGCAGCACTGATTCTGTTTCTCCACGCAGCCTTCTTTCAAAAGAAATGGTACCACACACACACACACACACACACACACACACACACACACACTCACACAGCCTCACACGTAGACACACACACACACACGCACACACACACATATACAGACACACACACAGACACACACACACACACACACACACATATGCAGACACACACACACACAAACACACACACACACACGGCAGTCCACCAGATGGGCTGTCGTTCCTGGCTATTTTAAGAATCATCATATTAAAAGTACAAACAAGAGAGATTTGTTGCATTCAGTTTACATAATCTGCGTAATCTTCTTATTTCCTTCCTAAAGCACATTACTGAATGTTTTGTGCCCTTTGAGAAAACTTAGTAGTAAGGTAGGCGTACCAACAACAATATATTGTCAATATTTACTATCATCATAATCACACATTAATTACATTTAGTGCTATTTAAATAGCACCTATCAATACAATCAATATTATTTTTATATAAATAAACAGGAAATAAATTACTATAAAAATATCCAATTAAAGATTGCTTTTGGAAATCGTGGAGCATACATACAGTATATAAATTAAAAAAAAAGGTTTGTCAATATGACCAATGTTGACAATGTTATTAATGGATTTATCATCAGGTCTGAATCATTGATGTATGTACAGTATGTATGTATGTATGCATGAATGCATGTATGTATGTATGTATGTATGTATGTATGTATGTATGTATGTATGTATGTATGTATGTATGTATGTATGAATGCATGTATGTATGTATGTATGTATGTATGTATGTATGTATGTATGTATGTATGTATGTATGTATGTATGTATGTATGTATGTATGTATGTATGTATGTATGTATGTATGTATGCATGTAGCTATCGGCCTATATATGTAGGCCTATATAAAATATCAATTGTACATAGGCTTGTCTTTAAATGCAAAATATCATACAGATTCTGTGTAATAATAGCCTACCCGTTTAATCACATTCATTGTCATATTGAGCAAATGTAATTCTATGATTGCATTTGCCATAAAGTATAACCAGATAAGGAAACTAAATCATGTCACAGATTTAAATGCAATGGATTCCACTCACTCTGCTGTACTGCCATGGAACCCTCAGCACTTGGTTTTCTTTATGTTCAGCTGGTCTTGGCAGCATGCACCAGACTATACCAAGTAGCATATTTGCTGAACCAAACTATCACCAGAAGCCTCACCAAAGTTGCCGCTGTGTCTCAGCTCTGAACCTCCTGCACTCAGTTGCAATGGACCTACCTACCATACCTTGGAAGAGAGAGGGAGAGGAGGTTGTTTCCATATTACATATTCATAAGGTCCTGAAGTTTACAATCACCCTTCAACAAAGCTTTTGTTGAAGGGAACTCTTACTGGGGATCTCTGCAGAACTACGGTACTACTTATTTATAATGCTTTTATAAACGTACACATTTTACACTCATCAGAAAATTGCAGCTCCTGCTATTTGGATATTGCATTTGGCCATTTTGATTAATTTTGATGAATTGTTCAGCCCTAGTGTGTGCGTGTATGTGTGTGTGTGTGTGTGTGTGTGTGTGTGTGTGTGTGTGTGTGTGTGTGTGTGTGTGGTGTGTGTGTGTGTGTGTGTGTTGTGTGTGTGTGTGTGTGTGTGTGTGTGTGTGTATGAGCGCTTGTGTGCATGTGTGTTTGTGTGCATGTGTGTTTGTGTGCATGCGAGTACGTCACAGTGCTGCAATTAGCTCCAAAGGACCTCTTTGCTGCCAAGCCACTAGTTAATGGGCACCCACTGGGTGTCAGAGTAACACAGCTGCAGTGACATGGAACATTCATGGTATAATTGATCATCATGATGACAATAGGAATTTTAGGTAAAAGGGAAGGTTCTAATAGGGAAGGTTCTTAGTGTTAAAGAATCAGCATTCTGTTAAGGAATCAGAATACAGTGTTAAAGAATCAGCATTGGTTTATATACAATATTGTAGATAGATTGTTGATGTTTTCCCGCTGAAATCTTTGATTGAAAACCGCCCCAAAAAAGACATAAGGCTATTCATGCTCTTATGCACACAGACTTTTTAAACATGAATTAGCATTCCTATACTTCCTCCAAAGTATGCTTTATTAAGAATTATGGAAGATGATTGTCTATTACCAGAGAAACAGACAAAAACAACAACCAATATCCTTACAAGGGGGGTTTACAAAACAATTGCTCCTGAGTAGTTTTTCTCTAGAGATATGGTGCCGTATGGCAGTGGTGGAAAGGTATGATGGGGTATGGTGGGGCGGTATGGTGAATGGTAAATGGGTTGCATTTATATAACGCTTTTAACCAAATCGCTTTACAGTATTGCCTCACATTCACCCATTCATACACCGACGGCGGTGTCAACCATGCAAGGTAACAACCAACACGTCAGGAGCAGTTAGGGTTAGGTGGTGTCTTGCTCAGGGACACCTCCACACTTAGCTAGGAGGCAGAACCCGGGGATCGAACCAGCAAACATTCCAGACCCGCTCTTACCTCCTGAGCTACCACCGCCCCCGGGTATGGTGGGAATAGTGGCTATGGTGGGGTATGGTGGTGGGGTATGGTGGTGGGGTATGGTGGGGTATGGTGGTGGGGTATGGTGAGGTATGGTGATGTAGCTGCTCATTATATGTGTGAGAGCAGGCATCTGCCCTCTGTCAGTCCGCTTAGACAACCTACTGGTGAATAATCACTATCATCATAGCTGCAGCTTTCCTGCTCACTATCTCTGTGTTAGTGTGTGTGTGTTTACATAATTGTATTATTTATCACACACACACACACACACACACACACACACACACACACACACACACACACACACACACACACACACACACACACACACACACACACACACACACACACACACACACACACACACACACACACACACACACACTCTTCCCCTGCTGAGGACTAATGATACAGATAGAGTGTGTTCCTTTTTGGTTGACTGCTTGTGTATTATGAGCAAAGCACATGACTTGACAACACGAGGTTGGGTCTAGATGTCGCCATAACTCTCATACATCTAGGTTGAGTGTGGCATACACTATACCTCCAGATAACATCTCTAATGGATGGATGATGGATGGGTGGATGGATGATGGATGGATGGATGGATGGATGGATGGATGATGGATGGATGGATGATGGACGGATGATAGATGAATGGATGGGTGGGTGGATGGATGGATGAAGGGAAATTTGATCCGAATACAAGTAGAGTTATCGGCAGTTAAGCCAACAAATAGAATAAGAATTATACAATGTAATTTACAATGTATTCTGATAATGTTGTAGGATCATTTAACTTCCAATAAACAGGATACAAAGATATTGGAAAGCCGTTTGATGAAAGGAGAAACAGACTAGCAACTAGATATGCAAGATGTCCTGACTGAGCACATAAGCAATCTGATACATGAACCATCTCTCCCGCTCCATGTCTGTTTGTGAACTCCACGGAAACACAGACAATCTGGAAGATCCTGTGTCTTCCAGAAATACCTCCAGGTATCGATCAAGATGGGCTCAGATTTCCCGCTGAGTCTGATCACCCCCGCTGCACCCCCTCTCCCTCCCTCCGCTGTCTCCTTCCCTCCCTTGTCTCCTTCCCTCCAACTGCTTCCTTCCATCCTGTCAGCCGGGTGTCTGCACACCCTCCCTTCCTCGACCCCTAGAATCTACCAGTAACAGCCACCCAGGACAGTTCTAGCTTAGCATTTTTTTCTAAGTCCAAACCTATTGGCATGAAGATGCTCCTCCAGTCCACGCTTACTTAATGGAGGCTTTGGCACCGTCCAACTACTCTCTAATAAAACACACTAGCTCTCTGTCAGCAACAACGCTTTGTGGACTCTGAGAGTTCATATCTTAAGTGTATGTGTTCTTCATGTCAAGTTGATGACTGCAAATGACAGCACTTTAGCTCGACTGCTACATCCTGTTTCTTTGTCTTAAAAACATTGATTTTTAAACAAACCGTATGAGCTGCATTCACTGTATCAATCACTATAATAGGTACTGTAAGGGCCAAAGTTGTTGATGTAATGGTTGATGAAAAGCTTTGAGCCAAGTGAGAATTAGGTGTATGCCAAGTAGACATTATATTTTTATATAGTTTATTTTATTTTTTTTGTTTATTTTTATATAGTTTAATTTTTTTTTTAAGTTACAGTTAAAATTTCTCAGCTGCTTCTTGAGTCACTAATTAATTCCCACACATCTGTTTTCATAAGTAATATAAAGTAATATAATCTGTATTAAAAAATAACACATTTTTTATTCAGATCTTTATATTTTCTTTAGCTGGATCTTTGCCTTCATACTCCTATACTAAAGATTCACAGCCACATTTTGAGTTGTTTATTATTAAGCCAATGGTTTGTAATGTAATGCAACAACTCTATGGTTCCATATGTCAATGCATTGAATTGCCAGCCATCAGTCCATGATCGATGATGAACAACAGCAGCGTAATTTCAGTTTGCCACAGTTATGGCCAGAGCTGGTCCAGCAACAGTGCCTTGGTTACTTTGTGGGTTTGAAGGCAGTACAGGAAACATTATGGATGGAGGAGAATAAAGAGAGGCAGCCATGTTTGGCAGATTTAGAATAGCATGGGTATAGGAAGAGAGATTCTGGGCCCACGATTGACTCTTCATACCTTACTTTTATATTCACATTTTAAAGGACTACTCACAATATTTAGAGTTTTGAAACACTGCACTGCCCAAATAAACAAACAATGAACTAAGAACCAATCCGAATGGGATTTTCTAATGCCAAACTCAGTGCAGGTATCTAAAGAAGCTTGTGTGTTCCTGATAGCTTTAATCTGGCCCAGGGACGCCAAGGGCACAGCATTTGGCCGTCATTACGCGATTAAGACACAGCGTGGTGGCCACATTGTTACTTTGATATACACATAGCTGTGCTATGTGTGTGAAAGTAACAGGGGACACTTAGAGTGGAAACTTACGGATCATGACACCGTTTGGATATTCCGAAGTAGGCCTTATTCCTGAAAGTAGCATTTTCCAATCAAGACGTGGGATATACCGATATTATTCGCAAACTGCCTGTTTACGGTCAGCTCTGTATGTTGTAAACAAACCAAACAGTTTCCAAGGCTGGGGTAGAGATGCATGCCCAAAAGAAAAGCATGCTTTTCTGGTCTGAAGGATAAATACACCAACTTTTACACATTTTGAAAGACTTGGATATCAACAGGTTTTTGGATATGTGCAAATGTGAAATATATATCTACCGTCGGTCTACGTCATGGGGGTGTGGATCTGGAGGGTTGTCTAGCCATGTAAA
Organism: Coryphaenoides rupestris; assembly: GCA_002895965.2. NCBI lineage: Eukaryota > Metazoa > Chordata > Actinopteri > Gadiformes > Macrouridae > Coryphaenoides > Coryphaenoides rupestris. Next base: position 184,797 of record PIJE02000079.1, on the reverse strand, counting down.
CAGCTGAGTAGGAATATTGTCTTTTTCAGACTTCAAAAACCTTTGTACAACAACAGGTACAATATACACCGTGGTAGAGGACAGGGTGTTATTATTGTCTCCAGTGTTTTTATTTACACCCTAAATTGTTACAAGAAAAGGTTATGTCATGTTATGTCAAAGTAAAAATAAAACGTCTGAGTCTATTGTTTAGCTTGTGTCACTCTGTATGCTGCATACAGTTCTTCTACCTACTGGCAGCCTACTGAGCATTACCTTAATGATGCTCTCCACTGCCAGTGGTGGCAGTGGAGAGTTCCATATGTTTTTCATATGTTCCATATGTTTTTCATTCCTGGCTACCATCACAGTTATAGCCTAAAGCCTACCCATGTTCTACATGTTTAGTTTGATTTCAAACATTATGCTAAATCCTTCTTCATACAGACTATGACTGTGTGTATAATTATTTTGTGGAATCCATCACAGGGGTGTCACAAAGATACAAGGATCATTTGTTGTGAGATAAAATGTTTTGTGACACTCAGTCAATCATTACAATTAGACAGCAGCCTGTTTAATTTAGCCTTGGGTTGCTCTTGGAGGTGAGGTTTTTCTTTACCCCTTTCACCAAAATACTGCAATAAGTCTCTAGAGTAGCATGCAGACAACTCATGTGTCTTACAGGCCGCTAAGCTGCAGTTAAACAGTGAAGCTTAAGGCTATAATTAGGTACATTTAGTTAAAAGTACACATTATTATGACCGTACTATGGGTTTCTATTCAGGTCGAAAAATAGTCGGGTCATGTGGACGAGGGTGTCTGTTGCTAGACCTGAAACACTCAAGGACTCCAGGATACACAAATTATGTGTCCAAGGTTGTGCATCAGGGGATGTATGAACAATTTTCATTGAGATGGATCACAATGTTTAGACTGGCAAGCATGTTAGTACTGATGTCCATGGAATTAAAAAAAAAGGTCAAAATGGTGTATTGAGTTTTAAAGTGAGGTTGGTATTACTTTTAACTCCTTTGTTTGCCGTGCAGTCAAAGCGCTTAAATAAATATTCATATAATAAGAAAAAGTGCAAAAGATCACATGAAAAACATAATCAGCATACAACATAGATCAACATATTTCAACACAAACAATAGATGTATTTTTTCCAGAAATTCTTATATGTCAATTTTAAATATATATATATATATATATATATATATATATATATATATGCGGTATGTATTCCTGTAACACACTGTCCATGACACTCTGTTGAGAGAGGAGTGTGAGTGCAAGTCTCTCGTGGTTTAAGCCTCTACAGCATGAGTTTCTCCTGGTGGCACTTGGTAGGACATGTTAGGATAATTGTAATAGGATTGTGTTGCTACTTATAGGACGGATAGAGGGAGGTTAGAAGTGGTTACTCATTCTTTCCTCCCCCAGCAGGAAGAATCAAGCAATAAGCCGATACTTTCAGCACACATCCGTAGAAAAAGGTCATTTCTTCAGAGAAAACCAGGCTCATTTGGAAAGGAAGATGTCTTATTAAAATAAATCTCAACAATAAACCCTTTTCACAGAGGGGGCATCATAGGACAATAACATTAATTATGGTCTTCTCTTTTTATGTAGTAGTAGACTGAACTAATGAATAAGACCCATACTTGTTATAAGTGACAAAAGATACCCCACAAATACAATTAGTTTCTAATGCCTTCACAAACTTGCTCCGTGGGACCAACTCCATTCTATTTAAAACAGCAACACAAGAACAATAATAATACAACTAATAAGAACAAAATATCCCTTGTATCCATCTTGTATGCATGTAGCACTACCATCATGGTCAATATTGACACAGTTATGTGGTAAATTATCAGAATATATCCTTTTTATCCATGTTATTTCGCAATTCTGCTAATTTGTATTCCACACCTTACTGCAAATGAGAAAACCTCAAAGAATGTGAAAGCCATGATAATAATTAACACAGTTCTCTTGTCTTTCAGGTCCTGGCTATGATCTCAATCCTGTTCATCATCATGTCCACCATCTCGCTGTCTCTCAACACACTCCCGGAGCTGCAGGTGATGGATGAGTTTGGCCACTTTAACGACAACCCCAGCCTGGCACACGTGGAGGCGGTGTGCATCGCATGGTTCACCATGGAGTACCTCCTGCGCCTGCTGTCAGCGCCCAACAAGTGGAACTTCATTAAGGCGCCGCTAAACGTCATCGACCTGCTGGCCATCCTCCCTTACTACGTCACCCTCTTCCTCACTGAGTCCAACAAGAGCGTGCTGCAGTTCCAGAATGTGCGGCGGGTGGTGCAGATCTTCCGCATCATGCGCATCCTCCGGATCCTGAAGCTGGCCCGCCACTCCACGGGCCTGCAGTCCCTTGGCTTCACACTGCGCCGCAGTTACAATGAACTGGGCCTTCTCATCCTGTTCCTGGCCATGGGCATCATGATCTTCTCCAGCCTGGTTTTCTTCGCAGAGAAGGATGAGGACGCTACCAAGTTCACCAGCATCCCTGCCTCCTTCTGGTGGGCCACCATCACCATGACCACAGTGGGCTACGGGGACATCTACCCGCAGACCCTTCTGGGGAAGATCGTGGGTGGACTCTGCTGCATTGCGGGTGTGCTTGTCATCGCATTGCCCATCCCCATCATCGTTAACAACTTCTCTGAGTTCTACCGCGAGCAGAAGAGGCAGGAGAAGGCCATCAAGAGGAGGGAGGCTTTGGAGCGTGCTAAGAGGAACGGCAGTATCGTCTCTATGAACATCAAGGATGCCTTCGCCCGCAGCATGGAGCTGACGGACGTGCTGGTGGAGAAAGGGGAACAGGATGGTAAGTGTCCTGTAGACAACCACCTTTCACCCAGCCGCTGGAGCTACCATAAGCACTACTCTAACACAGAAGCTGTCAGCTCCGCCCGCTCCCAGCTCAACAAATACAGAGAGGTCACACAGCTGGGGTCCCCTGACCGGAGCAAGCTCCCGCTGCTCAAGGCTAGCCCCCAGCATCTCAATCCCCAATGCCTGGAGGACACCTACAATAGGATGATGAGCAGCAGGGAGCAATCGGGTAACCGGATGGAGGAACAGCTGGAGATGAAGGTGGTGGCATCCGCATCGGGGCATCACCTGCTGGTCAGAGAGCAGACCATCAACGAGCTCATCGCCGTTGGCAGCATATCCAGTGGGCTTGGGGAGTCACCCAGGTCCAGACAACAGCGCATCCCTCCTCCCCTGGACCTCAGCCAGATAACCTCTCTGGAGTCCAGGCGGGGTCTCTCTGAAGGCTCCCAGTTGGCCTCGGTCATCAAGGAAGGCCTGTACGAGTTTGTCTCCAGCAGTCACCCAGCAGAGGACATCGGTGGAACCAGAGAGGCCACCGCGACACCAGGAGCTGCAGCGGGGAGCTCCGGTCGAACCACCGACAGCAGCATGCCTCAGAAGAGAAAAGCCCCCAAGACCAACTTCCTCGGCTCCCAAGATGATTCGTCTCTGATCGCCGTGGTGAGACCCGTGCCCCCCCCAGCCCGACCGCCACAGTCCATCCTGGACGACGCTCTCTCTGGGTCCCCAGGGGCACTGAGCGCCACCTTGCAAGACGAGTCCCCCAAGGCCTCTCCGATGCTGGGGACCTTCCTGCAGTCTCTGAGTGGCTGCCAGGGGGGAGGGGAAGGTGCTTCTGCTAGCGGTGCCAGGGGCCTACATGGTGAACGACCAGTCCCGGGCGTCGGCGGCTGGGAGAGGAACCACATGGAAAGATCCGCCATGGGCTCAGTGTCCAGTGCCAGCCCCCTGTCCCCCAAGGCCAGCCCACTCAACTGCACCCAGGAGCCAGCGAGGATGGACGGAGATGCAGGAGGAGCAGAGGCATTTGCAGCCGACGACGAGAGCGTGGAGAACCATGTGGCTTTGGATGGCACCGTAACACCACCCTGTGAATCTAGCATGTGATGTGTGGGGGTGGGGGAGGCGTTCAGTGGCATGTGCCATAATAATGCATAGTGATCTGGAGGGTTGTTGATTTCACTAAGACAAGACAAGCACATGGCCAGACAAACTGGAAACACTTGAAGAAACAGTGTATATCTATCCACAAAGACAGGAAAAGCCACTGTTGTATACAGTATATTGATCATTCGTTTGTTTCACTGGGGAAAATAGACTGCTGCGCTTCTAAGGCTGAGTAGGGTGCAGTGAAGTCTAACGTGTGAGAAGAAATAATGCTGACAGCCGAAGAGAATCTTGTGAACTGAACAAAACTGAGTTCAGTACACGATTCAGTATTTATTTTTATATAGTGTTGCGGCCATGCAAGTTACCGATATATTGTTGCGCACACTGCTCTGGTCCTGCACCATAATGGATTAAAACAACTGAAGAAGAATTGTGGAGTGGGTGGTATTATTTTTTTATTATGAATGTGTCATTCCTTTGTTGTCCTGTCAATGCTAAACCATTTTCAGTCACCTCTTGTTATTTCATCATGCCTGCTGGTAGCTGCATTGTGAGTTTGTATGAAGTGTGGATGAAAAGTCAAGCTGCTGTACTGATCTGGAGTTCAGTTCCCCCCACATCTGCAGTTGAAACAGCAAAGCATAACATATTATGTGGCAAATTTCTCTCCCTCCGTCACTTCAGTGTACAGAAATAGTACCCTATTGTTGTTGTTCATGTAACTGATCTGGTGAACATTTTATCTGTTACAACTGTGTTAGCTAAAACAAACCTGGGGTTGAAAGGTTTATGATCTGCCCTTTCTTGTAATCCAACACAATTAGGTTAGGAACTAAAAATATGTACAAATGTTATCAATCTAAGAGATCTAAAAGAACCACATTCAGAATTCGACAAAAATGAATGCACATTCAAAAATGACAAACTGAACCTGTCCTGTAAACCTTATGTTTTACTTTCTGTTCCATTTGGATCCACCAGTCTGGATCCACATTGCAGCCACACATTGGCTTCACATACAGATGTGTTGGCTTCTTAAGATTGCCTTTTTGTTTAGGGAAGTGTATGTTACTTTTGTTTGCTACATAGATCACAGTTGGCATCTGCAGAGCGGTGTGTGTGCATTGTGCACTGCTGCTGTCCGCCTGGTGCCCTGGGCAGAGAACAAAATGTGTGGCTTCTGGTCGTGTGAGAGTAAAGGCTGCTCCATACTATGTGTGTATGGAGCAGCCTTAAGCCGTCAAAGCGGTGCGGGGCTGCCCTCTGGTGGTGGTGTTCAGTCACTTCCATCCAAAGACTCGACGCCTACAAATAGTGCTCTACTTAGAAATGTTTATAATCAGCAACTTTCTTTTTCCTTTCTTTTTTTTTTTTTTAAATAGTTGTATTGTCTGGTATGTGATTGGTTGTTCATTATGTATATATACTTTGGTGGCATACACATGAATTGCGTTCAATGTTCAATGTGAGGATCTCTGGAAGGCGAAGTGAATCATTATGTGAAGCAATTCATGTCGGCTGAGGATGCGAGGAGAGGCTACTTGTAATTTTCCGCAGTAATCACAACCCATCCTCTCTCATTCACGGTCACACTTTCTATGGGAAATCTGCATCGGGAAATTGAAGTATCTTTATAAATTGTGTGCCTTTTCATAAATAGCTAATTTATGAGAAGATGGAAAACAACAATCTGGCAGGATCCTGTAGTTGTACAGAATAATCTCTTTGTTATCTTTTTAAATTATGTTGTTTTTGCTGTTTGAATGAGAATGTGATTGAGAATGTGCAAGCGTTGAAGGAAGCCTCAGGATTTCGGCAAACCTCATGATTATCATACCAAGTCTTCTTTCCACATCATGTCACCTATCATCTCCTCCGAAACAATTCTTCAAAGACACGTCGATCAAGAAAAAAACATTGTTGACTATAACCTGAAAATTGCCAAATTAGCAATCAGCATATATTTGGTCAAGTATAAAATCCCGCAGTCCAGCTCCGAACAAACCAGAACACCGTCGCTCGGCTGACGCTGCTCCGCTTCGCTTTGGAGTGTTCGTTCAGAACGCTAGAAACAGCACCGGTGGCTGGTCGGTCGTGTTGTGTGCCCGGTGATGTAAGTGATGTGAACCACAGGGTTTCAAACCATTCAAACTGGTACGCTCACTTGGTGCAGTGTACCAGTTCAGTGGTGTTAGTGTGTGACCAGCGTTCACATCCAAACACACACAGCGACCCGTCACAAGCATCATGCAATACTGATTCCCTTTTCCTTTTTGTCATTGTTGTTCATATCTTAATTTTGTACAGTTAGTAAGTATAATATTCAGATTGTCAAACCAACCAAGATATATCTCTATACATATATAGGTAGTTATTGTTAATGTATCACACCTGCTTTTCTTTGTTTATTCTTTGACATTCCACTCCTCATACCCTCTTCTATGTTGGTTGTTACACCACTATATGACCCTTAGTTGACTTATTTGGTTGTTAAGTCACCATCATTTGACGGTGGATGACTTAAGGACCGTGTGGTTTCCAAAGAGTCACCATTATGCAAAACAAATAAATGTGTTCATGTGAGCCTTCTATCCTGTTGTCGACGTGTGTGACTTATCTATCTATATTCTAGATATTTGTATTTAGTAGTGTGTATACTGTGTGTGTGTGTGTGTGTGTGTGTGTGTGTGTGTGTGTGTGTGTGATGTTAGGTGCAGATAAATAATTAATTTCGTGAAATATTTTGCGATATCTAGTGTATACATTATTATTTTAGTGTTCTTAGGCTTCATTGATTTGCAGGAACAGCATGAAGCTGCAGTACCAGTCTCTGTACAGCAGCTGGCACCATTCAGCTTGTGTGTCCAGCCCACCCCCAACATGGTATTCTAGCCTTAATTCTTCTACTGACCAGTTTACGCCACACTAGTGAGTGAACGCTCCAAAAGTAAACGAGAGAAAAAAGTTCCAACCACTTATCAAAAAACACGTACCTTGTTGCATGTTTACCAGAATTAACAATATACAAGACATACAAAAAACTACATCTAAATACATACTCTGAATGCTAATGTCACTCAGCAATTGATCCTAAAACCAGTCTCAAATGTAAGGGCCAATAAAATCATAGAAAGACTTCTGCATGCAAAGGATGTGACTGAAGAGACCATTTAGGTGCAGATATAGGAGCCGAGGTCAACCAACACACCACACGCACAATAACACTTTTAGAAACTGAGGGAACATTACTATGTGCAGTGCTCACGATAATGATTGTAAACTACCAGAGGCTTTAGAACCAATGACAGCCCAGGGTGTAAACGTGTTGGTAGCCTCTAATGAAGGGAAGTCATGTAATCACTTTTCATTTCAACAAGTGCAGCAATTTAAACTAAAAGGGTGTGGTATCTCATATAATCACAGATAATATACCTAACATTATTAAACACATCAGAAACACACATCATTACAGTTTAAGAAGCTGTTGTATACACATGCAACCACAAGGAAACATTATGAAATACAGAAAACAACTGAATGTGTTGTGGTTTGTTTTCGTCTCTTATTTAGTCCTTCAATGCAAGAATGTCATGCTGAACCGGATTTATGATGCTCTGTGTTAGACACACACACACACACACACACACACACACACACACACACACACACACACACACACACACACACACACACACACACACACACACACACACAGACACACAGACACACACACACAGGTGCCAGGGTCTGGCTTCAGAGCAAGGGGTGTAACCATGCTAACCATGGTGCCCTGTAATCATGTTGAACCAAAACACTCTCTCTCTCTCTCTCTCTCTCTCTCTCTCTCTCTCTCTCTCTCTCTCTCTCTCTCTCTCTCTCTCTCTCTCTCTCTCTCTCTCCCCCCCCACACACACACACTCAGTTCTTTCTCTCCCTTACCTTACTTTCTTCTCTTTCTTGTATTTTGAGCCCAGTTTCCTTTTCTCTGATTATTGATTAGCTCCTCCCCTCCACCATCATTCCATTCTTGCCACCCTTCAAAGCCTGCTAACCACGCTGCCTTGTAATCATGCTAAAATCCCCCCTCTCTCTCTCTCTCTCTCTCTCTCTGTCTCTCTGTCTCTCTCCCCCTTCATCATACTCACCCCTCCCTCTCTGTGCTATAAAAGGCCTGCCTAGCACTAACATTAGTGCCTCTGAACTCTCGTGAACTGCCAAGTAGCTACATTTCTGCCCCACAGCTTGCGGGTGGAACACCAGTGTAGCTTATGCTGAAAAAGATAGTTGAAAAATAGTTTAAATTGACTTTATTTGTTTAAAGGGCAGAACATTAATGAGTAATATTTGTTTCGATAGCCAATTGAGTAGAGCATGCAGGAACAAGAGAGAGTTAGTTTGAAGTAGTGTGTTATCATCTTATACAGAATATGTTCAAGAGCAACATTGTTACGTGACATTTCACGTGGAATAAAAGAAGCCGTTTGGGTGTAATAGTGGACTTAGTGGCGGTGAAGGTTCACAGAGAGCGTCTCACTAAATGTAGCTATGATTTTTGGACAGCGGAAAAAAAAGATTTCTCTCCCCGTGTCTATTTTGATGTGACCAAGTTAGCTTTTTCAAAATACTCAACATTTTGTGACTTAGGAGGACATTTTGAGGTAGTGACTGTGAGGGACACGTTTTACACACACTTGGAGATTTAGGACAAATACATTGAGAGGGAAACAGATACAACACAAATACAAAGGAGGAAACATGAAGATGTGGATGCTACTCAGCTGGATGCTGTTTGATTTTCTCAGTGCAGAGCTACACGTGGACACCCAAGCTGGTAAGATTTGTTGTCCATCTATTGATCTCTTACTTAGTTATCTGTCCCTACATGTGGAACCTGTGAAATGAAAGTCTTCTGATCCATCACAGTGGTAATAATGCTACTATGATAGAAACAGCATGATTGATGATCATATTTTGTCCACAATGTTGAGTGTTGCAAACCTGGAGGTGTGAAAAGGCTGTCTGTGTCCAGGAGTGGGTTGGGGTCTGACTAGGTTAGTCCCTTTAAATTATGAATCTCTTTTTCTAGAGAGCCGAGAAGGTCAGCACTACATTGATTTGTTAATTTATTAGTAAGTTAGTGATCAATTTCCATCAATGAGCCTTTAATATTAATATAATTGCATAATCATAATAATTATATTTATAAAATACTAAATACTATATTCTCTCTTCTTCATGTGTAAATGATTTGGCCATGAAGCATTACTCAAAAAAACTAACTCATGTACGTATATTTCCATATATTTTGCATACATGGTATGGTACATTTAGGGCATTTAGCAGACACTTTTATCCAAAGCTAGGTCCAGGTGAACTCTGAACAGTCTTGAGTCTCCTGCGGAAGCTGATGGGCAACTCTGCCATCCTGACGTCAGCCGGGAGCTCATTCCACCACTGCGGTGCCAGAACAGTGAAGAGTTGAGACTTGGCTGAGCGTTGTTTGCCTGTTCTTAGTGAAGGTGGTACCAGTCTCCATTCAACAAGTTGTTGAATGGAGTGCTCTAGCTGGGGCGTGGGGTCTGACTAATGTTTGGAGGTAGGTAGGGGCAGTTCTGCTGACAGTCTTGTAGGTCAGTACCAGTGTCTTGAATCTAATGCAAATGATCACTGGGAGCCAGTGGAGGTCGCAGAAGAGGGGGGTTACATGGGAGAATGATCCGGGGATGATCCAGGTCTTTGTGAGAGCCAGGAAGTGGAGAGACTGGAGGGCCAGTTTTTGCCCGATTGGCAATCCCAGTCCCCCTCTCACATCAAGTCTGTGTAGGTTGACATTGTTAGGTAGAGGAGATTGGAGGGGTTGTGGCACCGAGTGAAGGGCTCATGGCGTCATCTGCTATGGTAGGATGTCCTGACGTTAATGGAGTCTATGCACATGGCTAGAATGGGTGGAAGGAAGAGATGTAGCTGTTGGACTCCCTTGATGGACTCCCGCTGAAAGACCTTGTCTTTGTTCGACCGGGACTCCCGCAGAAAATCTCTGTTGTCTTCGTTCGCGGGGCCTGACGCTACAGCTTATGCTGAAATGCTATCTCTGTATTAATAGCTTAAGTGTGCAAGGGAGGCTCATGCAGGGTTAAGCTCCTCCTCAAAATCAAGTCAATTAACTACAGCTGAATGCCCAAAACTGGGCGATAGACCCACTCAGCACAACAGTAGGAGCCCATTTAGACCAGTATTACTTTGAAGTCAGAGGTAAAGTGAAATTCTAAATAGTTCTATCAAATCTGGAACAACAACATCAACACTGCAACAGGAGAATAGAACAATAGAGTCAACATAGTATCAATATGTATTTATGCAATTTGTTCTAATATAATGTGTGTCTTCCTGTTTCTGTTGTGTGTCAATTCTTCACGCACACACACACACACACACACACACACACACACACACACACACACACACACACACACACACACACACACACACACACACACACACACACACACACACACACACACACACACACACACACACACACACACACACACACTTGCTTCCATCCCTGTTGTATCTCAGGGTGCAGTAACGACAGCCAATGACCTGGTCTACATTATGGACGGCTCCTCCAGTCTCAGACTGGGAGACTTCCAGCTCGCTAAACGGTGGCTTGTCAACATCACCAACAGCTTTGATATCAGCTCACGCCACACACAGGTTAGATAAGTATTAGGACATCACCACAACTACCATCTTCTGCTCATTCCACTCAAGGCTAGTAAAGTTTGTATAACCTCATGACATTTATTGTGTGGCCAGGTGGGCTTGGTGCAATACAGTGACACGCCCCGCCTTGAGATCCCATTGGGTAAGCATCTTTCCAATCAGGAACTGGTTACAGCGATTGTGGACACTGGTTACCTGGGAGGAAGTACACAGGTGTTGTATAAATGTCCTTCCTACTGTGTAATATACTGCAAATCATACTGTAACCTGCAACCTGGACTGTAACATCAGCATTAGCATAATTCATGACCTTATTTATCTTCAGACTGGGCGGGCCATAAAGTTTGCGACCCAGCATGTATTTGCCTCGTCCAATCGAACGCGGACAGCCAGGAACCGCATCGGTGTGGTGTTGACAGATGGGCGGAGTCCAGGATGATGTTGTGGATGCCGCTAAGGAAGCTAAGGTCAGAGGTCATCGAACAGATGTATACATCTCCAGCTATTTAAAAAATACTAAGAATAGCATGTGTGGTGTTTTTAATTGTCTGGAAGTGTAACCTGCAGCTACACATTTCTGTGCATTGCCCAGCGATTTCCACAATCAGTGTTTTTTGGTTTACCATCCTATGCCATCCTCCAAGTTCAAGTTCAAAATTATTATTTGTTCCAGATTGGCAATTTGTGCTGCAGCAAACATAGAAACACATAACACAACATAAAAAAACAGACAATACGACATAGACAGGACACAGTGGATGTACACATTTTCCCAAGTCAAATATATAAAGTAAAATAAATAAAGCTCCTCAGTAACAGGCTAACAGGCTAAAAGTGAAACAAAGATTCATTTGAGTATTGAGTTCACCATATCTGTATCTACTTGAATCCTCCTTACCAGGCACAGAACATTATTCTATTTGCTGTGGGAGTTGGTAATGAGATTGACCACTCTGAGCTGGAGTCCATTGCTAATAAGCCGTCATCTACCTACGTCTTGTATGCTGAGAACTACGCAGCCATTGCCAATATCAGAGATAAACTGGAACAAAAACTGTGTGAAGGTGAGTAAGTGAGGATCAGATACGGAGGTCTCTTTGATAAGCACATGCTCATACTGACAACTATTAATGGTCCTATATCAACCTGGTCCCATACCAATGGGCTCCTGGCTCATTTCTGACCAATCAGAGCATCTCTTCCCTGATTGGTCAGAACAGATATTCTCACAGAGCATTTCACTCACTAATAGCTGACGGATTGTTCTGGCATTTCTAACAAATGACACTCAAATTATAGCTCTTAAATCTTCCCAGCTGCACCTTTAAAACAAAGATGAATTGACACTACATTATATTAGTAGTGCACCAACTCCCTTCTCTCCCCAACCCCTTCAGAATCTGTGTGCCCCATGCAGACGACAGACTCCTCAGCCCCTTTTAGAGGCTTTGATCTTCTCTCCAGCATGAAGATTGATCTAAAAGCCCCGAAGGTGCAGTAGCACTCTCAGTTCAATATATATCACGCCATGTACATTTCAGTTCCTCATTAGGTCTTCAATCTACCCCTTACAGGTACAGGGATCAATCATGTTTCAAGCTGCCTATCAGCTCAACACCAAACTGGACTTCACAGACAGTACAAGGTGGGCTTTCGTGGGCTTTTGAATTCTCAGTTAACACATGACACATTTTTTACGGAGACGAATATTACAAAAAAAAAAAGTATACACCCAAATAACTTCTAAAAAGGTGCAGAATAAAGTATTGTGTTGCCAATGTTAGAAAAGTGATCAATTCTACCTTTAACATTTAAAATTAAAGTGTATAGATCATGTGACGGAGAATGCGGGATAACGCGCAGGGTGTGTGTTACCAGGTCCATTCTGCCCGAGGGCCTCCCACGAGCCTACGTGTTTGTGACCACCCTCCGGCTGAGGAGCCCCACCCACAAGATGAAACTGGACCTGCTGCGCGTGGTGTCTCAGGATGGGCTGCCTCAGATGGCGGTGACGCTGAACGGTGTTGAGAAAGCTGTGATCTTTACCACCACCGCCACCAGCATCAGCAAAAAAGAGCAAAGCGTTGTCTTCAACAGCAAAGGCATACAGGTACATTTAAAACTGAAGGTTATTTTTGGAACCGACCTTGTTGCTTAATTTAGATGGAGGATTTTTTCTTGTGTTAATAGAGACTCGAACCCCAACACCATTGGATTAGATAACTCCCTCTCTAGGTTTAACAGAGGCTGTTACATGCACACATAACTTCTTATTGGTTTGTTATGTGAGTCTACATAGAACTATTATAGAGTCCATTCATGAATATTAACTAGTTATTAACTGAGCAAGGGATGTTAATAAGTGTTTTATTATATGGCTTTTTTATAGAGCAGTTCAACCAGCTCCTGTTATTTTTTGCTTCCGGCTTTACCGGAAAAACATATTAATATTTTATTTGCCGCCTTTATTAATTTAGCCATTTATTGATCGAAGAGAACCATGGTCCAAACCTTTTTGGACCTTTTTTCTTTCAGGTTTAAAAATAAATAAATACTAGTTCTCTCAGCTGAAACGAGATATAAACTCAAATTTTGCACGCGGCAAAACCAATGCTAAAGTCGAAAAAGTTTCTGCTCCGGATATGGAAATCTACAGACTGCTGGTCTGGATACGCAATCTCTGGACCGCGCGTAAGCCAATCAGAATGCAGGAAGTAACACAGCCATATAATAAATACATTTATTTCCTCATCATTATATTGTACCCTATCAAACACATTTTAGGATGTTTTCCTTAAACAAAAATAATGAACAAAAACACATCTACAACCATCATATCCCAACTATTCCTACTACGATGCAATGATTAATTTGTTCCTCCAGAGGTTGTTTGACACTGATTGGCACCAGCTGAAGCTCTTGGTGAGATCTGGACGTGTAACTTCCTACCTGGACGGTGTGGAAGTTGGAGAACAGCTCCTGGGCACCGTCTCTCCCATTTACATTGATGGGAAGATACAGGTGGCCAAGAAGGTCAAGATGGAGGTTACTGTGCCGGTAAGCATGTTCACATGGTGCTCATCATTTACACATATTGGATATGAAAAAAAATACACAGATAAATACATAGATGCTGTTATATATAAATAAATGTGTATTTCTTCATGTACATATTTCTGTTTGTATTTATGAATTTAAAAAACTGTATACACATCTGTGCATACAAATATGTGGATTGAGTTGTTCATTTATTTGTACATATGTAATTTTTTTTGTCCTCCATCGTTAGTAATAGCTATGGCAGCTATATAATAGCTATGTAATATATATATACAGTATATATATATGTATATATATATATATATATATATACACCCACAGCCACAACTCCAATTAGGAGGAACAAGTATGTGGGGACTTTTTAAATAACTCCCTTGTTTGAAAGACTAAGAGTACTTGAAAGGTAAGCAGCACGTGGGGACAGAAATAGAGGGTAGTTTAACATGCCGAGCCACTCTGCTGCAGCAGCACACTGGGCCTGTGTGTCCCAAGGTGGTAATTACAACCCGACATGCCACCGTAATGTCGGACAGGAACCGGGGTGTGTACTTGCATTGCCGGTCAAGTCGCTCACCGCTATGTCGTCTTGTGGTGAGCGACAGGCATTCACGGCTCAATCTGTATTTGGAAGACTAGTTCTTGTTAGAGGAGTATTCTTCATTCTTCGTTTTCTTCATCCTGAGAATGCTTCCTTACATAATTGGCCTACTTCACAAAATCTTTGGGTGCTATGGCATACATGGTTGAGCTGACCTCATGTGCATTGCCACAATGATTCATCCAACGTACTTAAAATAAATTGCAATTGTGAAGTTCAGAAAAAGCAATTGCAATAGTGCGTATTTCACCAGAGAAGGTTTGGTTCCAGCGATTGGTCTAATATGTTGTGCTGTGATAGAACTATAGTGCCAAAAATGTTTTTTATGTTGTAGAAGGTTTATTTATGATTAGAACTAACAGAGTTGGAACTCGCAATCCAGTCCTCTGAATGCACATGTTGTGCAGGCTGCAGTTCCTTACCATACAAATGTGTCAGCAATGAGAATGAATGAATGATTCTGATATATAGTACCTTACCTAATCTTAACCAATCTTTAACAAGGTAAACTAATTGAGAAGAGTCATACTTACAAAAACAGCCTGGTTAAGCAAAAAAAGTAACATACAGATAAATTCAATGCAGACATTACTGAAGCATCAACTGTTGTAGGAGCATGTGTCTATGACAATGGTCCATGAGAATCTACTTAAAAACAGGAATTAATCTGAGTCCAGTCGCAAGGCTTTCTTGTCTGAGGCATGTATACTGAAATGAGGAGCGGCTTCAGAATATAGTGCTGGCTTTGAGGGAGTAACAATTTGGATGTAGCAAGCCCGGAATGGTCTATTTAGAAGAGATAATATGTACAATGAAGAAGATATTGTAGCGAAGGGACTACACAATTAGCATTGTGCCTCCCTGTTTCCCAGCATGCATTGTGTTTGTAAGTGTTTTGAAACCATGGTTGACATAGCTGTTTGGTTTGATGACCCCAGCGTTAAATTTCATATTAAGTAAGTCAGTGTCTCATGGTTTTGCTGAACAATAAAAAGACTGTAAGACAAGTTGCTTCTTATTTCTCCAATCGCCACAATATGGAGAGTGCAGAATTCAGCCAGGGTTCAAGATGCTGAATGTGAGAGATCAACTGAAGCTCAGTCATATGATAGACTGCAGAGAATATCAGACTATAAAGCAGTAGTTCTCTTAGCTGTTTTAACTAATCTCTATTTTAAGTTAAAGTGATATTGAATGCTGTTATTGGAATGATTTACCAAACTTGTACCAAGTTATTAGTTATTAGTCATAACCGATATTAAAACATGTTCCGAGTACCCCCTGCAATCCTTCAAAGTACCCTGAAGGGTACACGTACCCCCATTTGAGAAGCACTGCTAGAACTGTTGAGACCGTAGAGAGTCAGACTCAAGTGGTGATTGGTTGAGAGCAGGGGATTGATTACCTGGAATCCCAGCATTTCATTGCCATTCATGTTTTGCTGTTCCCTTATATGCATTGGACAAATTCACCTGAAATGTGCAGCTTGAGATGCATTATGTTTGCAGAGTCTTAAGACCACAGCTCTCCTCCAAATCTGGCTATGACGTACTCTGGTCCGCTTGGTTTCTCACACTCAGTGGTGGAAAGTAACTAAGTACATTTTCACAAGTACTGTACTTACATATACGTTTGAGGTACTTGTAATTGTAGTATTTCTATTTTCTGCTACTTTATTCTTCCACTCCACTACCTCTGAGAAGTATTGCACCTTTACTCCACTACATTTATCTGACAGCTTTAGTTACAAGTTACTTTGCAGATTAAAATTAACAATACAAAATTCTTTATAACTTCACATTTACCAGCTGCAGCATTAAAGCGATGAACAGATTAATGCATCAAAAATTATAATCCAATAATGTAATTTTATTATTCTGAAATGGGCCATTCTCCATAATGAGTACTCTTGGTACTTTTAAGTATATTTTGACGCTAATCCTTTTGTGCTTTTACTGAAGTAACATTTTCAATTCAGTAGTTTTACTTCTATTGAAGTAAATTATCTACTATTTATTATACTGCAGTTTGTGACTCAGTGGCAGAGTCAGTGTTCAGTAAAAGCGTGTGGCATGTGACTTTCCTGACTATAAACTCGAACTGTGTCAGGTAATTGAAACGTATTGTGATGTGTAACTGTCAGTGTTTATTCACACTCACAGTTGGACCTGCAGAAGATGAAGCTGTACTGTGACCCAGAACAAAATGCCAAGGAGACTGCCTGTGAAATCTACTCTGTGGTATGTATGTGTATGGGTGTGTGTGTGTGTGTGTGTGTCACACCACCAGGTTTGAGTGTGATTTGTCATTACAAACCATTTCAATATCAGTCATCGTTACAGAGTGACATCACAAGTGGAAGTGTCCACCTAGATGAAGTTTAAAAGTTTTGTTGTAAGTTTTGTCTTACTGACATGACACAACAGACAACAATTTGATGTTTGTGCAATCCTTGAAAGTATCCCTGCGCACACGTACCACAATTTGATAAACCCTGGTCTACATTGTAGCCGAAAGCATAATGCAAAAAAATCTAAAATGGTTTTCTGCTTTTTGCAGGAGGATGACAGGGTAAGATTGTATTGGTTCATCAAAGTTATACTTGTTTCATGTGTTATTTTATTGGTGACATGTTAGATATTCCCATTTTAAACATTTGTCCCTAGTGTCCACTCCAGCGTGACCCTGCAGCCAGCCAGAGCTGCAACTGTCCAATGGGAAAACGGGGAACACCTGGACTACCGGGACCAATGGTAGGCATATGTTGCTATTCGTATAAACACTATTTTATGTTACGAATATACACTAATACAATACTAATAATCAATATCGGATCGGAGATTTACATTTAGGGCATTTGGCAGACGCTTTTAACCAAAGTGACTTACAAAGAGTACATTTGTTGAAGCAATATACAGCAATGAGACAACAATATATTGTATGTGGTCCATAAAGATAAGAATAGAGTAGGTTTCAAGCATTCATACTTGCAAGGCTAATATGAACGAGTTTCATAATTGCTCGGTTGCCTGCGTAATAGCTGGGCTAAGAGCAGAATTGTCATTCTGAGTGATTACCAACACCTAAGGACATATAATACAATATGCTACGTCAGACGTCAGCCGGGAGTTCATTCTGCCACTGCAGTGTCAGAACATAGAAGAGTTGGGACTTGGCAGAGCGATGTTTGCCTGTTCTTTGTGAAGGAAGTACCAGTCGCCTAGCCAAAGTGGTTGAGCGGAGATAGGTAGGGGCAGTTCCGCTGACAGCCTTGTAGGCCAGTACCAGTGTCTTGAATCTGATGCGAGCGATTACCGGGAGCCAGTGGAGGTCACGGAAGAGGGGGTTTACATCTGAGAATTTTGGTAAGTTGAACACCAGGCACGCTGCTCTGTTCTGGATGTGTTGTAAGGGTTTGGTTGTGGAGGCAGAGAGTCCTGCCAGGAGAGAGTTGCAGTAGTCGAGGCGAGTGATGACGAGGCGAGTGATGACGCTTGGACCAAGATCTGTGCACCTTCACGTGTGAGGAAGCGCCGGATACTGCGGATGTTGTAGAGAGCAATTCTACAAGATGTTGACGTTGCAGCACAGCTGGTAATCCAGTAAAATGCCAAGGTTTCTTGCAGTCGGTGCAGGGGAGACTTTGATGTCCTCAATGGTGACAAGTAGGTCAATCTGAGGACAGTCCTTCTCCGGCATGAAGAGAGGCTCATTCTTGTCTAGATTAAGTGTTGTCCATTTGTTGATGTCAGGCATTTAGAGATGCATGTTGCGATTTGGGTGTCAGAGGATTGTGAGGAGATGAAAGAGGAAAGTTAAGGGTTCTGCGGGAGTTGACGATGTGAGGAGTAGTGGGGAGGGAGGTGGGAGATTTTAGCGGGTGGGAGAATGCAGCAAAATGGTGGTCAGACACAGGGAGGGGGAGTGCTGAAGTGGCACAGGATCTTGTGAAGACAAGGTTGAGTTGGTTCCCGGCTCTGTTCAAGAGTCAAGCAAGTATAATTGAATTCTTACTCGCCAATCCGCAGTATTCTTCTAAACATAACTTGTAAACAACTCTAAACAATTATTAATAGTACCTAGGAAGTACAGTAAAAATTATTCTTACAGTGAAAAAGTAGTAAAGTAAAGTACAAGTAAGGTCCAATGGAATGGGTCCAAAAAGTCTGATAACAGTCCAATAGCCCAAAAAGTCCACAAATTGAGCGATGATCAGTTCAGTAGGCGCACTGCCTGTTGGTAGAAACTGCAACCTGCTTGTCCTGGTTCGAGTGCTGCGGAACTGGCGACCGGACCACAGGAGGAGAACAGTTGGTGCCCAGGGTGAATGTGGTCCCGTATGATGGAACTGGCCTTACTCCGACACCTGAACCATAAGATCTCCTCGATGAATGGAAGTGTACACCTGATGATCTTTTCCGCCATCCTGACGACCATCTGTGGGTGGAGGGAGAAGGGGTGAGCATCAGGCCGAATGTGGCAAAAACGTTTATGAATTACTTTATGAACAGCTCAGGAGGGCACCCATCTTGTTGAAGTCGCAGAGGGGGCCTGGTGGTCGGTAAATCATGGCAATTTTGATTGGAAGGGTAACAGACACAAGTGCAGATCTGGTCAGGTGTTCCAGGGAAAGGACCTGGTATGACCACTTTGGAGAGATGAGGAGTCCCGTTCCCCCACCTTGCCCAGAGGGTCGGGGGTGTGAGAGAAACAGAAGGTCGTGGAGAGGCAGTGTTTTCCAGGTGTCTGTGAGAGCTATGAAGTGGGGAGGCTGGGGGGCGGCGTAGGCCAGAATGGTCTCAGTTTTCTTCACTGCCGATTGCCAATTCCAGAGTGGAGGGCCTTTGGCGAAATCTGATACGGTAGGATGTTATGACTGTAATGGAGTCTAAGCACATGGCTAAGATGGAGGGGGAGAAGTGTGAAACTGTAGCTGTAGGACTGTAGGACAGACTCCCGCAGAAATACTTTGTTCGACGGCGTCTCTGTTCGCGGGGCCTGATGATACAGCTGAGAGTATAACAAAATTATGTCATCCAGCTTGTTGCAATTGTATGTGATCATGTGATACATTTTGAAAAAGCATGTAAAAAGTGATTATGTGAGACCATCATCCATCAAATCCATATTTATTTTAAATATTGGATGTATCTCTTGTTGTCTTTGACATTGCTAGTATCTGTTGTGTTGTGGCTAACCTGTAGGGCTTCAGAGGGGAGAAGGGGAGAGAGGGGCCCCCAGGACCTGATGGAAAGCCTGTGAGTTCTCCCTTCAAGCTGTCATTTACAATGTTGATAGACAGTAGCACTGGGAAAAGGAAAATCTGTGTGTGTGTGTGTGTAGTATTTATTTAAAACCTGCCCTAAATAATGTACATATCCCCCCCCCCCCCACACACACAGGGTAAGCCAGGCCTGCCGGGACTGTCTGGTGATCCAGGACAGAATGGCCTGAAAGTGAGTTTGGAAATACTGTATATTTTCAAATCAACTTGTCAAAAGGTAAACCAGTTCCTAAAGACTGCTGTACTTAAAGATAAAACCTTCAAAACAAAACCCCAGATGTTTAGGCTATACACCGGCTTTCACCTCTTGTTTATACATCTATTTTCTATTTGAAAGTTTGATGTGATTTCTACAGGGAGAATCTGGTGAACCAGGTCTCAGAGGGGAGCCTGGACTTGATGGAACCAAAGTAAGTAACATTTGTCATAAACATAATAATATATAGGCCTATGTGGCTGTAGATCCTGCCACAGGCCACCTAAAGTGGCTTCTGAATGGCTTCTCCAATATAACACAGGGTGTTAAAGTAGAATATACCGGTTTATTGCACAGTTTGTAGTTAATTCTAGACAGAGCAGATGGTACATAGGTAGTATGCTCGCACTCTGTTTGTAGTGATGGCTGATTAATCAATCACAGGCCAGGTGAGGCTGCTTAAACAAGCCACCAACCACACACACTCCACAATATAATAAAAATAATAATCATAATTGTGATGATGTTAGCAGTGCTATTGAATGGATGTGTGTAGATTGTGCTACAAGCTAGCATGACTCATGAAGGTGATTCTTTCCATAGGGGGAGATGGGTGTTCCAGTATCCCCGGGCAACCAGGACCACCTGGCCCTGTGGTGAGTACCAAAAGCTCTAGCTCCTCCCCCGACCTAGCCCACCCTCTCATCTTGTCATTCTGGTGGCCACTACCCATAACTATAGCCTCACTAGATGCTCTGCTACCATGTCACCATCAGGTTTATTTTATTTGAAACCTTTTTTAACCAGGAAGGCACAACAAAATCTCTTTTTCACAAACCATGTTTGGTACAGGCTGCTTCTGTGGCCTCAGGTATTCATACTCAACATTATATTCCCTTGGTTCTTACATACCTACACCACACATGCCAAGTGTGAAGTCGATCAGATCAATGTTTGTTGAGAAAATTGAAGCACATGCATACATACATACATACATACATACATACATACATACATGCCTACATACATTGCTCTAATTATAGTTTGATTCTGTGATGTGTTCCAATTTGCTAGGGGCATGAGTTCATACCATTTCCCTAATTCAGTACAGGCCTTGGGGATAATTAACAGAAGTCATTTCTGAGTCCCCACCACAATGAAACTGCAAAAGGAAGACAAAAGCTAAACCAATAATGGCTTTCGAAATAAAAGTAAAGCAAGGTGTAGGAGCCATGTATATATTTATATTCTGTTTATTTCTTGCTCTTCCACCTGTTATGTATGATATGACGTCACATGGGCAATTATCATTGTCTATTTATGGGTTCTTAGTTTGGGTTTTGGGTTCTTACATTTTCTCTCACATTTTCTGTTGACCACAAATCTCAGCATCCACATTCACCTTTGCACATATACATTTTATGTACTGGATTTTGTTTTGTTTCCTTATTTTGAAGTGGAGAATACATATTTAAACGCATATCCTGAAGTGGAACTGGATTATTGAACCGGTCATATAGGTGTTGAATGTTCCCTGTCTCAGCCTCTCAACGGCTTATAGTAGTTCAAAGAAGACACTACACAAGGAATTAGCTGTTGTATCTTACAGGGAGCTGGGTTTGAGAATTGGAACACTTTGGAGCAGCAAGAAGCAGGAACAAAGGTATGAACAACTAACATCACATTCTTGCCAGCGTGAGTGACGGAATATCACATCTGTTCACTGTGTGACCTTGTGGGAGCTGACATGCCGATGATTTCATGATATCCTCTGGTGAGGGTGAACACCAGGAAAGGTGCAGGTCCAGATGGTATATCTGGACGAGTACTGAAGACCTGTGCTAACCAGCTTGTGGAAGTGTTCAGCAAAATATTCAACCTCTCCCTGGCCTGTGGTCCCAGCCTGCTTTAAATGGTCCACTATTGTCCCTGTACCCAAGACTCCTCTCCAGCGTGCCTGAATGACTACCAACCAGTGGCCCTCACTTCGGTGGTCATGCAATGTTTTGAGAGGCTGTTCAAGGACTACATCTACACCTTCTTACCTCCCTCCATGGACCCGCTGCAGTTCACCTACCAGCCAAACAGATCCAAAGATGATGCTGTCTCCCAGGTAATACACAGCTCCCTCTCTCATCTTAACAGTTGGAAGAGGGCTATGTGTGAATGTTGTTTATTGACTTTAGTTATGCTTTCAACACCATAGTTCCCACCAGACTGGCTGGCAAGCTGATTGAGCTTGGACTGAACACATAGTTTCACTACATAACTTATTACATATTTTTCATATTTTTAAAATTTTTATACTGCGTTTTATATATATTTTTAGATTTCTAATTCCTGCTAGTCTTTTTTTTTTTTACTGTAAATATTGTAAATATTCTGATTCTGATCCCTCCAATTTGTGTTATCTGTATTATTCTTCTGCACTCTCCACTGGGCATCGCCACTTTTGATTTCACTGCATGTCCTGTATGTGTATGTGACAAATAAACGTCTTGAACTTGAACTTGAACAATACATTTTTATTTATATTAGAAAACCTTTCTGAAAATCACGGATAGATTATAAAATGTCCCTTAAGCATAGCTGTGAATATATGAAACAAATTAACTCTACTCAATTGAGCTATTTACAAGTTAAATAGGTCAGACATTAACAACCAAAAGAGACTGGTGGTTGTTTTCCATCAATCTACTTTCACTTGCCCTTTCCCTCAGTCTCACAACAACAAACAAGTTTCAAACTGCCGGTTCTCGGAGTGTAGCTGAAAGACGTGGTTCCACAAGGTCAACTCCCCTTCCTAAACCCCAACCCCCGTGGTTCATCTGATGTACCACGTCCTTATGTCAGATAGATTTCACAAGCAGATGTGTGCTCATGTAATTAAAGAGTTCCAATGGCAGCCAAGCCCTGCTACCACCTGACCCACGGGCCTGACACCCCCACTTCCCAGCCCAGCCCCGGCTGCTTGCAATTGGGCCGACCGCATCAAACAACCCCCAGTGGTTAGCCAATCATCTCCTCCCCCCTCCCCACCCTAGGAACCACAGACAGGGTGGAGGGGTGAACGAACGTCAGAGAGAGAGAGAGAGAGAG